>JAQHUG010000226.1:3284491-3329881 GCA_028555095.1 Dicrostonyx torquatus | reverse complement strand
TGGATCAGTATGCAAACCCCTAATTACTGCTCTAGTGCTGTGCCTCCCTGCCAACCAACATGCTCCCCAACATGATGATCATGAACCAACATTCTGAAACTATGAACAAGCAGCCAACTAAATGCTTCCTTTTATATGTTGCCTTGGTGATAGTGTTTCAGCACAGCAATAAAACGGTAATTAAGACAAAGCCCTAGTCTAAACCTTAGTTAGGAAATAATGACATATTAATGTAACTTGCAAAGATAAATTATTTTCTTTTGCCATAATGAAAAACCACTGTGAGTTTGAGGCCAGCCTGGTCTACAGAACAAGTTTCAGGCTAGCCAAGAACAGCTAAGGCTACACAGAGAAACCCTACCTCAAAAGTAAAGAAAATAGAAAACAAAACTATTTTGATTATAAAATTAGATCAGAAATAACCACAGTGACTAAGGTGGAATACCTGAGGATTCACTTAAGAAAGAGTTTTAGTTTAAATTATTTTAAAATATTAACAAAAATGACCTTCTTATAGTTCTGATCGCTAGATCACTGAAACAATTAATTTCTAATATCCCTCAAACATTAAGAATCTATGTCAACCTTAAAAATTAGTATTATCAGCCAATAAGTCTAATGTTTTTACAATTGGTTCTGGAGTATAATCTCACTCATATTCATACCCTTTCATTCTCTTTCTCCCTCTGCCCTTCTATGAAGCCAGGTGCAGGTATTTCAATGATAACAAATTTCATGAATCAGTTCTAAAACAAAATAGGGAAGATTAGAAAAGTAAATTGAGTTGAGAGGGCAATGTATATGGGCCAGGTGTTGATATGAGAGATATTATACTTTAGGAAAAAATGGTGAGAGAAAGAGTACAAATTATCAAACAGTGCAATATCATGGCTAGAACTGAATGCACAGAGCTGGAATGGACAGGAAGAAAATTAAAAAACAGTTAACAAATCCAAGAAGTCTGGGTGAAAATGAATGCAAATAAGTGAGATTTTTCATATTTTTGAAAAAGTAGAATGAATTTGAAAAGGAAAGTTTAGGCAGACAAATAAGCAAACTGGATAGCTCTAAAAACAGCAGGTCAGAAATTTACTGCTGGTAAATATTTTGAAATTTTTCAATCACCTGGATTTTATAAAGTAATTAGATCCCAGGAGGAAAAAATACCAAGAGTTATTCTTTAAGACACTTGCTAAAATTTTTATGTTTTCTACTCTCTTCTTCCTATGAGATGCTGTACAAGACCTGAAGTGCTTGTTAAGATCCCAATTGTCTACCTCAAAACTAAACTGTCAGAAAACAAATAAGGGGTAATGTACTAATGTCCAAGTGCCTGAATCATCCTGGCTTCACACCAAGATCCAGAGTGAGCAGGATGTGGTCACACTGCAGAACTGGCTTCTCCAGCTGTGGAAACCAGCCAGGCATTATGCTGATGCACATACTCCTATACCGGCCAAAGAGATAAAGAAGCAAAGTCACCAATAATTCACCTACAAAACCATCCATCTAGTCCCTTGATATCAACACACAGGGCTACACTGGGGTCATCAAACAAATCCCCTCAGTTTCTTCCATACACAACTGCACTTCTGTCCTTTCTCACTACATCCAAACTATCAGGACAGAATTTAAGCCACCTTATCGGTCTTCCCTAATTAGTACTATATTCTTTACACTTGATTTCATAAAAACAAAGAACAAAACAAAATCCTACAGATAGAATCATATATTCAAAGACATTTAAAATAAATACAAAAGAATATTTACCAAAGGGGCATGACAATAAGAAGGGAGAATATGTAAAAGAAAATTTACTACATTGTTGACTTTCTATTGCTGTGATAAACACCATAACCAAAAGCAATTTGGGGAAGAAATGGCTTATTTGGCTTACAGGTTACAGTTCATCATCCAAGGAAGCTAAGGAGAAAACCGGGAGACAGTAACTGAAGCAGAGACCATGGAGGAATGCTGCTTACTGGTTTGCTCAACCTCCTTTCCTACACAGACCAGGGCCACCTATACAGGAGGGACACCACCAACAGTGAGTTGGGCCCTCCCACATCAATCATCAGTGAAAAAGAAAACTAATATGCCCAGAGGGCAATCTGACGTGGCAAGTCCTCAACTTAGGTTCCCTCTTTTTAGGTGACCTCAGTCAAGTTGACAAGAAGGAGCCAACAAAGTTGTGTTTGCTTTTATCTAAACCATTGCCATTGCAGCTCTGGAAAAAAAAAATCAAACTCTTATGATCAAAAAGGGAAAAGTACATTAACAGTACTAATGCACCTGGGGACAGATGTGTTCCCAGCATTTTGGAGGTAGAGAGAAGAGGATAAAATATACAAAGCCAGCTTCAGTTACATAGGTCTGACCCACCTTAGGGTACATGAGACTTTGTATCAAAAACAACGCATTGATGAATTCCAAGAATCAGTCAGTGATGATCAATTTTGTTGTTCCTACCCCTCAGGACCCTAAGAGGGCAGTGAGGAGTAGTTTTCAGTTAGGATAATGGTTTCACTAAGCCTGGTCATATTTTTTTGCCCATTATGTCTTATTTAAATTTCTTCTAATTCAAAATGCATATAACTAGTAAAATACTATTAAATTGTTGGTGTATTCCATATCCTAGATATTAGATTTAAATTAAATGACAACCAAATACACAACTCATTCAATTGAGTGTTGAATATCTAAATTTGTTATGCAGCTAATACCCACTCACAAAATAACATGAATTAATAAAAC
Source organism: Dicrostonyx torquatus (assembly GCA_028555095.1). Lineage (NCBI taxonomy): Eukaryota > Metazoa > Chordata > Mammalia > Rodentia > Cricetidae > Dicrostonyx > Dicrostonyx torquatus. The sequence goes on along the minus strand of JAQHUG010000226.1, from coordinate 3,327,127 downwards.
TCATGAAATGTGGGTTGAAACTCGACCCTCTAAAATTGCATTCCCCACAGTACCTTTCTTTGTAAATGGAACCAACTTCCATTCATCCTAAAAATATTCTCCTCTACTCTCTCGCTAAAATCAACATTGCATTCCTCCTACCTCTTAAATAGCTCTTAGGTATGTGTCAGGTCCAACGGAAACTGCAATTACCCAAACTCCAAACAGCAGACAAATAAATAGAAATGAGCTCAATCTGAATTATAGGAGGATTTCTGGGTTAGATAAAAGCCAACATCCCTCAGGAGATTGTGAAACCCATTCAATCTACCAAAAAGAGTCATTTTCTTTACCTCTGGCAAAAGGGACATATGGCACCTGTCACCATAATCAAGGTCCATGCTAACCTCTGGGCTCTCTCAGTCCCTACTCACAAGTACTTACTTACTATGTATTTCAAATGTCCCACACCAGTCTCCTGATCTTTTCCTGATCCTAGCTACTCATCCTTCTTATAACCCAGCTATTCTCATTATTCTAGGCTATTGCTACTGCTAATCTCACTAAGTTTTCTGTATCCTCTATGCCCTGCTGTTTTCTCTCTCTCTCTCTCTCTCTCTCTCTCTCTCTCTCTCTCTCTCTCTCTCTCTCTCTCTCTCTCTCTCTCTCTCTCTCTCTCTCATTTTTTCTCTTTCTCTTTCTCCTCTACCTCTCCTCTCCCCTCCCCTCCCCTCCCCCCTCTCTCTCTCATTTTTTCTCTTTTTCTTTCTCCTCTACCTCTCCTCTCCCCTCCCGTCCCCTCCCGTCCCCTCCCCTCCCCCCCTCTCATATCTCAGATAGTCCTGGCCATGTCCAGTCTGCTTATCATGTTCAGTCTACTTCTTTCTCTCTCTGCTCTGGACTCTTCCAGATGGTTCTACTGTCCTCTCTTTCATACCTACAATAAAGCCTTCCCAATACCACAGAGCAGTCACATCAGTTTATAAAGTGAATCCCTCTACACTGTCTGTCTCACTGTACTGTCTTAATACACCTTCTATAACTAGTACAACAACTTTGTAAATTGCATGTGTGGCTCTAGCCAATACATTTTACCTTCCAAGAAAGTAGGTTTCCTTCTAAACTAGTTTTGTAGACTTCTAAAGGCCCTTAATCTGTCTAAGGTCCAATATGAGTAGTATCTGTCTTGTACACTACAAGAAGTGTTAAAGAATTAGAAACAAGATATGCAATGCATTTAACCTTAAATACAGCTTTATACAGATCAATGCTTTATTTTTCTATTATTTTTATATTTGTAAAAATTAGCAAGAAGCTTCTAAATTACCATGAGGATTAAATGAGATAAGATGTAAGACAGCATACACACTTAAATACTATTTCGTTTACTTTTAATGGCTTCCCATCCCTAAGACAAGATGTGGCTATTGACTTTTCCCTGTTGTATCTTCTGAACATGACTTCACATATCTTCTCCCTTAACATAATTAACTGGTTTTGTTACAGTATTGTTTTGTTTGGGGGGTTATTTTGTTTTGTTATTTTTTTTGAGTCAGGGTCTCTCTATGTAGCCATGGCTGTTCTGGAACTTGCTATGTAGGCCAGACTGACCTCAAACTCACAGAGATCCACCTGTCTCTGCCTCCAAAATGCTGGCCGAATCATAAACTGCTCTAATGGTAAGACTCTCTATCCTTTCACATTCCATCTCCTTCAGAATCACAACTTCATGTTTGAGGAAGACTTTTATCACATATTTCAACACTCAAGCAATTATTATATTCTCAAACTTGAAATACAGCATGTGTTTAAGGTATATTAAGGTAAAAAAGTATAATCAAGAAATTTGGAGGTGAAAGTCTTCGAAACTATGATTGTATACATGTTTATAAAACATGATAATAAAATAAAATATAAGATCTTGTCTAAATGAAATTTAAGAAATTAGCTTTTCCAGAGATGAAATCTTAAGTTGAAATAAAAAGAAGAGTTACTGCATATTTGAGCAACTGTCAAAATAGAGATGTAATTGGAAGTGATTGTTTTTTAGGCTACTTGTAAGTAATTTTGAGAATGTACATTTATATTAGTAGAGTTTTTTTTTCTTTTCTGTATGTGCATGTGTGTGTTGCTTCCCTGCATTATCGTCACACCAGCACCTAGCCTGGAAAGGAAGACAGTCTGCAAAGACTGAGCCCCTTTGCTCAACCAAAATTTACTACTGCCCCACTTGGACTTAATACCGTACTTTTCTGTTGGCATTCCCACCCCAGGTGCTTTTCAATGAACCATATTTGTTTAAAGATTCCAGAAATAAGTCAAAGATGCTTTTAACGCTTGGCTTTCCAAAGTCACAATGCATTAATATTATTTTATTTCATTTATTTATTCATCATGTGTATGTACATATGTACAACACATGTGTAGAGATCAGAGGATAGCTTGCAGGAAATGATTGCCTGCTTTCACCATGTGGGTCCTCAGGGTTGGTGAACATGCCTTTACCCACTAAGCCATTTTAGCAGTACAGCAATATTGTTGGCTGTATTTTACTGATAATGAACAAAAATTCCTTTTGAATAATCAGTGCACTCAAAAAATTTTTGTTACATCGTGTGTGTGTGTGTGTGTGTGTGTGTTTAGCATTCATGTGGAGATAAGAAGACAGCTTGCAAGAGTGGGCTTTCTTCCTCCACCATGTAGGAGCAGAGTGAAGGGAGAGTAATCAAACTCATATTCTAACAAAAGCCCTTCCTTTCTGAGCCATCTTGCTCCTTCCCCAGAGAGAATGTTTTAAAACAATAGCTTCCAGGGCTGAGAAACAGCTTAGTTGGTAAAATACCTATTGTATAAGCATTGGGACCTAAATCTGATGCTTAAAAAAAAAAAAATCCTAGCATGGGCCAGGCAGTGGTGGTGCATGCCTTTAATCCCAGCAGGAGGTAGAGGCAGGCAGATCTCAGTGAGTTCGAGGCCAGCCTGGTCTACAAGAGCTAGTTCCAGCCGGGCGGTGGTGGCGCACGCCTTTAATCCCAGCACTCGGGAGGCAGAGGCAGGCGGATCTCTGTGAGTTCGAGACCAGCTTGGTCTACAAGAGCTAGTTCCAGGACAGGTTCCAAAGCCACAGAGAAACCCTGTCTCGAAAAACCAAAAAAAAAAAAAAAAAAAAAGAGCTAGTTCCAGGACTGACTCCAAAGCTACAGAGAAACCTTGTCTCAGAAAAAAAAAAAAAAAAAAAAAAAACAAAAATCCCTAGCTTTGAAAGAATCAAGACCATGATGGAGATACCCACTGAAACAGCTTACCTGAGCTAACGGAAGCTCACTAACTCTAGCCTAACAGTGGGGAAAGGGGGGAGGGGAAAAGGCAAGAACCAGCATAGGACCAAACTATAGGCCCTATCATACAGGTGACTGTTGTATGGCTGGGGCAGACTGTGGGGCCATTGGCAGAGACCAGGATTTATCCCTACTGCTTGAACTTGCTTTTTGGAATCCATTCTCCTAGTTATAGGAGGGGAGAGCCTTGGTCCTGCCTCAAAGCAATGTGCTAGACTTTGTTGACTCGCCATGGGAATCCTTACCATCTCTGAGGAGTGGATGGGGGAAGTGGAGTGCAGGGGTAGAGGAAGCGGAAGGAATGGAAGGAGTGGAAACTGAGATTGGTAAGAAAAATAAGAAAAAATTTAAAAAATAAATATAATAATTGATTAAATAATTAAAAGAGGAAAGCCCAACACTTGTAACCTCAGCAGTGGGGAGGCAAATATAGGTGGTTCTCTAGGCTTCACTGATCAGCCAACCGAGCATACTTGGTGAATTCCAGGCCAATGAGAGATACTCTCTCAAAAAACAAGTTGTCTAAGGAGTAATATTTGGATGCCCTCTGACCTACACACACACACCCACTAAAAGGCTCCTATATGACATCATCATCAGAATATCTTGGTTTGCACAATCATTTTTGTTTGGTTGGTTTTGTATTTGTATTTAAGACTGACTCAGTTCATTTAAGTAATGCTCTCAGCTAAAATAAAACATATTTAAAAGATAAAAACAAGTCTTATTATCAAATAGTAACAATTATTTTACCATCACAAATATAGTTTTATATAGCTATAATCCTGCTTACTAGGAATCTTCATTGTTTTCTTTATACCAAATGTTAATCAAAATACAATGAAAATGAGTATCATTTGATAAATTTATAATTTTATTCCTTAAATTTTTATTTTAATAAATACAGTTGGTATTTGTATTATTGTATGTTAAGAAACTTCTTTAATTATTCTTATAACACATTTTCCCTTTTTTCTCCTTACTGTCAATGAGACTAATATGGGTGGTCACTTCTTATACTCTTCAATTTTCTCAGTCTTTATCTGACACTAAGCAATATTGACTTCCAAACACTTGGTAAAGGTGTAACTTCTTCTAATACAAATTGATTTTTATAAAATATTTATTCTTATACCTACTATGTGCTAAGTTCTATTTTAAAGACTTAATTATATTAAATTAAATAAGCAAGGCACAGAACAAATATTTCATTATCTCATTCATATAAGGAATCAGAGAAGTAAATGGTAGTTATCAGAGGTGTTGATTGCTTAAAATAAGAGATGTTGATGAAAACATACATTTTTACAGTTAGGAGAAATAAGTTTAAGAAATTCATTGTGCAGCATGATGACTATAATGCCAATATATTCACTTTTTAAAAATATAGAATGGGTGTTGGGTTATCACAAAAAACAATAATTATGTGAAGTAATATATTAGCTCAACTGAGTCATAACATATGTATACTGCAAAACACAATATTATATGTGATAAATACATACAATTTTATCTATCATCTTCAAATGAATAAATAAACAAAATTATTCCCTTAAGAATTCTTTGTCTACTATAGACAAAAGACCGCCGTATTAAAGTATACTATGTTGAGTACATGCAACACAGAAATAGCCTTAAAAGTGTTTTTAACTAAAGAAGAAAGGCCTATTAACAATCATTTTTTAAATCGTCACATAAGTCCACTTCTTCTACGAAGAAAGTGATGACTTAACATTTGTTTACATCTCTCCACCTTGGCAAAGCGCAGTTGATAAATAAGACGTTAGGGAAACATCTCTGAGAATTACAATAATCATCTGTTTCCTGACTTCCCAAGGTTTAGTACCACTACATTTAAACATGTAAGTCTAAGACATAATTTAATTTAGAAAATTTAAGTACAGATACCATTTAAAACAAATATAAATATGGCAAGAAAAGCATGAACCAAAATTTTAGCCTGATATACAAAAATTATATTTTCATCTATTATTTTTCAACCATATCTATTTACATCTTTTTGGTATCTAAGCAGCTGAATAAAATAGCATAATTGAAGGTATAAATCTGTATTATTTATGAATTAGAAGACAAATTGATTAGAATTTTAATTGTAACAACACAAGACAGGATGTTCTCTTTTCCTAAAATAAACAGATTATATGAAAAGTACTTCGGCGTCTGTATTACTATATGCCTAACATTAAAAATGTTAGTATGCACCTAAAAATAAAGACTTGTCACACAGGTAAACAGTGTATATGTGCATTAACATTTATATTTGATTACGTGCTACTCCCAGTACCTTAAATAATACGGATAATCCTTATGAATGCTTCGTTGGACATAAACACATATTCACTATTTTCTTTTGGTACATTAGTATTTAAAAGAAAAACATAAAAATAGAAAAATGTTATTCACAGAATATTGGTGATATTCTGGCTTTATAAATTCAGTCATTTCAACTTGAAGGGCCATATTTGACAGGCAAGGCACGGATATCCATATATTTTACATATACCCTTCTTTCACACCATTTGGAGGTGAGTTTAATTTTTCTCAGTCTCGGTGTACTTTCCATAAAACGTAAGCACAACTCAGCCTGGCTCAGAGGTGAAATTAAGGGCAGCAAAACCACCTAGCAAAGTTGTTTTGCTCCTACAGGCCCATGATAAATAAGAACTAAAGCCAACATCATGCTGGGGTGGTTGTGAGTCCTAATAACTAGTCCTTATTTCACCAAGAAGCAGTTACTCAGCAGACAGCTGAGGTACCAAATTCTACCGTCCTGAAATTGTGGGTTCTCAGACACAAAACTCCTCGCCAGTTGGATGGATTATGCAATGGTCATTGATAACTGGGTTTGAAATAACAGCAGTTTAAGAAGTTTGATTTACACATTTCAACCCAGTTCAGTATTAACTGCCAGCGCTGATACTTGAAGACTCTTGTGAATCTCCCTACCCCCACCCCCCACAAGCTAAAGATATTCCCATTCCAGCTTATGCATTCATTTCTTGGGCAATTTTTCTATTGATGAAAACAATGAACTCTTTCAATGTTCTTTTATCAACAATGGGCTCTAAGATGAAGTCCTTCTGGCCATATCCCTTCTGACTTCTCTACAATAATGCTTGGCGCTGAGAAATGTCAGACCGGGAGAGGGGAATAGGAGACAGACAGACAGCTCACCTCTTTGAGCTGCTCCAGCTCTTGTTTGAGGCCGTCATACTCGGCCTCCAGCTCGTCATACTGTTGCTTGAGAGTCAGTTTCTCCTCCAGCACCACCAGTCCATACTCAGCAGCCTGGATCTTCTCGTGGGTGGTTTCTGTGAGCTCCTTGGTCAGCCTCTCTATTTCAGTCTTATAGTGGTCTACCGTTTGCAGCACCTCTTCTGCGGCCATAGCGGGGTGGCGGAGATAGATGTGAAGCAGAAGGGGGAAGGAAAAGCAAATGGGAATGGAGGTGAAGATGCAAAGTGCCTGATGAATAGGCAGAGTGCCCTGAGGCCCGGCCGGCAGCGGCTGCTACACGGCCGGAAGCACTGAGGAGGAATACACCATGAAGACTGCAGAGTGATGACCGCAGCGAGGATCCTCGGGGCCACGCGCCCGGGCAGTCAGCAGCCAAGCTGCATCGTCAGGCACAGCTCGGGCAGCAAGAGGCTCTGGCTCTGCGGCCTCAGAGGCGCGTGGCCGCCATGTCTCGGGCCTCGTCACTGCGGTCCACCACCCAATGCTCCGCGGGAGGCTGAGCTCCACCTGCTCGCTGGTCCCTGCCGCAACCAGTGCCCAGGGCTGCGGACTCTAGCTGGCCGGCTCCCTCCCCGGCCACGCAGGAGGCGGGGAGGTAGGGAAGGGGAGGAGCAAACCCAAAGCCCCTGTGCGTCTCGCAGAGAGGACCGCTGAGGAGATGTGAGGGAAAAGGAACCCAGAACTAGCTGAGGAAGGATGGGAGACTAAGGAGGGATGGGGGGAGAGGAGAGGGAAACCGGCTGAGGAGAAAGGGGTGGCTTGAGGAGAAGTAGAGGCTGAGGAGGTGAAGGAGGTGCACGTAGGGAGTGGGGGCACAGCTGAGGAAAGGTGCTAGGCTGAGGAAGGCTGGGCAGCTGAAGAGGGACCAGACAGTTGGGAAGGGTGGAGCCTGAGAGAGCAGAGAGCCAAGAAAGCCTGCACCAGGCTGACTTTGCTGGGGTAGGAATTCCAAGTTCCCCGGAGTGCAGTGGGCCCAGGGAAACAAACAGAGCTTCTGCCTTGGGCTCTCAGCTCAGTACGTAAAGAGACGTGCTTTTCCGAAGCTTGATAGATTTATTTGGGGAGCCCTTCCTCCTTTGTCTCTTTCTAATTTGGTCTAATCAACCTAACACTCTACCAAAGAACTTTACTGTTCCCTCATCTCAGTACAAACATCACTAAGGACTGCTTAACCCAGCCCAAGCTTCTGTGCACTTACTTCATCCCAGAAGCTTTGTCTACCACTGTAGCCTGCTGTGATGTAACACTATTGGTGGGGGGAGTATGTAAACACATATCTGCTCACCCCCAGAGGCCAAAGTAAGGCTACCACCAAAATCCAACTTGGTGAACCAATGGATTTTATTGGAATTATATTTACAGAAATTTGGGTGAGGATTTTTTTTTATCTTTATTGTTAAAAGAAAAATTTACACTTCCTCCCCTTGTTCCAGGCCCTCCTGCTCCCCCACTGCCCCTGCTCCCTCTCCCTGCTTCCTTAAGAGGGGGCAGGGTACCCTGCCCTGTGGGAAGACCAAGGCCCTCCCCCCTCCATCCTATATGCCTAAAAAGGTGCGCATCCATATAGACTAGGTTCCCAAAAAGCCAATACATGCAGAAGAGATAGGTTCCAGTGCCATTATCATTGGCTTCTCAGTCAGTCCCCATTGGCAGCCACATTCAGAGATTCTGGTTTGGTCAGATGCTCATTCAGTCCTAGTCCAGCTGGATTTGATGAGCTCCCATTAGATCAGGCACACTGTCTCAGTTGATGGGCCAGTCCCTCACGGTCCTGACTTCCTTGCTCATCTTCTCCCACCTTCTGCTCTTCGACTGGACCTTGGGAGCTCAGTCCATTACTCTGATGTGAATGTGGGTCTCTGTCTCTATCTCCATCCATCGGGCAAAATTTCTGTGATGATGATCAAGATATTCATCAATGTAACTATGGGACAAGGCTAGTTCAGGCACTCTCTCCTCTGCTGCCCAAGTTCCTAGCTGGGGACATCCCTGTGGACGCCTGGGATCCCCTCTAGAGACAAGTCTCTTGCCAAACCTAAAATTACTCCCTTAATGTAGATATCTTATTCCCTTCTCCTATATCCACCCTTCCTGTGAGGATTATTTACAGGAGCAGAAATGACTGAAAAATAGCTACATCACCAAAAGCCCGCCCCAGGAGTGTTGACAGTTCATAGAAGAAAACCTGGACACCACTGCACAACTTGCAGAAAGCTCAACAGGTTGATCATTGTCTCTTTCAGATAACTCAGGTGATCTGTATCTCTTCTAGACAGCTAAGTCTAGAACCATCTCTCAGCCAGCTTTACTGATTATATATGCTTGGAGAGGGAGGGAATCTGGTCAGTTTCAGGAATTTCCCAAAGCCTTTGAGTTGTTTACTTCCTGAGTCTAAGAGCTTCCAAGGATGCAATTCTTTACTTCTCTTTAGAACATCCTGTGTCTTGAGCTTCTGTAAAGATGAACTGTTTTATCTGGGAGGAAATCGCTACACAACACCTACATGAGTTCAGTAAGCCTCTAGGCTAGCAGTTCTCAACCTGTGAGTGGCCGACCCTTTCACAAGGGTCGCTTATCAGATATCCTGCACATCAAATATTTAAATTACGGTTCATAACAGTAGAAAAATTACAATTATGAAGTAGCAGCGAAAGTAATTTTATGACTTGGGGTCACCACAACATGAGGAACTGAATTAAAGGATCGCAACATTAAGAAAGTTGAGAACCACTTTTCTTCCAGATAATTCTAGAAAGGCTTCACTATGTGGATTCTTCAGTGAAAGGAATAAATCTTTAATTTCTTTTAGAGGGTATTTAGGATATTCTACTAAGCAAAAATACACCATGTGAATAAGAGAAAAGTTCTTGAAACTGTGAGCCATATGCTCTTCAAAGTATTTTACATATATCCTAACAACGTTGATGTAGAAAACACTATCTCCAGCTTATTGGTGCTGGAAGATGGTTGTGTCTCCAAAATAAGTGGCCCACACATCCTCTATGATTACTAGGCTATTTCTTAGTCATAGACACATTCTTACCACCACCCCCTACTAGGAAGGTACTATATTTTCCAAGAACTCAGTTTAAGTTAGAATTTTTTTGTTTTTTCTTTCTTATTTCTTCTTTTTTGTTAACATGTAATACTGGTATGTTTTTATGGAGTACATTGTGATAAATTTATACATTCAGAATTGCATTTCTTCATCTTGTTTATTTTGTCTTCTATATATCATCAAAAATTTTCTCTTTATTTTTCCTCTTGCTGTACAGAGACACCCTACAAACAAAATTTTATTCTTTATAGAAGCACAGGCATTTCCCATCACCCTCTCTTCTCTTTGTATGCAGCAAAGTAAATAACTACTCCCTACATAGGGGTGGCAGCAATCCTGAATGATCCAGTGAAAACAGAATAAATGGGAAGACTTCAGTCCTGAGTCCCCAAGTCAACTGTCATTATCATCTTTGGGATCTTCTTTAGACTCAGGTGAACTCTGTGGCAGGTAATGGTTTATCCACTGGAACCTTTCTGACTGTACATCCTATATGTATTTGATGGCCACTTTGAATTAAGACATCTCATACCCAATAAACATTAGGACAGGGGACTGTCCTGGGGTCTGCATCACCCTACTTGTGTACCTTTTAGTTAGACAGCAGGGTTGACACATTCCTCTTAAGGACAATGGACGGGCCCAGCTGCCTCAGCTATGACTTTATGGAGGGGAATGCTGCTCTAGCGATGTTGGATCCAGGCCCACAGTAAAAATTACTTTGTTCCCATCTCAGGCAAAGTCTGTTTCAATATACTTTTTGAAACACTCATTCATCTCCTCCTTGGTGGAGTCAATAATGAGACCAATTCCACCCCTCAACTTCTTGCTGATTTGGTAGCACTTATCAGAAGTATTTCAACATAAATCCATAATCATCACCATGATTTTGCCAAAGAAAATCTGGCTGTGATTCTAAGCATTTCAGATGTCCTTCAGTTTGCTGTTCTTCATGTTGGCCACAGAGAAGATAAAGAGGGTCTTGTATGTGTGTACAAAATTCTTCTATAAGGTTCAATTTCAGTGGCAAGCCTTTCTCATCAGTTTTCTGTGTTACACTGATTTATATCTAAAGATTTTTATGTATATGGGTTTTCTGACTGCACTGCATGTGTGCCTGGTGCCAGCAGAAGTCATAAGTAGGTGCTGGATACCCTGAAACTAGAGTTCAGGATGATGGTAAGCCAGCATGTAGGTACTAGGAATCAAATCTAGATCCTCTGCAAAAGCATAAAATACTCTTAACTGCTGAACCATCTCTCTGGCCCCCACCTTTTTTGTTTTGTTTTGTTTTGTTTTTGAGGCAGAATTTTGCCCAGGTTGGCCTGGAAATGACTGTGCAGCCCAAGTTGAGGCAGTGATTACAGGCATGTACTACCACTATTGACAATTTAAAATTCTCATGCTCATTTATTTTCTCAGAAGACAATTGTAGGAGGGTCCTTCTTTATTTCTGTTGCTTTCATTGGTTAATAAAGAAGCTGCCTTGGCCTGTAAGATAGGACACAGCCCCTAGGTGGGTGGAGTAGACAGAACAGAGTTTGGGGAATAAAGGAAGTGGGCAGACGCCATGATCCTCTGGCCCATGATGGATGCAGGTTAGACTTTTCCCGTAAGTCACCACCTCGTGGTGACACACAGATTATTAGGAATGGGTTAGTTTATGATGTGAGGGCTAGCCAAGAAGAAGCTAGTGATAATGGGCCAGGCAGTAATTTAAATTAATACAATTTTTGTGTGATCATTTCGGGTACAAGCAACTGGCGGCTAAGCAGGCCAGCGGCTGGGGGATGGGAGCCAAGCAGGATGGAACAAAAGGGCCTGCGCTCCTTCTCAGGTGCTGAGAACACAGCCTCCCCCTATTACAACAGACAATCTTCTATCTCATTGATTGTTTTCTTCTATAATAAACCTACAGTGGCTTGAGAGAATACAGTCCCAAAGGGACTGGCACCATTAGGAGTATGACTTTGTTGGAGTGGGTGTGGTCTTATTGGAGGAAGTGTGTCACTATAGAGGTGGGCTTTGAGGTGTCGTATATGCTCATGCCACATCCAGTGAGACAGACCACTTCCTGTTGCCTGCATAAGATATAGAACTCTCAGCTACCTCTCCAGTACCATGTCTGGCTACACCCTTCCATGTCCCACCATGATGATAATGGACTGAAACTCTGAACTGTAAGCCACCCAGTTAAATGTTGTTCTTTGTAAGAGTTGCCATAGTCGTGGTGTTTCTTCACAATAATAGAAACCCTAACTAAGACACAAGTTGGTACCAGGAGTGGGGTATTGTGATAGGTCTGTCAATGCTTTTGTTTGAAGGAATATGGAACATAGGTCTATAGATTAGGAAAGTAATTGAATGCTTTAAGTGCTGCTTAATGGGCCATACTGGTAAGAGCATGGAAGACAGTGGAGCTGAGTGTGATTTGATGAACTTGGGGCCCTTGCTCAAAAAGGTTACAAAAATGAAGAATATTAATATGTAGCATAGAGATCATTCTTGTGGTATTTTGGTGATGAATGTGACTCCTTTTTTACCTTGTCCAAAAGTCTACCTGAGTCTAAAGTGAAGAGTTTTGGATTAATTCCATTGGCTGAAGACATCTCAAAACAGAAGTTGGTACCAGAAACTGGAATATTGCTGTATTAGGCCTGATGATGCTTTTGATTGAAAGAATATAGCCCTTGGGACTGTAGATTAGAAAAGTAATAGAATGTGTTACGTGCTGCTAAATGGGCTATACTTACAGGAACATGGAAGACAGTGGTACTGAGTGTGATTTGATGAACTTAGGGTGCTACCACAGAGGTTTCAGAGAAGAAGTATCTTTTTATGTTGCCTAGAGCTCATTCTTATGATATTTTGCTGAAGGAAGTGGCTGCTTTTTTTCCGCTAGTCTGAAAAGTTTGTCTGTAGCTGAAATGAAGAATTTTGGATTAATTCCATTGGCCATGTTCCAACTCCAACAAGCAGCAAACCTTGGCATCTTTGGCCATGTGATTCTGGCTTTAGAGAAAAAGAGAGAAGAAACGAGTTATGGAAATTGCCTCCACATGTAAAAAATGCCATTGGGGCCAGGCATATGTCAGGGATGCCCTTGAATGGAGGCCTAGTAAAAAGGTCATTGCATGAAGCTGTGAAGTTAGATGACCTGTGAAGCCTGGATTGCCTTGGAAAATCCAAGATGTTAAAGATACCAGAGCTGTGGGAAAACTACCAAGGAAAGCTGCTAACTGGGAGTGGAACCAGCCCAAGAGAAAGAAGTGTATTACAGTCAACAAAGCTGACCAGCTGGCTTTAGGTCTTGCTTTGGTCCAGTATTTCCTTTTTAAGTTCCCGTCCTTCACTTTTGGAATGGTAATGTATACCCTGTGCCATTATATGTTGGAAGTTTGTGATCTGCTTTTGCTTTTGTAGGGCATTACGGTTAAGAGATTGCCATGAGTCTCAGAAGAGACTTTGAACTTCAGACTTTTAAACAACTTTGAGACTGTTAGAGACTATGAGACTTTTGAAATTGGACTAAATGCATTTTGCATTATGATATAGCTATAAGCCTATGGGGACCAGGATGTGGGATGTGGTAGTTTGAATGAAAATGGCTTCATAGGAACTACCAACATTGGCCTTGTTAGAGTAGATGTGGTGTTGTTGGAGGAAGTGTGTCATCAAAAATTAGCATTTGTCAGGTTTTTTTGTTTATGTTTTTGCTTTTTTAACTGGGGGTAATTTACCCTTACCTCCCTATTCCTGAAGGCAATACCTGACAATTTCTAAAGGTAAGTTTGATTGCCACAGCTGGGAGACTGTTAGCATCCAGTGTGGAGAGGCCATGGATGACATAAACTGTCCCAAAATACACACATGTATTTGTCCCAAAATGTTGGCAGAGGTTTCTGTCCCGCCTGGTCCTGCAGCCATTCAGTCCCAAAGAAACACACAGAGGTCTACATTAATTATAAACTGGTTGCCCTAGTAGCTCAGGCTTCTTATCAATTAATTCTTTTTTTGTTTGTTTGTTTTTCAAGACAGTGTTTCTCTGTAGCTTTGGAGCCTGTCCTGGAACTAGCTCTTGTAGACCAGGCCAGCCTTGAACTCACAGAGATCCACCTGCCTCTGCCTCCTGAGTGCTGGGATTAAAGGTGTGCGCCACCACCACCTGGCTCAATTAATTCTTACATCTTAAATTAGCCCATTATTCTTGTCTATGTTAGCCATGTGGCTTGGTACCTTCATCAGCAAGACATCATCTTGCTTCCTCTGTGTCTGGGTAACAACTGCAGACTGTGTCTTTCCTCTTCCCAGAATTCTCCTGTTCTCATGGCTCCACCTCTACTTCCTGCCTGGCTGCTGGCCAATCAGTGTTTTTATTAAAAAAAATAATACAAGTGACAGGATAAAAGACCAGTGTCCCACAGCACCAAAATACACAAATTTAAAATGTAAACAGTGCTGATATTTATTGCCCCGGGATTAGTATAAGTCAAATCTTATCCATGTGAATATGTGCCCATGTGTATATTTATATATGTATATGCACACACAAATATATATAAATATATACATATATATATACAGAGAGAGAGACATGCTAAGTTAGTGAATATAAAATAACTTGATTGTTTCTTGAAATATAATTACTGACATCTTTGTTAATTACAATTATTATCTTTTTAAACTAAAGATCTGGTTCTTATAGGCATTACACCAGTGGTTCTTGACCTGTGGACCACTACTGCTTTGGAGGTCATATTTCAGCTAACCTGCATGCCATATATTTACATCATAATTCATGGCAATATCAAAATTATATTTATGAACTAGCAATAAAATAATTTTATGTTTAGGGGTCATTGTAACATGAGGAACTGTATTTAAAGTGTTGTAGCATTAGGAATATTGAGAACCACTGCTTAGAAACTGCTTTTACATTTTTAAACTATTTTTTATGTGTTTTGTGTCACCAGAAAAAGTCTGTCATACAACAGCAACTTAGCAAAATCTTCTGTCAAATTAAACCTTTTAAAGGGCTGAAGATGTAGCTCAGTGGTAGAGTACCTACCTAACATGCTGGTGGCTTAAGTTCAATCCCCAAGGTTAGATAACCATAAACATAAATTTATCTGCTGAATCTGTTTAACTGATAGGGGTGTGTGTGTGTGTGTGTGTGTGTGTGTGTGTGTGTGTATTTTAGTTTGGACTGCTATATCAAAATACCTGATCAAGGTAATAGGAAGTTTCATGTCAGATGAGAACTGCCCTCCACTTCCCAGGTGGCACTTTCTTATTATATCCTCATATGGTGAAAAGGATGGGGAACTAGCTAGTTCTCTCCAACTATTTGATAAGCTGTCCACAAAGTCAGGATCTTTATGCCCTAATCACTTCCCCAAGGATTCACCTCCTAATACTATTGCATTGAAGGTGAAAGTTCAAATGAATTTTGGAGGTAGAAACAAACATTCAAACCATAATATTGCAAGAGGAGGGGCCCCTTGTTCCCGCTACCCACCCGGCTAGCTTACACCAAAAATAATCACACAGAAACTATATTAATTAAAACACTGCTTGGCCATTAGCTCTAACCTCCTATTGGCTACCTCTCACATCTTGATTTAACCCATTTCTATTAATCTGTATCAACCATGAGGTCATGGTTTACTGGGAAAGATTTAGCAAGTCTGACCTGGCATCTCCATAGCAGCTCTCTCACTGCCCTTCTTCCCAGCATTCAGTTCTGTCTTCCCTCCTACCTAAGTTCTGCCCTATCACCAGGCCCAAAGCAGTTTCTTTATTAACCAATGAAAGCAACACAAAGACAGAAGGACCTCCTACACCACCATAACACAATCTTCATGCTTGTTCCAAAGTATTTTAATTTTGGTTGTTTTCAGTAATTTTGTGGTGTAAGAGGTCCTTCTGTGTTTGTGTTACTTTCATTGTTTAATAAAGAAACTGCCTTGGCCTAGTTGATAGGGCAGAACTTAGGTAGGTGGGGAAGACAGAACTGAATGCTGGGAAAAAGAAAGGTGGAGGAGAGAGACACCATGGATCCACCAGAGACTGATGCTAGGAATTTTACCCAGTAAGCCACTGCCATGTGGCAATATACAGATTAATAGAAATGGATTAAATTGAGATGTAAGAGTTAGCCAATAAGAAGTTAGACCTAATGAGCCAATCAGTGTTTTAACTAATACAGTTTCTGTGTAGTTATTTTGGGAGTAAGCTAGCCAGGCAGCCAGGACTAACAAGTGGCTCCTTCCCTTGCAACAATTTTGAAGTTGGGAAATGTGATCTAGTACAGTCTTACAGTTGGGAACAAGTAGCATTTCATCCCATGTGTAAGAAGAAGTAATGCCATTTTTTTCTATATCTCTATGGGGAGGAGATCTGGTGCTGACCTGAAATACTGGGTCTATCTTATGGGAAATGAAACTCTGTCCTGGACCCTCTTTCTTCACAGATAACATCAGGGATCATCTTTTAAACTTCTGAAGTCCTCTCAGTGAATTCTACAGATTGCTTTCTTCCCAATCCATTCCTCCCACAAAGGAGGTCTCTATGGTTCCTCACAGTCTTGCTCTACAAGCAAATCAAATAAAAACAAAATTTTTTTTCTTTGCTCTTGAAAACTAGTTGTACATGCCTAGAACCCAAGTAATTAGCAACTGAACATTGATCCTTCTTTTTAAGATATCCCAATCCATTCAGAACACACCCTTTTAATCCTAGCATTCTGGAGGTAGAGGCAATTGGATCTCTGTGAGTTTGAGGCCATCCTGGCCTACATAAAGAGTTCCAGACTAGATAGGGCTATATAGTGAGACCTTGTCTTGGAAAGAAAAGAAAGAGTGGTGGGGGACAATTCTGTATTCTGTCAATCATGTTTTAAATAAATTCTGATTGGCCAGGCAGGAAGTAGGTAGGAAAACCAGACAGGAAGTAGAGGTGGCGCAAAGAGAACAGGAGTATTCAGGGAAGAAGGAAGCTCTTTCCGCACTCCTACCAGTCCACCAGGATGTGAGCTGCCCGGCTGAGAAAAGGTACCAGCCATGTGGCTAACATAGATAAGAACAATGAGTTAATACAAATTATAGGAGCTAGTAAGAAGCCTGAGCTAATGGGCCAATTAGTTTATAATCTTATGGAGACCTCTGTGTTTTTTTTCTTTGGGGGCTTGCTGGCTATGGGGTACCGGGCGGGACAGTAATCCCAACAAGCAGGCCCCTCATGTTACAAAGAAGGGAAGGGGGAAGGAAGAAAGGAACTAATAAAAAAATTTTAAATAATATTTTATAACATCAACATCAAGTACTTCTTAAGGATTACATGTAACAGTTGAATAATTGACCATTTCAAAGCTAAGCATAGTGATATATACCTGTAATCTCAGCACTCAAGAAGCTGAGACAGGAGGATCACAAGTTGAAGGCTAGGCTAGGCTAAACTACATAGCTAGACTACAAAATGATACCTTGTCTCAAAAAAACAACAGCAGCAGTAACACCAAAAGAAAAGAAATAGCAATATCTTTCTTGTGGAGCTAATAAGGATTAAAAGGCAAAATACATGTATGACCTCAGATCTGTACCTTACTTGCCATTACATACTTAAAATGAATAAGTCATTGCAATCACTCTCCTATTGCTGGAGTCTGCCCTTGTATAAAACTAACTCTAAGTAGAATTCCCAGGTCAAAGAGCATGAATGTGTTGAAGGCTGTGCTCTCATTTCCATATCATTTGATATGTTTAACCAGACCTTTTATCAGGGTCAGCAGCTCTTACTTTTAAAACTCCTTGCTAATATAAAATGTAAGGTATTGTTTTCCCATTATCATTTTATGTACATTCTGTAACAACTCTGGAGACTGAGCCTCTTAACCAAAACTATTAACATGGATTAATTATTACTATCTCCATATATAAATTTATCATGGAGGTCTTTGTGTCTTCCTTGAACACATTTAAATAAGATGATGTGCCCTTATTTTTTCTGTCACCAATCATCTGCTGAGAGAAGAGAAGGTACAGGAGTGTGACAGGAGTAACTGTCATAGCGAGCATGGCGGGAGGGGCATCAGTGACACAAAAACAGATGGCCAGGTCAGTGTGTGGGTCCTGCAGAGTGAGTAACCATCTAATTATGTGGGAATAGATGTATTTTCTTAATGTAAAATGCACTGAATATAGAACACCTCCTTAATCTGATTCCTTCCTTTTCTCCTTCTAAGACACATCAGTTCTAAAAACATTAATCCTTGATCAAAATAAAATTCCTTATATTACAAAGTACTTTTAAGAATATAAACACTTTTTCTGTTGTAAAACTTTCAAAAAAAAAAGGTAATTATGTTTTTAACCATGAAAACCAAACAGATGCCAATTACTGCATAGCCAGTTTGCATTGATTATTTATAGTAAGCCAAGTCAAAATAATCAGTTTATCTTAAGGTCATTTTTTAAATACTTTCTTTAACTACTGATAGTGGGAAAGTCAAAGGTTTTGGCATTTAAATAGCTAGCTCAATTACTAGCTTTTGTTTTTTACATTTTAGCTTCTTTTGTTCTATTTTAAAATGTTTAGCAGTTATAAATCACATGCCAGAAATCTTTTTAAATTTCCCTTCCAATTTCTTCTCATAACACTCTGGGTACAGAAACTTATTTTGTGAAGAGACTGCTGTAGAAAATCCTTCAGCCAGTATCCTTTGAGTGTCGGGGACCGTTGCCCCAACATAGAAACTGATGCTTTTCCCCAAATGTGTGCTCGGAGACGCACGGAAATAAACAGGCTTTCACACCATTACAGTTTAAAAGGCTTCTCTTATTCTTCTTCAGCGAGGCCTTGTATTTATTCTATTTCCCTAAAATTCCTTCTGTTCTCCAGGCTCTCTTAAAACCATTTCTTCTCTCTCACTGCTTTCTATTTCTTCCTCTGCTATGCTATATTTCTTCTTTTCCCATTCCTCGCTCTGTCTTCTCCGTTCTCCCTCTGTTCCCTTTTGTCACCTCTTGGGGTCTTATCGATTCTATCTCTTCTTCCTGCCCTGTCTCTCAGCATCCACACCTGCTTTCACACATCAGCTAGGAGAGATAGCTACCTTCCTGGGGCAATCTACAAATGAATCAGAGAAGCTGGAGCAAAAACCTCGGCTATTGTCTTTCTAAATAGTCAGGGGCCGGGTATGAAGTCATGGCATCCCCTGGCTAGCAGGTATCAGAGCCCACATTTGAGTTACCTGCCCACTTGGGCATAGCCTCTTATACTGTAAATGCTGATATAAGGCGTGTGCCTGTACTCTCTTCTGTGGGATTTGGTGTTTTTTTGTTCAGGCAGAGGACTGTGATCTGTGAGTCTACCCCTAAATAAATAACCCTTTATTGTACTCAATTCTGAGCAGTGTAGAATTTTTTTTAGCATCCGTCTTCATCTGGCAACCCACATGGATCCCAACTCCACACCTACTGGGTGGACTGGTCCAAAAGGCCTAAAGCTCAACCGCCAAGAAGGTCTCCCACCCCTACCCATCGGGCTTGCTTCCACCTACTAAGTGGTTTTTTGTAAAACTCCCACCACAGTGAAGCTAAGTGCATGGCAACTAGGAAATTTCCCAAGCTCCTGTACATTTTTCTCTACCACTGTGGCATGGCAACTTGTGCAGCTTCTGGTTTGTGCTCCCTGCTCATGAGTTCTGGGTTCCTTGCTCCATGTATAGAGTTGATTTGATTGCTTTTGGTTTGTCAAGCAAAGCATATTTGTCAGTATTTGACCAGCACCAAGGCAGAAGGCTGAAGCTGTGCAGGACTGTTCCTGCTGCCACCAGTTGCACTGCCGGTCATGACTCTGCAACTATGACACCTGCTAAATGATAAATATTATTACACCTCAAACAATTTACTGGATTTCATAACACAGGTAACTATTTGATTAATTAATAAATCAATAAACTTGAAAATTATATAATTGCAGACAACATTAACATGCAAAATTTTAATAACCATTTTGCTGATACTATGGATTCTATTCTGTAAGACTTATATGGTTATTGTGATACATCCATTTATTGAATATTGGGATTCAGGGTTTTTTTGCATAATATATCCTTAAGAAAATGGTTTGATAACAGAGCCAAGAATGAGGTACTTTTAGAAATGATATAATCTTTATAGACTAATAATGGACAGCTAGGCGATAGTATCAATACCATTGAAAAAAAGTTATGATAGGTTAGCAGATAGAGTATCTCTCTGGGAAGGCAATCTGCATACTATCCAAATAATGTCCAAGGATGAGTGTTGTGGGACAATGCTCTTTTATCCTATCACTTGTATTATCTTTAATAAAATGCTGATTGGCCAATAGCCAGGCAGGAAGTATAGGCAGGACAATGAGGATGATGGGAAAAGCAAAGTTTCAGTTTTCAGTCATGACCCAGCCACAGAGGGAGCAAAATAGCAAGATGTGACTGCCTCACCGAAAAAGGTACCAAGCCACATGGCTAACACAGACAAGAATTTTGGGCCAATATAAGTTATGAGAGTTAATAAGAAGCCTGAGATAATAGTCCAATCAGTTTATAAGTAATGTAGTCCTCTGTGTGATTCTTTGGGATTGAACAGCTCCAAGATCAGGTGGGACAGAAAACTCAGTCAACAGATGAGATCTTATCTTTAAAGGAAAATTTTCAGACCTTAGAATCACATGTGCAGAATGAGGACCAGAGGTTAGATGCCTCAATGAAATCACTAGGGATATATACAGGCCAGGAGAGTCAGGCTTTACAAAAGACAGTAGGAAAAATATTCAAAATGACTGAGGAAATTATTGGAGCTGATGAGCAGGGAAAGAAGGTACAAGGACAGGATTCAACATTGTCAGTACCTGTCAGAGATAACTTACCCAGGGTTTTAGCTTCCTACCCTGTATTCTACTCTGACAAAGCATCAAGTTCTAAATGCCCAAAAGGATCCAAAGAAAGTAAATGGATACCTATAGGAATGAATGATCTAAAAGAAATTAAGCAAACAGTAGTATCTTATGTTTTGCATTCAGCATTTGTTAGGGAGATAATAAAGACATGGGCCTCTAGCAATAAGACAATCCCACATGACTGGTTTCAATTAGTTTTAGAAGTCCTGGATGATGGGTCCCAACTGCTGTGGAAATGTTATTTGAGAGAAGAGGCAAAATTTTAGAACAACAGGGAAAAGCAAAAGGACTTGAAACTTCCCAAGATCAAATTCTTGGTGAGGGCACTTGTGCTGACCCACAGGCTCAAGCTCTTTACAATAAACAAATCTTGTCCCTGTGCCACAAAGCAGCCTTAAATGCTTGGTACAGGATTCAAGAACTAGGAAAACTAATTGAATCATATACCAGGGTTAAACAGGGCCAGAGAGAACCCTTTACTGACTTGTTACAAAGATTAACTAAGGCTGTACAAATAGGAGTAACAGGCCCAGATGCTAGATGAGTACTTATTGAATCTCTGGCTTTTGAAAATGCAGAAAGATACTTTGGCCTTTAAAAGTTAGATCAGCACCAACAGATGAATGGATCCTGCATACAATGAACATTGAGACATTTGACTATAATACTGAATCTTGGGTAGGAGAAGCAATTTACAAAGGTATGAGAAGACATCAAAATGCCAAATGTTTTAATTGTGGTAGAATATAGGACATCTGAGAAGGGACTGTGGACAAGGAATTTCTAGAAATAATGTCTCCTCTGGGAACGACCTTCTGGATCATTTAGGTGTGGTAAAGACCAACATTAGACCAATGAATGCAGATCAATAAAAGATAGACATGGCAACCCAATAATATCACAAAACTCTTTGGGGGGCCACTCACAGGCCCCCAAGTCAAAAGTGATCCAGTCATTCCCATTCACTGTGGAGGGAATTTCTTACCAGGAAATTAAAAAATCCTGATCCTTCTGAAAAAAAGAAAGAAAGAAAGAAAGAAAACACACTATTCTGGGTGATGGAATAAACATGGAGGATAAATCAAAAATTCCAATAGGAAATAGGAAACATATATTCTGGAAGACTTCTATAAATTATCAAGACCAAAGCTAAAAGTGTGTATAAATGGCATTGTAATTGTGGATTTGATAGACATGGATGCAGACATGAGTATCATTACTCCAGGATCTTGGCATCCAAATTGGCCTCTTCAAGAGCCAGATATTCAATTACTAGTAATTGGAACCCTATCTCAATCAAAACAAGGCATGAGATGGGTTGAATGCATAGGACTAGAAGGACAGAGAAGAAGGCTAAGGCTGCATGTTGCTAATATTGCAATAAATTTATGGGGTCATGACCTGCTGCAGCAATGAAATACCCAGATTAACATTCCTGCAGTCCCAGAAACTCATATTTCTGGGAAGGAAATTATAAGGTACTATACACAAAGGATACCAGCAATTCAGGTGGTACAAGAAAATGAAGCAACTAGTAAATCTTTAGAGGTACCAATTACCAAAAGGATGACCTCTTATGGTTATTGACTTAAAAGGTTGTTTCTTCACTATACCTTTACAAGAAAAGGACAGAGAAAATTTTGCCTTCACAGTGCCTACTCACAATAATTCTCAGCCTACTAGGAGATACCAATAGACTATTCTCCCACAGGTAATGTTCAATAGCCCCACTATATGCCAATACTTTGTAAGTCAGCCATTGGAAATAATACATTTAAAAAAATCCTAAATATATTATTTACCACTATATGGATGACATTTTGTTATCTGATTCAAATGTAAATACTTTAGAAAGAATGTTTGAAGAAGTAAAGAAAGTTTTGCCAAAATGGAGATTGCAAATTGCTCCTGAAAAAATATAGAAATGAAATTCTGTGAATTACCTAGGTTATAAAATAGGTTTACAGAAAATTAGAACACAAAAGGCACAAATTAGGAGAGACCGATTGTGAACTCTTAATGACTTTCAAATATCATTAGGAAACATTTCCAGTCTATGACCAGCTGTTGGGATAACACCTGATCTAATAGTTCATTTAAACAAAACCTTAGATAATGAAAAAGACTTAAATAGTCCCAGGGAATTAACAACTGAAGCTGAAAAGGAATTGATTGTCATTGAAGAAAAATTAGGAGGCACATGTGGATAGGGTGAATCCAAATCTTGATTACATTCTAGTCATATTGCCCTCCAGAATTTCCCCTATGGGAATTTTAATGCAAAGGGAAGATATTATCTTTGAGTGGATCTTTTTACCACATAAACCAAGTAAAAAATTAAAAACTTATGTGTAAAAAGTCTCTGAATTTATTATAAAAGGAAAATTGAGACTTCATCAACTAGCAGGTATAGATAGACTCAGCAGAGATTATACTGCCTTTTACTACTGATGAAATTAAAAAGTTATGGGAAGACAATGAACCTTGGCAAAGAGCTTGCACTAATTTTTTAGGAGAGATTAATAGCTATTATCCCAAAAGTGATAGAATTAACCTTATAAAGAGAATTACTTGGATTCTTCCCTGCATTGTATGGGACACACCAATAACTGGAGCCCATACATTCTATACTGATGCAAATAAATCAGGAAAGGCTGGTTACAAATCAGAAGAATTAAGTAAGGTGGAACAAAATCCTTGTAATTCTGTCCAAAAAAATAGAATTATATGCTATTCTCATGGTACTAAGGAATTCTAAAGAACCTCTTAAAATAGTTACTGATTCACAATATGTAAAAGAATTGTCTTGCATATTGAAACCACTGAATTTATACCAGATGATACAGAATTAACTTCATTATTCATACAGGTTCAATATATAAACAGGAATAGACTTTATCCCATATATATAATACACATCTGATCCCATACAGGTCTGCCAGGTCCTCTAGCACAAGGTGATGCAGAAATTGATTAATTATTGATTGGAATGGTGTTGAAGGCCTCAGAATTTCATAAGAAATATCATGTCATTAGCAAAGGTTTAAAGAAAGAGTTTTCTATTACATGGCAACAAGCTAAGGAGATTATAAAGAGATGTCCTACTTGCTCTTTCTATAGCCAAACACCACTACCTGCAAGGACTAACCTAATAGGTACTCAAAGGAACTAAATATGGCAGATGGATGTGTTCCACTTTGCAGATTTTGAAAAATTAAAATATGTACACCACACCATTGACACTTCTTTATCTTTTCAATGGGCAACTGCTTTGAGCTCAGAAAAGGCTGATTCAGTAATCACATTTATTAGAAGTTATGGTCATCATGAATATACCTGCACAAATAAAGACAGATAATGGTTCAACATATGTCTCTAAGAAAATAGAACAGTTTTTTTTTGCTTATTATATTATAAAGCATATTATAGGTATACCAAACAATTCTATGGGTCAGGCAATTATATAAAGATCAAATTGAACTATAAGGGGTATGTTAAATAAACAGAAAGGGACGTAAAATACCTCCAGAAATAGATTACATAATGTTTTATTAACCTTGAATTTTCTTAACACTAATGAGAAAGGAAGAATAGCCGCAGAGAGACATTGGATAATAGAAAAGTCTTCTGAATTACATCAGCTGGTATATTCAAGGATGTGTTGACCTCACAATGGAAGTCAGGGAATCTGCTACATTGGGGAAGGGTGTTGTCAGAGGGTTTTCGGTCCTGCCTGGTTCCCGCAATCATTAAGTCCCAAAGAAATCACACAGAGGTCTATATTAGTTATAAACTGGTTGAGCCATTAGCTCAGGCTTCTTATTAATTCTTATAACTTATATTAGCCCATTATTCTTATCTATGTTAGCCACATGGCTCAGTACCTTATTTGGCAAGGCGGTCACATCTTACTTCTTCTGTGGCTGGGTCACGACTCCAGAAAGAACTTTCTTCTTCCTAGAATTCTCATTGCCCTGCCTCTACTTCCTGCCTGGTTCTCCTGCCTATACTTCCTGCCTGGCTCTTGGCCAATCAGCATTTATTTAAAATATAATTGACAGGATACAGACCATTGTCCCACAGCACTTCATTTCACTCTTGTTACCACAGGAGAAGAAAAATTATGGATACCATCAAAATTAATAAAGATTCGGTTTGAAGAAGAGAAATCTCTTGAGAAAGAAATGATGTCTCATCCACAGAGGTGACAACCATACAGGTGGTAAGGAAACCTCATAAGGGCTGGGGCATGGTTCTGTTCTTGTCTTTGCAGGAAAATACTCATCTTCAAAAAGTCAAGAGACCCTGGACATCTAGATGCCTAAAGAGAAAAAGATAATTATCCAGATGGGATCACCAAGCAAAGAGAAATATGACTTATGAGGACAGGTCATCTGAGGGTAAGAATCTCTGAACATAAACTAGAATAATAGTCATGACTCACTTAAAAATCAAAGCTGACTTTGGAGTTGGGCAATAGCTCTGTCCTTCTCTAAATTTAAGCATGTTGTTAGGAGAAAAATTCAAAATATCTGTCTCATGTCAGGAGCCATCTGGTATGGGACAGAAAGAAGAAAGAATTTAGAAAAAAAAATTTCCTTTTTCATACTTATTTTTTCTCTGACATACCTTTCATTGAATATATGTATGTATAAATAATGTTTAAATTTTCCACAATGAATAGTGAATTTTCCTGCAGTAACCTTTGAAGTTACTAGGAAGAAGATGGGGCCCCACAACAACTCCACCTGACTGATATGACATCATGATGTTGATAGCATTACTATAAGACCTGCTTTGGGTACCAGATGCTCAAGATGGTTCCAACTTGGTTAGCTGAAATGGTGCACTTTTTTATAATGTTCTGACCAGAGCTCCAAACAGGAACCTCAGAAAAAGCCTACCGAATACCCAGAGACTATTTGCAATTATGCCAGAGAGTAATCTTGAAACTTAACCATCATTTTACTTTCACAGGATCACATAGAAAGAACATCGCCCCCTTGACAGCTGGAATTAATTCTAGAAGATGATGTCCCCTCTCCCAACAAAGTTTTTCCTTAGGGTTAGAAACATCAATTAGGGGTTGATTATAATTGGTATAGAGTTGGGGGTTTGGGAGGAGGGAATTATGAAGGCTCAGGGATCTCTTTTTAAAAAAAGAAAATTGGATAGGATAATAGATTAGTGTGAGCTTACTCACACTAATAATAATTGTGAGTAATAGAGTGGATACTTGTGAGCTATTATTTATGGGCAATTTACATTGGTATAGATTCTTGTATATTCATACAAATTTACATTATATTGAATATGTTCCTATTTTTGTCTACAATATTTGTATACCTAGGCAAACTTATTGTGTCATATGCTTAAAACATTTGTATATTGGCACAATTTTAGGATATATTTATCATATTGCAATATACATTTCTACCTCTGATCAAGATACTTATACATTGTTTACATTTTGAGGTCATTGTCCTCATTTGTTGCACAGTTGTTTAAGGGTTGTTTAATATTCTAATACGAAGTCTTGGTCTTTAAGTTGTATAGGTATTAAGAATTATAGGTCAATTGTCATCCATGTTTATCATACTTAGAGTTAGACTTATCAGATTTTTTAGATACATAGACGATGTGGGATTCCCCTCTATATTCTGTGACTACCATGGGTTAATAAAGAAATTGCTTTGAGTCTACAGCAGAGCTGGGCAGACTGGAGCAGAGCTAGGTGGGGAAGACTAGACTGAATGCTGAGAGAAAGGAGGCAGTTTAGGGAGAAGCCATGTAGCCCCTGCTGGAGCCAGTGGAACTTTGCTGGTAAGTCACCGCCATGTGGCGATACACAGATCAATGGTGATGGGTTTAATTCAGATGTAAGAGTTAGCCAATAAGTAGCTAGAGCTAATGGGCCAAACAGTAATTTAAATAATATAGTTTCTGTATGATTATTTTGGAGTTGAAAAGCCGGAAACAAACAAGCGGCTCTCCACTATAACACATAAAGATTGTATCCTGCATAGATAATCTTCAACCACTTCAAAGGGCTGTAGAATATGGCATTTAAATAACTTAGGGTTCTGTTGATGTGAGACACAATTGCTCTGGGCAGCACTGATCTATTCCTGAGAGAATGTTGAGCGCCAAAGGCACTCCACTTGTTTTCTTCTTGGCAAAATTGGCCTTTGGGCAAGGAACTGCCCATGCATCAACCACTGGCAAAATGCATGATGTCCAGAAACAACAAGCAGGATACAAGAAAAAAGACTGTCAAATCCTGCCAACACAGAATAAGACAGTTTTGAAAAACTTCCTGCCTATGAAAATAGTCAGTCAGTTACTCTGAGCCTTAGCCAAAGTTGGTTGCTTCAGTGTTGCAAATGAGACTTTGGGTGATTGCCCAGGTAGCCAGTTGTCTGTCATTTGTTGCACATTTTGGAAGTTACTTGATTGTACTTCCTGTAATATTATTTCCCTTTTCAGGTCTTAGATGGGGTTGAAGACTAGATAGTCATAGTTACTTTCCTCTCATGACCTGGCCAAGTTATTTATAAGACTTAGACTCTTTAGGATAGGAAAATTATTGAAACATTTATCACATTTCTTGCTTGATATTGTTTATGCTGGTTGCAATTCTAATTTTTATACTTGGTATTTGTTCTTATTGTATATAATTTTGTATTAGGCTTAGAACTCTCTTATTTAAACAAAGGAGGGAGGTGCTGTAGAAAATTCTTCAGCCAGTAACCTTTAAGTTACCCACCCACTTGGCCATGGCCTCTTATACTATAATGCCGATGTAAAACATGCGCTCATGCTCTCTTCCAGTTGCTGGATTTGTTTGTTGTTTTCCTGTTGAGCAGAGGACTGCAATCTATAAGTCTACCCCTAAATAAATAACCCTTTATTGCACTCAATTCTGAGATAGTGTGGGATTTCTTTTTAGCATCCGTCTTCAGGAGACAGTTCTCAAAGGTGCTCTTGCCAGCCCATACTCACATGTTACACACAGAATTACACAAACTTTATACCGGCTTATTTAATGTGCAGCTAGAGTCCTTGGATAGCTGAAGAGAACCTTGCTACAAACTTCTGTTATTTCATTTAATGAGCAGATTTAAAAGTTTGGCTCACTGTACTTGTGTTCAACTTTCTTTTTTTCTTTCTTTCCTTTGTTTTTAAATATTTTTACACAGAATTTTGCTGTATAGCCTATGCTGGTCTTGAACATGAAATCCTCTACCCAGACATGGCCCAATTAATTTTGTTGTTGCTTTAAATAGCATAAGACTTGAATAAAACTCTGTTTCAGACCCTGTCCTAAACTTTTTAAATATGCTAATTAATTAACCCTTACAGAATCCCCAGAAGATCAAGAATGTTGATAATAATAATATTTCATTCTAACAGATAAGAAAATGAAAGCAAAAAGAGGTTATATACTTGCCTAATGCTTCACAACTGAGCAGCTGAAATAATGCTTAAACTTGTTAATCTAATCTTTCCTATAACAAATACTACTCTATTACCTCAATTTCTTCTACTTTCTCTTCTATTCCCAAAGATTATCTACAAATTACAAGTCACATTCTCTTCTCAAATGTTGCTGTGGACAAAACAGTACCTCATGTGGCTTTGGTAAAAATCACTTAACTGGGTTGTAGCTTTGCCTTATGTCTGATAAGAATAATGGTAATAACCTATATAAGCATACAAGCCAGTCATAAAAATCAAGAAAGAAAGTGGAGGTGCAAGGTCTTTGTAGGGAAAATTTTTTTACTAGCCACTCCTCAAAAACTGTCACACAGGTTAAACCAAGTGTGAAGGAGGGATGTGTTCTAACATAATCACAGATTACATTTAGTAACAATTTAGTGAAAAATGTCCCAGACTCTGTGCTAAGAGTGGTCTATTCATTATCTCATTTAGTGTTAATAATAAACATGGATTCATTCAAGTGGGTCTTTCCTTCCTGCAATGGGAAGGCTTATTAGAATGAGTCAAGAAAGGTTAGTTGTGCTGTAACAGGGTCACAGAAACTACTTTAGCTGAAAAGTGCTGACTGCTCACTAGGGTCCTAATATTACTAGCAAGATGAAAGGCTGCCATCTCTGCCTTTACTTTTTACCGATCTTTCTTACCTCGAGTTAGCTGCTTTTTTTTTTTTTTTTTTTGGTTTTTCCGAGAAAGGGTTTCTCTGTGGCTTTGGAGCCTGTCCTGGAACTAGCTCTTGTAGACCAGGCTGGCCTCGAACTCACGAAATTTGCCTGCCTCTGCCTCCCAAGTGCTGGGATTAAAGGCCTGCACCACCACCACCCGGCAAGTTAGCTGCTTTTTAATCACTTAAGAAATGCTATCTACAAACCAATGATACCTTAAACTATCTCATCACACACACCCCTTTTAAGGCTGAAGTCATAAACATAAGAGTGACTAAGTATTTTATAGTTCATTTTTAAAAAGTCTTGCAAGAGGTCCCTGCTCCTGTGCTGAGAGGATCCAGACAGGTGAGTGAGTAGCCCCATGGCCGGTCGGTCCAGGCGAACTGAGTACAGGCCCCCTCCAACTCACTAAGCTTTTCTGGCCATCCAGCGGGGTGTTTCCAGCCTGCTGGCTCTCTTTAGCATATTCCAGCCTGCCCCTAAGCACCCCTTTTCTTCTGTGAGGTCCTTGAATTCCCCAACTCAGCCTGCTCTGGGGCTGAGAGATTGGGGAGCCAGGAGGAGTATCCTTGCTGCTGGCGCTTCTTTGTATCGCCCCACTATGCATGCCTCACTGGGGCTGTGAACACCTGGGATCCCCTCTAGAGACGAGTCTCTTGCCAATCATAAAATGACTCCCTTAATGTAGATACCTTATTCCCTTCTTCAATATCCACCCTTCCTCCCTCTCCACCCTCCACCACCCCCAGGCTCTCCTCAGTTCTTCCTTCTCCCTTCTACCCCCCTCCCTTTTGCCTACCCCCACCCCCAACCCCTACCTCCCCCACTCCCATCCCCTCACCCGTGCTTCCAACTTTTGCCTGGCAATCTTGTTTACTTCCGAAATCGAGGAGGATCTACATATGTTTTTCTTTGGGTTCACCATGCTATTTGGCTTCTCTAGGCTTGTGAGCTATAAGCTCAATGTCCTTTGTTAATGGCTAGGGTCCACTAATGAGTGAATACATACCATACTCATCTTTTTGGATTTGGGTTATCTCGCTAAGGATGGAGTTTTCTATTTCCATCCATTTGCATGCAAAATTCAAGAAGTCAGGACCTTGAGGGACTGGCCCACCAACTGAGACAGTGCACTTGATCTATTGGGAGCTCATCAAATCCAGCTGGACCAGGACTGAAGGAGCACATGACCAAACTGGACTCTGAATGTGGCTGTCAATGGGGACTGACAGATAAGCCAATGATACTGGCACAGGGACCTATCTCTTCTGCATATATTGGCCTTTTGGGAACCTATTCTATATGGATGTACACCTTCTTAGGCCGAGATGGAGGGGGGAGGGCCTTGGGTTTTCCACAGGGCAGGGTATCCTGCCCCATATCAGGGAAGTAGGGAGAGGGCCGTGGAGTAGTGGGGGGAGCGGGAGGGCCCGGGACAAGGGGAGTAAATGTAAATTTTTCTTTTAACAATAAAAAAAAAAAAGAAACACATCTCAACCTCAAAGACAGACACTACCTCAGAGTAAAGGGTTGGGAAAAGGTTTTCCAAGCAAATGGACCTAAGAGACAAGCAGGTACAGCTATACTAATATCTAACAAAATTAATTTCAAACTAAAGTCAGTCAGGAGAGATGGAGAAGGACACTTTATACTCATAACAGGAAAAATTCATCAAGATGAAGTCTCAATCCTGAATATCTATGCCCCTAATATAAAGCACCCATATATGTAAAAGAAACTTTACTAGAACTCAAATCACACATCAAACCTCACACACTAATAGTGGAGATTTCAACACTCCTCTCTCACTAATGGACAGGTCAACCAGACAGAAACTTAACAGAGAAATAAGAGAACTAACAAATGTAATGAATCAAATGGACTTGATAGACATCTATAGAACATTCTACCCAAACAGGAAAGAATATACCTTCTTCTCAGCACCTCATGGAACCTTCTCAAAAAATTGATCACATACTCAGTAACAAAGCAAACATCCACAGATACAAAAAAATTTGGAATAACCACCTGTGTCTTATCAGATCACCCCGGAGTAAAGCTAGAATTTGACAACAATTCCACCCCCAGAAAGCTATAAATACATGGAAACTGAATAGTCAACTACTGAACCACCCCTGGGTCAAGGAAGAAATAAAGAAAGAAATTAAAGCCGTCCCTGAATTCAACGAAAATGAAGACACAATATACCCAAACCTATAGGACACTATGAAAGCAGTGCTAAGAGGAAAGTTCACAGCACTAAGTACCCACTTAGTGCTTAGAAAATGGAGAAAGCTCACATTAGAGACTTAACAGCACATCTGAAAGCTCTAGAAAAAAAAAAAAGTAGACTCACCCAGGAGGAGTAGACGACTGGAAATAATCAAACTGAGGGCTGAAATCAACACAATAGAAACACAGAAAACAATTTAAAGAATCAATGAAACAAAGAGATGGTTCTTTGAGAAAATCAACAATATTGACAAGCCCCTATCTAAACTAATCAAAAGGCAGAGAGAAAACACTCAAATTAACAAGATCAGAAATGAAAAGGGGGACATAACAGACACTGAGGAAATTCAGAGAATCATTAGATCTTACTACAAAAGCCTGTACTCCAATTTTACATCGAAAAATGTAAAAGAAATGGACATTTTTTAGATAAATACCATATACCAAAATTAAATCAAGAACCAGGTGATCAATTTAAATAGACCTATAAGTCACGAGGAAATAGTGTTGTACAAAACCTTCCAACCAAAAAAAGCCCAGGACCAGATGGTTTGAGTGCAGAATTCTACCAGATCTTCCAAGAAGAGCTAATACCTATACTCCTTAATGTGTTTCACATAATAGAAACAAAAGAGTCATTGCCAAATTCTTTTTATGAAGCTACATTTACCCTGATACCAAAACCACACAGAGACTCAACCAAGAAAGAGAATTACAGACCAATCTCACTCATGAATATCAATGCAAAAATTTTCAATAAAATACTGGCAAACCGAATCCAAGAACACAAAAACATCAAAAAAAAATCATCCATTATGATCAAGTAGGCTTCATCCCAGAGATGCAGGGCTGGTTCAACATATGAAAATCTATCAATGTAATCCCTCATATAAATAAACTGAAAGAAAAAAAAACATATCACTTCATCAGATGCTGAAAAAGCATTTGACAAAATTCAACACCCCTTTATGATAAATGTCTTAGAGAGATTAGGAATACAAGGTTCATATCTAAATATAATAAAAGCAATATACAGCAGGCCAACAGCCAACATCAAATTAAATGGAGAGAAACTCAAAGTGACTCCACTAAAATCAGGAACAAGACAAGGCTGTCCACTCTCTCCATATTTCTTCAACATAGTTCTTGAAGTTCTAGCAATGGCAATAAGACAACATAAGGAGATCAAGGGGATTCGAATTGGAAAGGAAGAAGTCAAACTTTCGTTATTTGCAGATGATATGATAGTGTACATAAGTGACCCCGAAAACTCTACCAAAGAACTCCTACAGCTGATAAATACCTTCAATGATGTGGAAGGATACAACATCAACTCAAAAAAATCAGTAGCCATTCTATACACAAAGGAAAAAGAAGCAGAGAGGGAAATCAGAGAAACATCACCTTTTACATACGGTAGCCACAAATAGGATAAAGTATCTTGGGGTAACACTAACCAAGGAAGTGAAAGATCTATTTGACAAGAACTTCAAGTCTTTGAGGACAGAAATTGAAGAGGATATTAAAAAAAATGGAAGCATCTCCCATGCTCTTGGGTTGGTAAGATCAACACAGTAAAAATGTCAATCCTACCAAAGGCAATCAATAGATTCAATTCAATCCCCATCAAAATCCCAACAAAATACTTCAAAGACCTTGAGAGAACAATAATCAACTTTATATGGAAAGACAAAAAAAAAAAACAGAATAGCCAAAACAATCCTATACAATAGAGGAACTTTCGGAGTCATTACCGTCCCTGACTTCAAAGTCTATTACAGAGATATAGTAATCAAAAAAGCTTGGTATGTTGACCAATGGAATTGAACCGAAGACCCGGTTATTAATCCACAAACTTATGAACATCTGATTTTTGACAAAGAAGCTAAAATTATACAATGGAAGAAAGAAAGCATCTTTAACAAATGGTGCTGATGTAACTGGATGTCAACCTGTAGAAGAATGAAAATTGATCCTTATCTATCACCATGCACAAAACCTCAAGTTCAAATGGATTAAAGACCTCAGTATAAATCTGACCACACTGAACCTGATAGAAGAGAAAGTGGCAAGTAGCCTGCAATACATGGACACAAGAGACCACTTCCTACGTATAACTCCAGTAACACAGACAATAAGAGCAATAATAAATAAATGGGACCTCCTGAAACTGAGAAGCTTTGTAAAGCAAAGGACACAGTCATTAAGACAAAAAGGCAACCCACTAAATGGGAGAAGATCTTCACCAACCCTACATCAGACAAAGGCCTGATCTCCATAATATGTAAAGAACTCAAGAAGCTCGACATTAAAATTCTAAATAACCCAATTTAAAAAATGGGGTACTGAACTGAACAGAGAATTCTCAACAGAAGAATTTCAAATGGCCAAAAGATACTTAAGGAGATGTTCAACTTCCTTAGCGATCAGAGAAATCCAAATCAAAACAGCTTTGAGACACCATCTTACACCTGTCAAAATGGCTAAAATCAAAAACACCAATGATAACTTATGCTGGAGAGGATGTGGAGTAAGGGGAACACTCCTCCAAAAAGCTAATACTTCCCTCTAGACCCCACTTCTTAAAGTTTCTTATCCCACATACATACTAAATTCCTACTTCAGAGGCTGGAGAGGTGGTTCAGGAGCTGGAGAGGTGGCTCAGCAGTCAAGAACACACACTGTTATTGCAAAAGACCTGGGTCCCATTTCCAGCACCCACATAGCAACTCACAACTATTTGTAACTCCAGTTCCAGGAGATGACCTCTTCCAGGAGATGTACTCAGATAGGGTACTGCATGCACACGGTGCACAGACATGTGTTCAGGCAAAACACCCATACACACAAAAATAAGCAAATCTCAAATTACATAGTTGGTATGGGAAAGAAGGAAGGAAGAGAAATATATCAAGATTTAAACTCAGAGCTTCTTACTGTAAAATGATCAGATAATAAAGATTTTGAAAACCACATTATTTCACAAATACTTGACTCAGTGATTGCAGTATGGACACTCCTGAAACAAATAGAGCAGCTTGTTCCCATAAAACTTTATGTATGGACACTGAAATTTGAATCTTACAATTTCACTTGATATAAAATATTTGGTTTGTTTTTAAAGTTTTTCCAAAATAGGTCTTTTCTGTGTATTTCCAGCTGTCCTGGAACTCATTCTGTAGACTAGGGTGGCCTTGATCTAAGCTGTGTGCCATCATGCCAGGAAAATATGACTCTTCTGGGTTTTATTTCAAACATTTAAAAACGTAAAACCTTTAAAAATTTTTAAAGGACTTAGGCTGGAGAGTGGTGGTCCCTGCCTTCAGTCCCAGCACTCAGGAGGCAGAGGCAGGCAGACTTCTGTGAGTTCAAGGCCATCCTGGCCTACTCTACAGAGAGAGTTCCAGAACAGCCAGCACTGTTTCACAACCCTGTCTTGGAAAAAAAAAAGTTTAAAGACTTTTGATTCGTTTCCTATATTGAAACAGGCATGAAGCCAGATTTGGTCAATTACTGGCCCTTGTTCTAAATTAACTCTTACTATAGCTATCATTTGTGAAAACATTCCTTTTGTCTGGGTTTTGGTTTTGGTTTTGGTTTTTGAGACAGGGTTTCTCTGTAGCTTTGGAGCCTGTCCTGAAACTCACTCTGTAGACCAGGCTGGCCTAGAACTCACAGAGATCCACCTTCATATTATTCAGTCTTCTATGATTTTATTTCTTCTCAGTGATCTGCCATCTTCTTTTACCTCATTGTTTTTCCATCTTTGGTTTGTTTGTTTGTTTTGCAAGATAGGCTCTTACTCTGTAGCCTGGAACTTGTAAGTGCCCTGCCCACCCCTCCAGAGGGTTGGGATTATATAGGTGTACACTACCACACTCTACCTCGTTATGTCATTTTTAGTGTTAATTACTACATATTAGCCACAATTAAATAAGACCTCCTGTGACTGTGGATCTGGTTTAATGGTGCAGCACTGGCCTGGCATTCCCCACTACCACTCAAGAATAATAAATATAACATTGATGCCATGCAAGCTTACAAGAATAGAAAAAGATAGGTTGGTGGCACATGGGGATTAGAAGTTAATTCATTTATTCTGGCAATAGGAGATAAACAAATAGTTCTAGAGGTGAAAATTTAGTCACTGCTGAGCATGGTAGCACACACCTATAATTCTGGCAATCAGGAGGTTGAAGCAGTCAGATCACAAGTTCCATGTAAGCCTGAGCCAGATAACAAGACCATGTCTTAATGAAACAAACAAGAAGTTAGAGATGTTGCTAAGTGGTAGAGTACTTGCCTAGCGTGCTCAAAAGCCCTGATTTTGATCTCTGACAATGCAAAACCAACAAGAAAGATTCTGTCTTAATAATGACATAAAGTCCTTATGAAATATTTACCTACCATATTCTGAAAGTAGTGAGGTCTGCAATATAAACAAAAATCTATTTTTAAAAATGAGCTGAATTGGTCAAAGTAACAAAAACCATGTTAATTTACGACAAATGCCTAAAAGTAATAGACTTATAATTTTAAATTTATTATTATTATTTTAACTATTATGCATTTTAAATTATTAGATGTGTGAATGTGCAGTACCCACAGAGTCCAGAAGAGGGCACCAGCTTCCTTTGGCACTGAAGTTACAGATGGTTGTAAGCTACCAGACCATGAGTCCTTGAAACTCAACTCTTCCCCTTTCTGCAAGAACAGCAAATGCTCTTAAACGCTGAGTCATCCCTACAGTTCCCAACATGCAATTTTAAAAGAGTTATCTAGTGACTAACCTTATATTCTTTAGATAGTATGTTTTTTTTGTTGTTGAAAGCAAACTTTAAGACTAATCATATCTGTGTTGAAATGTGCTAAAATTATATCTGATATTCCTCTTCCTTTAAATTTTTTCCCTTAATTTATCACATTCTGGTGAATGTTTAATTGCATATTAATTTGAAATGATAAAATTCTTGTTTTCACCAAGTAAATAATTGAAGTATTACAGACTAGGAGATGATTCTTAACTAGCCTGAGCAGTCATGAATATATCACTTAGATCAATACTTGGTATGCATTTGTCACCCAGAACTCAGGAAGTAGAATCAGGAAGATATTTAGTTTAAGTACTATCAAAGCCCTGCCTTGTTGGGAATAAGCAAAAGGAACTTGTCCTAGGTACTGCCATCTTGTTTCCAGACTCCCTTTTAAATTTGAGATGATGTGGGATTGCCCTCTGTATGCTGTGAAAACAATTGGTGATAAAGAAACCACCTTGGCCTATTGACAGGGCAGAATAGAGCTAGTCAGGAAAAACTAAACTGAATGCTGGGAGAAAGGAGGCTGAGTCAGAGAGAAGCCATGTAGCCCCACCTGAAACAGATTCCAGAACTTTACCCAGTGAGTCACAGCCTCATGGTGATACACAGATTAATAGAAATGGGTTAAGTTAATATGTAAGAGTTAGCCAATAAGAAGATAGAGCTAATGGACCAGCCAGTGATTTAATTAATACAGTTTCTGTGTGGTTATTTCAGGACTGAGCAGCCGGGAACAAACAAGCAGCCTCTTCTGCACTGAGGTAAAGCAACCTTCAAGTTCCCAGATCCTGGAAGAACTGAGACTTTCCACTAGGGTGGACAAACTTCCTCCTTGGCACTAAAAGTAGTCTATTATTCATCTTTAGTTCCCCAAGACATACTTACTATTCCTAACCACAAAGAACAAATGTATTTGATTGGTTGAATTGTAGGACTTGTATCATCTATCAGTCGGCACAGATGTTTGTGGTTTTCTTACTTAAATGACCTCAGAATAAGTGTTTGGGGATACAGTAAGCTCCCAAGTCTATACCGTGATCCCTCACCTGTCAGTCTTGCTCATGTGCCTGGATTTTTTCCGATCTACTCGAACCCTACAACAGACTCAAAAATAATTAATACACTCATTGAGAATTGTGTGTGCATGTTCCTATATAGGGGCACATGTATATACAAGTATATGTGTACATGTGTGTACACATTTGTGGAGAGTAGAAGGCAATCACAGATACCATTCTCCAAGTGCCCTACACCCTATTTTCTTTTTTAAAGCAGGATCCATTATTGGCCTGGGACTCCCAAGTGTAGTAGGTTGTTTCCTTTAAAGAAACAACTGGCTTTCAAGATAGCTCCTGCAGGGCATGTGCCAGCATGGGTATCCAGTGCAGCATGGCCTATCTTCCCATGTTGGCGGAAGTGACTCATTAGCTACTTCCCAGGAAAGCATGTTCTGACCAAGCTTAAGAATCTTTAATGTGCACTGACCTGGTACCGTATGTGTGCAGAAGAGGGCACCAGACCCCCTAGAGCTGGACATGGTGCTGGGAACTAAACATGGTTCCTCTGTATGATGGTTATTGTTGATTATCAACTTGACTATATCTGGATTGATTGGGATCTTAAGGCAGGAAGACAACATGCCTTTCTTTAATCCATATCTTGGGTAGGAAAATATACCTTTAATCTGGGCCACACCTTAGAAGGAGGCATTTGTTCTTGGCCTGCTTGCCTTTACACTGCTAGAATATGCACTAGAACCTACTTCTTCAGGATTGTAGCATATACAGAAGACCAGCTGAGAAACCCAGCCTTAGGGGACTGAGCAACTATTGGATTCTTGGACTTTTCATTTATAGCTAGTAATTGTTGGATTAGTTGGACTGCAACCTGTAAGTCATTTCAATAAATTCCCTTTATACACATACATGTAGATAGATAGATGATAGATATAGATAGATAGTAGATAGATAAAAGATGATAGATATAGATAGAAGATGATATATAATAGATAGAAAGATAGATAAAAGATGATAGATGATAGATAGATAGATAGATAGATAGATAGATAGATAGATAGATAGATAGATAGATAGATAGATAAAAGATGTTGATTGATAGATAGATGATAGATGTAACATATATACATATATATATTACATAAGTTCTGTGACTCAAGAGAACTCTAACTAATACAGATTTTGGTACCAGAGTGGTTCTATAGAAACAGAAGTATATGGATAAAAATTTTAATCTGGAATAGGCTTTTCAATTTACCACCACCTTCAAATTCACCATCACGAAGTTTCTCAAGTCACTCCCCCTCTTGGGAGCTCAGAGAGTACTGAAAGCCTATGGTGTGAAATATATTACAAACTTAAAGTGAAAAATGCCTTTGATTATTTTGATTTATCAATTGTGAATGGCAAGGGATTTGGTTACCATGTATATGAAATTTTTGACAGTTTGAGGGAAAAATGATACTGCTACTTGGTTCCTCTTAGCAACCTTCTTTATCTCTTTATCTCTCAATAAGTTGATAAAGGATAGTATGGTCATTTGAATATAAGTTTACCGCCATAATTTCATAGGAAGCGGCACTTTTAGGAGGTGTGGCTTTGTTGGAGTGGGTATGGCCTTGGAGGAAGCAGGTCACTGTGGGGGTGGCCTTTGAGTTTTCCTATGCCCAGTATCTCAGTTAACTTTCCTGCAAGATGTAGGACTCTCAGTTTCTTCACCAGCACCATCTCTGCCTGCATGTGCCATGCTTCCCACCATGATAAATGAACTGAATCTCTGAAACTCTAAGCAAATCACCCCAATGAACTGTTTTACTTTATGGTTTGCTGTGGTCTGATATTTCTTCACAGCAATAGAAAACCTAACTAAGACAGATAGGAATGAACTTCAAGGTAAAATTAAGCAAGTTCAAAATATGGTGGAAAGCAATGAACTTAGTGATAACCTTGACCAGTTTAAGCAGTCTAAAGGTTTCCAAGTATGTCCTAGAAGAAAATCTCTCCAGCAGCCACAGAGCTTCAAGCAGAAGTCTAGGGAATGTGGGACTGGATTTTAAGGGTGTAGGAGGATAATAGTGGAAAGAACATAAAACTGAGTTTAGAAAAATCAAAACTTAGCCCTCATTATAAGCCTTGCTGAATAACAGCAGAAATTCAATCCTTATCCTCAGAAGGTGTCAGTGGTTAAAGTAAGGGCTTTCATTGGTAAAGAATGGGATTCTATAACTTGGGATGGGAATATGTGGGAGGACTCTATTGAAGCTGAGAACTTTGAACCCTCTAATTCTCAGAAGTTTACCTCAGTCCCACCCCTTGGAACACTGCCTTTTTCACCTTTCACTGAGGAAATTAATCCTCCAGTGCCTGCTAAATCAGGAGTAACTTTCTCTGAAGGAAATGCTAGTCAAGACGATGTCCCTCAAGACCCATCAATAGTTACCTCTAGTCCTAACCAGACTCAAGGCAAAGCAGGCTCCTAGAGGGTAGGTAGAAAGTGGAGACATGAGGAGGTTGACACACTGCTAAAGAACTTAATGATTTTGCTAATTCATTCAAGAAGAAGTCTAGGGAATGAGGGACTGGATTTTAAGGGTGTAGGATAATAGTGGAAAGAACATAAAACTGAGTTTATTTATATAGGCCCTCTGAATAGAGATTCTAGGTTTAATATGGAACTTTATACAGTTTTAAAAAGTGTGAAGAGTTTGTTTGAATCATTGGCTGAAGCGCTTATCAAAAGACAGCCTACTGAAAAGGAGATGGAAATGCCTGATATCCCTTGGCTTAGTTTTGATGAAGGGATTTTAAGACTCAGAGAAGTTGCAATGCTAGAGTGGATGTGCTGTGTAAAACCTAACCCTCCACAATGGGAAGGCCCAGAAAGCATGCCCTTCATGAATCCTATAAGACACAAAATGATAAGAGGGGCACCAGCACATTTGAAGAGTTTTGTTGTAGCCTACTTCCTTGTACCAGGCATTAGGGTTGGAGATAAAGTTGTTCAACTGGAAGAATTAAATTCAATGAGTATAATTGAGCCCCAAAGTAGCAGGGGCCAGGTAGCAGCATTGAATTGCCAGAGACAAAGTGATCATAGTTATCATAATGGACAGCATAGAAAAAGCAATGTTCATAATGGCCTGACCATAACGATCAGTATATGCAAGGTGAATTTTAAAGGGGTATAACTCATATGGACCTTTGATACTGACTAATCAATCATGGAGTTTCCAGGCATGAAATAGATAAGAAGCCTATTGTATTTTTGTTTGACCTATATAAATAGAGAAATTCTCAAATAAATAAAAAAAAAAAAAGCTACATTGGATCATGGCAAAAGGCCAGTAAATCAATTTCCAAACTTGAGCCAGTTTGCAGACCCATAACCCCATGAATGAAGGGTTGACCAGATTCTCCTGAGGAAGGACCTTGATAAGACACCTAAAACTTTTACTGCTAATCTTTCTCCAGTTCTTCCCCAGAGGGACCTTTTGCCTTTTAAAAGGGTAACTGAACCCTGAAGGGAAAGAAACAATAAGACTTTTTGGAGTCTGTTGGATATTGGTTATGAACTAATGCTGATTCCAGGAGATTGCAAGAAACATTGTGGCCCTCCAGTTAAAGTAGAGGCTTATGGATGCCACGTGATTAATGGAGTTTTGGCTGATGTCCAACTCACAGTAGGTCCAGTAGGTTCCCAAACTCATCATGAGGATATTTCCCCAGTTCCAGAATGTATAATTGGAATAGATATACTTAGAAGTTGGCAAAATTCTCACATTGGTTTCCCTGACCTGTGGAATAAGGGCTATTGTGGTTAGAATGGCTATATGGAAGCCTTCAGAGTTGCCTCTGCCAAAGAAAATAGGGAATCAAAAACAGTATCACATACCTGGAAGAATTGCAGAAATTAGTGTTACCATCAAGGACATGAAAGATGCAGGAATGATGGTTTCCACATCTCCCTTTAGCTCCCCTATCTTCCAGTGCAGAAGATAGATGGATCATGGAGAATGACAGTTGACTATTGAGAACTCAATCAGGTAGTAACCTTGCAACTGCTGTACCAGATGTAGTGTCCTTACTTGAGTAAGTTAACACATATCTCTGCACATGGTTTGCAGCTATTGATTTAGCAAATGCCTTTTTCTCAGTATTTTTCCATAAGGAGCACCAGATCAATTTGCTTTCAGTTGGCAAGACCAGCAGTATACCTTTACAGTTTTGTCTCAGGGATATAGTAATTCTCCTGCACTATGTCATAACTTAGTTAGAAGGGATCTTAACCATCTGCCTCTTCTACAAAATATCACACTGGTGCACTATATTGATCACATTATGATAACTGGACCAAATTATAAGATGTAACAACCACTTTGAACTCATTGGTAACACATATGGCATATCAGAGGATGGAAAATAAACCCAACCAAAATTCAAGGACCTTCCATCTCTATGAAATTCTTAGGAGTTCAGTGGTGTGGGTCATGAAGAGATATTTCTTCTAAGGAAAATGCATAAGCTACGGTCCCTCCTACCACTAAGAAGAAGCATAATGTTTAGTGATACTATTTGGGTTTTAGAGACAGCACATTCCCCACTTGGATGTGTTACTCTGGCCCATATACCAAATGACTCAAAAAGCTGCTAGCTTTGTGTTTGGCCTGGAATAGGAGAAGGCTCTTCAACAGGTCCCAGGTGCTTTCCAGGATGCTCTACCTTGGACCATATAATCCAGCAGACCTAATGGTACTTGAGAAGTCAGTGACAGATAGGAATGATGTTTGGAGTCTTTAGCAGGC
This sequence comes from Dicrostonyx torquatus, assembly GCA_028555095.1. Classification (NCBI taxonomy): domain Eukaryota; kingdom Metazoa; phylum Chordata; class Mammalia; order Rodentia; family Cricetidae; genus Dicrostonyx; species Dicrostonyx torquatus. Next base: position 3,285,521 of record JAQHUG010000226.1, on the reverse strand, counting down.
CCCGATAGGTGAACCACAGAAAAGACCTTTGGAATTTTGGAGCGAGGCTCTACCATCATCTTCAGACAACTATTCTCCCTTTGAAAGAACTTTGAAAGACAGTTCTTGGCATGTTATTGGACCTTAGTAGAAACTGAATGTTTAACAATGGGCCACCAAGTTACATGACCTGAGCTGCTCATAATGAGTTGGGTGTTATTGGACCCAACAGGTCAAAAAAGTAGGACTTCACAGCAGCGATCTATTATCAAGTATAGATTATCTATATATGTGATTGGGTCAAATATTATCAAATGGAAGTGCTATATATGTGATTGGGCCCAAGCAGGTCCAGAAGGCAAAAGAGAGTTACGTGAAGAAAGTGCCCAAATGTCTGTTGTTTCTGCTCCTAATACAATGCTATCTGTTGTCAAGGGTGCACATATGGCTTCATGGATGTTCCCTATGATCAGTTGACTGAGAAAGGGAAACTATCTAGGGCCTGGTTTATTTGTGGATCTGTACATTATGCAGGCACCACCCAGAAGTGGACAGCTGCAACATTACAACCTCTTTCCGTGACAAACCTGTAAGATACTGACAAAGGGAAATCTTTACAGTGGGCAGAACTTTGGGTGGTACACATGATATTACAGTTTGTTTGGAAGAAGAAATGGCCAGATGTGTGATTGTTCACTGATTCATGAGTTGTAGCCAGTGGATTGGCTAGATGATCAGGAACTTGGAAAGAGAATGATTGGAAAATTAGTGAGAAAGATATCTGTGAAAGAAGTATGTAGATAGAACTCTCCAAATGGACAAAGGATGTGAAAATACTTGTGTCCCATTTAAATGCTCATCAAAAGATAACTTCAGCTGAAGAGGAGTTCAATAATTAAGGAGATAGAATGACCTGTTCTGTGGACAGCAAGCCTGTTTCCCCAGTCATTCCTGTCATTGCCCAATGGACTCATGAACAAAATGGCCAGGATAGTAGAGATGCGGGTTATGGATGGGTTCAACAACATGAAACTCTATTCACCAAGGCTGA
>JAQHUG010000226.1:3265894-3277551 GCA_028555095.1 Dicrostonyx torquatus | reverse complement strand
TTCGCACCTCAGCCAGGAGAGATAGCTGCCTTCCTGGGGCAATCTACAAATGAATTAGGGAAGCTGGAGCAAAAACCTCAGCTATTGTCTTTCTAAATAGTTGCCTTCCGCCAAGCCTGCACGGCTCCTTTGTCTATCAGATATCAGAGCTCACAGCCAATAAGAAGCTAGAGCTAATGGGCCAAGCAGTGATTTAATGAATACAGTTTCTGTGTGGTTATTTTGGGTCTGCGTGGCTAGAAACCACCAAGCGGCCCCCATGCAACACCTCTGTAAGAGTATCAAGTGCTTTTACCCATTGGGCCAACTTTGTAACTCAGGAAAAATTCTTATGAATAATTTATGCCTTCCCCCAGTAATATTGCCTCTAAGCTTCTTCAGGAAAATTCTAAACATATTACCTCTTCTTCTTTTAGAGAGATATTCTTATCTACTTCAAGGTCTTCCTTATGCCTTAGAAGTTGTGACATATAAGAAGCCAGAGATCTCTTTATGCAGCTATGAGATATTCTTGAAACATCTGTCCCTGTACTTACTCAGGAACAAGATAATCAAAAAAGAAAGTAAATTTAAAAATGTCAACAAGATTCAGTGTATTATAGGAGTTAACCATAGGTCAGACCACAAGCCTCTTCCCAGTATACACTCAGGTGATTATGTGACATATACAGAAACAAAGTTAGATTAGCTCAAGATACCTCTGCCCTACATAGAAATTCATATTATTGACAAAGAATGATATTAAAAGATGATTTAAAAAATGAGATGTCAGGGCCTCCTTTTCTTAGAAAATTAACACATGCAGAGCTACTATGGTGTCATTTGACCAAGGAACAAAAGAATGCCAAGATTAGACAAATAAACAAATTTTATAAATATATAAAATATGAACATTGTATTACACCGTAATTTGAATAATAACGGCAGCAGCTTTGACTTAAGGATTTTTCTTGGGTACTCTGACCATTAAGAGTTAATAATACACTGCTTGTGATGTGCCAATCTGCCTGGGCTGGCTTGGAGATTTTGTTTTTGTCTAGTGTCCTTGTAACTACAAAAGTTACCAGCCTACTGCAGGCTATCATATGACTGTAGATTCTTTTTTTTTTTTTTTTTTTTTGTTTTTTGAGACAGGGTTTCTCTGTGGCTTTGGAGCCTGTCCTGGAACTAGCTCTTGTAGACCAGACTGGTCTCGAACTCACAGAGATCCACCTGCCTCTGCCTCCCAAGTGCTAGGATTAAAGGCGTGTGCCACCACTGCCCGGCATGACTGTAGATTCTTAAAAATTGGATTATGACATTGATGAGTAAAATTGGTTATAAAAGATAACTGTTTATCAATGATGACTAAACTTGAGGGAAAATGACTATAAAAGATAATTCTGTTCTGCCATGATTTATCCATGGTGACTAAGCTTGTGACCCCAGATGTATAAGAGAAAATGATAAACACATGTCCAAAAACAAAAATGATATGATCTATGGTTTGGAACAACATGAATCTACCTCTGTTTACTGAATTCTGTATAAGTAAAGAAGCACTCTGACTACTAGTCAGCCAGGCTGCAAGCTTCTCCTGACCATCACACCTGGCTCACTCCATCCCTTGCCTAATCCTTACATCCTCTGGGAACCTGTCCATTGCCAGGGCTGGCTACCAGAAGCTTCTGACCAAGAAACTCTCTTCACAGTGAAAAAAATGTGACAGTGTCATGGAGTTTACTGGTCTTACAATATTTCCCACTATCCTGAAGCAGCTGGCCTGTTAGAAAAATGAAATGGCCTTTTGAAGACACTATTATAGTACCAATTAGGTGGCAACAGCCTGGAGGACTAGGGCAAGGTTCTCCAGAAAGCAATAAATGTATGCTTTGAATCAACATATGTACCAATATATGGTACAATTTTTCCTATAGCCAGGATTCAGGGTCCAGGAATCAAGGGGTGGAAAAGAGAATAGTTGCACTCACTACATCACCCATAGTAACCCAGTAGGGAAATTTTTGCTTCCTGTTCCTGCAACCTTAAGTTCTGCTGGCCTAGAACTTTTGGTCCCAAAGCAAGGAGTCTTCCTGCCAGGAGCCACAACAAACGTTCCATTGAATTGAAAGCTCAGACATGTCCCTGGTCACTTTGGACTTCTAATGTCATTAAACCAACAGGTTAAGAATAACAGTATTAGGAGGGGCAGTTGTTCCAGATTACCATGGGGAAATAGGATTGCTTCTCTGTAGGTAAAAAATACTCATTCATATCCCAGACGCCCAGACATGAATAATCACACAGAAACTATATAAATTACAACACTGTTTGGCCAATGGATCATGCTTCTAATTAACTAACTCTTACATCTTAAATTAACCCATTTCTATTAATCTGTGAATCACCCTGAGGTTGTGGCCTACTGTTAAGTTTCTGGCTGGTGGCTCATGTCTTTCTCCTTTGGCAGCTACACGGTGTCTCCTTGACTCCACCTACTTTCTCTCTATATCTCTATTCAGATTTTCTGCCTGGATTTACTCTACTAAACCATAGGCCTAAACAGCTTCTTTAATAACCAACGGTAATAAAACATATCCATAGCATACAGAGGGGAATCCCACATTACTTCTCCAAAATGGAAGCAAGGGTATGTCTGGAGTACAGGAGATCCTTTGGCCATCTCTTGGTGCTATGATGTTCTGTTATTAAAGTCAATAGGAAACTACAACAATCTAAACCAGGCAGGATGATAAAAGGCACAGACCCATCGGGAATGAAGACATGGGTCAGTCCTCCAGGAAAAGGGCCAAGACTTGCTAAGGTGCTTACATATGATGGAGGAAATACAGAATGGGTAGTAGAGGAAGGCAGTTAGACACTACTAATAGGATGTCCCCCAATGGACATTGCCACCTATTCTAAATTTATAATGCGTTTGTGATTGTGCTAGGGATAGTTACATCATGTGAAGTATTACAATACATTTGCTATTGTAGGTGGGATAGTTATATTGTGTTTAGGCATTACTATGACCTTGTTATTTTTTCATTTGGAAAATAATTATGACATAAGGAGATATACTATGTATCAAGCTGGCAAGGGATGGACTTGTTACAGATATTGTTGGTTGTCAGCTTGACTATATCTGGAATGAACTACAGTCCAAAAATGTAGGGCACACCTGTGATCTAAATCTTGAAGCTAGAAGACATAGGTTGTTGTTGTTTTTTTATCAGAATCTTGAGGCCAGATGATTTTCCTTTAATCTGGGTTACAACTTCTGCCAGAAACCTATATAAGGACAATTGAAAAATAAAGGGTTCATTCTTCTTTGCCTGCTTGCCCTCACCTTGCTAGAACATCTATGAGAGACGTTTTCTTCAGGATTGTAGCATACACAGACAACCATCTGAGAAACACAGCCTTGTGGGTCTGAGCAACTACTAGATTCTTGGACTTTCCATTCACAGCTAGTAGTTGTTGGACTGCAGCCTGTTAAATCATTTTAATAAATTCTGTGTGTGTCTGCATATGTGTGTGTCTGTGTGTGTATATATAAAATGGTCTTTCTTTAGACCACCAGCTCCCAAATGATGACACAGAAACTTTTTATTAATTATGAAAGCTTGAACTTAGCTTAGGCTTGTTCCCAGCAAGCTCTTAAAACTTAAATCAACCCATTTATATTAATCTACATTCTGCCACATGGCTCATTACCTAGCTCAGTTCCTTGTGTCCCACTTCCTCCATGTCTGACTGGTGAATCTCTGCCTCTCTGATTCTTTTCCCACTTCCTCTCTCTACACAGTTCTGTCTATGCTTTCCTGCCTAGCTATTGGTCATTAAGCTCTTTATTAACCTAAACGGAAGGTGTCTTGTCAGAAACATGTTTTTACATTGTATAAAAATTTTAATCCAACAACATTTTCTCCTTTTTATCTAAATAAAAAGGTTGTATATGGAGGCTGCTTATTTGTTCCCAGTTGCCCACACCAGAAATAATTACACAGAAAGTGTATTAATTAAATCACTGCTTGACCAATAGCTTACGCATCTTTCTCGATGGTACTTATATCTGAAATTAACCCAGTTCTGTTAATCTGTGCATCATCACAAAACTCATGGTTTACCGGTAAAATTCCCAGGCATCTCTCTCCTTTGGCTGCAGCTACATGGCCTTTCTCTGACTCTGCCTTTTTTCCTCTTCTATCTACTTAGAATTCCTGCCTTGTTCTATTCTGCTAAGCTACTGGCCAAAATATCTTTATTCATTAACCAATAAAAACAGCACATATACAGAAGGAATTCCCACACCAAAAGGTTTTAACTCTAACACAGTAAAAACTACACATAATAAAACAGTTCTCAGGTATGAAATACAACATATGTCCAATCCATTTTTATTTGGCAAATTCAGAGAAAATACTCTATAATCTGTCCCATCTTGGTGAGTCCATAGTTTTATACCTAAGCCACTTTGTATCATAGCATGCATTACCAGCCTAAAAATATAACTTTAGATCTTAAAACATTTTCTTAGCTAAACAACTCAAGCTTTTTTGTCTCTCAACCTTTATAAATTTTATATCTTGTGAGATTACTTTTTGTGAGTATCTTTGATGAATTTGGTAAAATTCATAACTATCTAGTAAAACTATAACTATCTAGTCTTCAACTCCATCAGAGAGCCAAGAAAGACAAAATGTTACCTGAGAAAACAGGAGGGGCACAGTAAGCAACTTCAAAAGTTATAGAAATGACAGAGATAGCTGAGTACCTGGACAATCACTCGAGGTTCCTTTTCAACATCTATCTTTGGCCTACAGGCCTAGAATAGCTGACAGATTTTTCTGGTGAAGGACTGTCCTGCCTTGTCTTGGTAAATTTCAGCTTGCCTAGTTTGACTGTTAGCAGTCAAGGCAAAGGCAGTTTCTTGCCCAAATGACTACTTTTGCCACATTTAAACCAAATTCCATATGGAGGTTCTTCAATGCGCATCGTCTTGTCTGAAGTAGATTGGTGCTGCCAGAAGCAGATGTATCTCATTGTCATGAAAAGCCTCATGTTATTAAAACATTTTAAATATCATATTTTGTACATCTCCGAAGTGTTTGAAGATCACCTATCTATCAAAACTATACCATGAAAGAATACCTACCATGACTACATGATTGTTATAGATGACTACCTACTAACCTACATTTTTTAATTATCCTAAATAGTTTGTAATAATAACTTTCAAGGATTAGAACTTTACATTACATTTTAAAATGAGCAGCAAGTGTGCAATACTTTAAATAAGAATAGAAACATATATACAATATCATAACAAAAATAACCTTAAATTTGTATCAATATACAAAAACCTATACCAATGCAAAATATTTGAGACTAGTAGTTGCTGTTTAATTTAAAAGCAGGTTCAATAATCTACTCTTTTATTCTATTATTCCTATACACCCTCCCCCAATTTTTTTTACTAGATTGGAGAGAAGTATGGATAGAGGGAAAAGAAAGAAAGAAATCCCTTAGTCTAACCTCCTTTGTTTAATTTCTTCCATGACCATGACCAATAACAACTTGTATCTAATCCCCCTAAACAATGACAAGCATTCATAATGCACTGAATGAACAAAAACATCCATTCCACCTTTTAAAAATGTGGGTATCATGTTCTTAAAATTACGTTCTGCTGTTTAGGGGGTAACGATGTTTTTAGGGGACCCTGATAAAATTGGGATATTGCTCAAGACATGCAAGAGTTAGCTGTATCATTTGTTGTCTGGGCTTTGTGTGATGGGAAAGGAAGGGGCTTAACTGAAATCCTGACTAGTGTGGTCTGTGAAGCTGGACCATACAGCTAGCAACTTTAAATTTACTCTGGATGCAAATTTTGAGGAAAGTACAACTGAGGAAACTGCAATTGAGGCATTCTGAGAGGTCAGATCACCTGGGTTACTTATCACCCTTCCAGCAGAAGGTATGGCCCAGATTAAAGGTATGCCCTTCAGCCTCAAAGTCTGGATTAAACGTGTGTGTCATCCAGTCTACTCCAATGAGAATGTACTTCCTCCAACAAGGACACACCTCCTAATAGAGCCACTTCCTCAGTTTGTGGAGGGCAAATACATTCGAACTACCACAGAGTTTTATCATATCAATAGTTACGCTAACTAAAGCAGAGGGCTGCAGGGTCTCTTTGTCTTCCCACTGTGGCCATATTGAATAAATCTTCCTTTTCTGCTTTCTACTATTAATTTGATTCATTTACTTGACCTATTGAAAGCAGATGATTGACCCTCATTTGGGGCACAGATTGTGACCCCAAGTTTGATAGCAATATGAGATTTCAACTTTTCCCTGAGAAGGTGATGCAGAGTAGAGACTAGATAAATTCAGGAAGAAGAACACTGAATACAACTGGTAGGTTCAATATCAGCACAGTTTAAATTCTTGTTTTTTTATAAAAATGAATGGAAGTATGAATTCTGGTGTTTTCTTCTGCATCTCCATATTTTTTGTTGGTTGGGTGGGTGGGTGGATTGTGGGTTTTGTTTTGTTTATTTGTGACAGAGTCTCACTATGTAGGCAAGGTTGGCCTCAAAAACCCAGCTGTGCCTATCTTCCAAGTGCTGGAATTAAAGGCATTAAACACTACACCTGACCTCCATGTCTTTTTGTGCACACCTCTCAATGGCACTTAGTCTCTAGGGTCTGACAAAGTGTTTGTTTTTGTGGATCAAAAGTCATTGAGTACCACCTGATGGCAGTAGTGTCCCACAACTGAGAGATGCTTTTGGAAAAAGAATTCCTTTAACCATGACAGTATGCAGAGAAAAACATGCAGATCCTAACACCTCCTGACCACAGAGTCATGTTGACCTCTATTGAGCCCTGTCCTCATGGAAAGCAACAGCAATCTTTGTAGTCTTAAATCCTCTGTTTTTAATAATTATACATACTTACAAAATGCATCATGGTATCTCTCTATAGGTTCACATTCTGTACAGATCCATCAAAGTAATTAATATTTTTACTCGCTTATTGCCAGGTTCTCTGGCAGAAAGGGTGGGGGCAGAGCCAGACCTGCTGGACTTTCCCTGGGGCTGAGCGGGATGGTGCATGTTGGTGACTCAGAACTCCTCCCTGGCCATGGGGGAGAAGCACACACAATGAGTCAGGAGTCTGTCAAAGCAGGATCTCTTTAATTGTATTAGGCAGGAACTTAGATAGGCTGAGATAGGGTGTGGGGAGCCTGGGATGGGCCAAGGCAGAACAAGGAACAAGGGCCAATAATATTCTGCCACATTAGTGGTGGCTGGGCAGAGGCAGGCTCAGGTCAGGTTGTGCTGAGTCACTTCCTGTGTAGGAGTTATAGCCAAAGACAGGCCTCCAAACTTGAGCTAGGCTCAGGAAGTTATTCTAGGCCTCACACAATCTCAAGTTAGGCTCAGGAAGTTACAGTGGGCCTCATGCCCAGGCCTCATGAGGTCCAACAGCTTATCACTTCTTTATATTTAAACCCTTCTGTTATGAAATAATCTTTGTGTACACTGTGAAGAAGTGTCACTCAGGTTGATTTAATAAAGAGCTACATGGAAACTGGAGAGATGGCTCAGGAGTTAAGAGTACTGCCTGCTCTTCTAGAGGTACTGAGTTCAATTCCCAACAAACACATGATGGCTCACAACCAACTGTAATGAGAGCTGGCACTCTCTTCTGGCCTTCAGGCATACATGGAGACAGAACACTGTATATATAATAAGCTAATAAAATCTTTTTTTTAAAAAAAAGCTAAAGAGTCAATAGGTAGGCAGTATTTTTTTGGAGCAGAGAGAATGTAGAGTCGCCAGCAGACAAGAAAGAACAGATGTACAAGAAAAGAGGTAAAAGCCGTGAGTCATGTGGCAACATGTAGGTAAGTAGAAGGGGGTTAATTTAAGTTATAAGAGCTAATTAGAAACAAGCCTCAGTTATTGGCTGACCTTTTATAATTAATAAAAAGTCTCTGTGGTTATTTGGAAGTTTTCTGGCAGAACAGAAAAATCTGCCTACAGTCTTCAAGATTTTCCCTTCTAGTTTATCCTAAACTTGTGAGGAATTTGTGTTCATTTTGTATTGGGACTCAGCAGAGTCTCATGGAACTTATGTCTACTGTAATGTGTAACTAGTCATAAGAATAGCCAAAAATTACATTTCTTGAGATTTACATAACTGCAATGTTTTGAGACTGGGTAACAAGGATCCATTGTGGATCATTTGTGTGATCTGATGACCTTCATTTTAAAGAAGGCTATACCAGTCTGGAAACACCCATAAACTATCTATGTAAACCACCCTCAAATCAGCCTTCCTACAAGACAGGCTTTGTAAGAAGGTCATGGTGGCACATGCTATAATCCCAACACCTGAGGGATGGCAGGTGGCAATAGTGTGGATGTCAGGGACTAAAGGGATAATGGTGGAGAGAACTGGTTGCTCTTCCAGAGGACTCAGGTTTGACTCACAGCACCCATATTGTAACTCACAACTATCTGTAACTTGACTTACAGGGGCTCTGATGTCCTTTTCTGGCCTCTGTGGGCACCAGACTCAAACATGGTACACAGACATGCATACAAGTAAACACCCATACACATAAAACAATAAAATTTTAAAAGAAAAAAAGTGTGAATGCCAGAGGAGATGGTCTATTAATCCTGAAAAATTAAGAAAGAGCAAATCCACATTTTTGAGGCCAAATTGAAGGAAGTTTTAATTAAATACTGGCCAGGATGATGGACTCTGGCCAGATTCACACCTGGGTTCCCAGGACTAGTCATGTTTTGCAGAGCCTTAAAAAGGCAAAACCACAAACAAGGTCACAGCATTTCCCATCAGGTTAAATCAGGGGTAAACATACATCCTGAACTGTTTCCTGTCTAAGCAACTCCTGCCTACATCCACTCAAGAACTTCCGGTGCAAACTCATTTAGGGAAGCAAAAACACATGGCTTGTTAATTACTGAGAACCACGGCCCCCAGCATTCCAGGAAGTCATCTGTTCTTAGGCAGACAGGGCTCAGAGGTTAACTTTGGCTCCTATAGGTTCTCTCCTTCTACTATGTGGGTTTATGGGATTATACTTAGGTCATTGGGCTTGTTTTGGCAGCAACCACGTTTATACACTGGACCATCTCACTGACCCAGTCTTTTCTGAATAAAATCACTTTCCTTGCCTCAACATTCTGTCTTTTGACATAATTGGCCTCGTATGGGGGTAAGAAACCAAATATCAGTCTGGTAACAGAAATCACATCACTCACTGTGCTATGGAATATTAGGACTTCTAACTTTCATCTCTGTTGAGTAGATAATAGTCAGCCTCTTCCTCTAATCCCCTTTCCATCCTTCCCACCTTAAGAAATCACTATTCCATAACCAAATTCACTTTTGAAAAGCTTATATCCATAAAACAAACAAACATAAAACATTTGTCTTTGGGGGTCTGACTTCTTTCATGGTTATGGGATACCCAAAGAGAAACCACCTGAGAGGTCTAAATAAGTCAAATATTATGGAGCCTTTGTTCTCCACTAACAGGGCTGTCCCATACAGAGTAGTGGGGAGCAGCACAAGCTCCAATTTGCTCAAGCTTTTAAAGTCAAAAACTGCAACTATGTGATATACAATGCTGCGGTACAGAACAGATTATTTTAAAAAGTTTATTTATTAAGGAGTAAATTCACAGAAAGAGTCATGATTCACAGTCCTCTGAATGTTCACGGGAACTGGAATCAAATCCAGCAGTCAAGGGGCCCACACATGCTTTTACATTTGTACTTATCGTACATGAGACATGTCCAAAGTGGGCCAGTATCTTAAAGGCTGTTGACTGAAGGAGTTTCCACAGTACCTCCCTCTTTTGTATAAATAAGAAAGTTTTAAGTGTAATACAAAACTATATATAATAAGAACAAATATCAAGTATAAAAATTAGAATTACAACCAGCATGAACAACACTAAGCAAGAAACATGTGATAAATGTTTTAATAGTTATTTTATCGTAAGGAGTCTAAGTCTTATATTAGAAATGGCTTGGCTAAGTCATGAGAGGAAAGTAACTATGACTATCTAGTCTTTAACCCCAGAAAGACCTAAGAAGGGAAATAATATTACTTGAGTAATTAGGAAGTTCAATTAAGCAACTTCCAAAAGGTGCAAAAAATGACAGAGACAACCTGCTACCTGGGCAATCACCCAAAGTCTCATTTGCAATGCTGGGGCAACCAACTTTGGCTAAGGCCTAGAGTAACTTACAGACTGTTTTTTTCAGAGGCAGGGAATTTTTAAAAATGATCTTACCCTGTCTTGCCAAGGTTAGGCAGTTTTTTGTTTTTGTTTTTTTTTTTGTTTTTTTTCTGTAGTCTGCTTGTCCATTCTGGACACTGTGCATTTTGTCAGTGGTTGAGACAGGGGCAGTTCTTTGCCCAAAGGCCAGTTTTGCCAAAAAGAAAACAAGCTCCAAGTGAAGTGTCTTCAGTGCCCAACATTTTCTTGGGAATAGACTGGTGTTGTCAGGAGCAATTGTGTCTCATGTCAACAGAATCCTAAGTTATTTAAATGCTATATTCTACAGTTCTTTGAAATGGTTGAAGACTACTTATCTATGTGGAATACAATCTCTATTCATCTAAAGAATCTGATTAGTCTAACTATAAGTATGACAAACACGGATGACTACTGACCTATACAGCTTAAAGACTGTAATAAGGTTTCATATTAGAATATTAAATAATCTTTAAATAAATGTGCAGTAAATGAGGACAATGACCTCAAAATATAAACAATATATAAGTATCTTAATCAGAGGTAGAAATGTATAGAGCAAAATTATAATTATATCCTAAAATTGCATCAATATACAAAATATCTAAAGCAGAGGTAGAAATATGCATGCATACAATGTCAAAATAACTTTGCATAGGTGCATAAATATTGTAAAAATAAATAAAACATATTTAATATAACAAATAGAATTTGAATTTGTACCAACATAAAAGAATCTATGCCAATGTAAATTGTATATAAATAATAGCTCTTAAGTATTTTCACTATTACTATTATTAGTGTGAATAAGCTCACACTAATTACCTATTATTCCATCCAATCCTCCTTTTTTTTAAAAGAGATACTTGAGCCTACTTAATTTTTACCCCCTGCCCTGCACCACTTAAAACCAACCCCTAATAGATGGCTCTAACCCTAAGGACAAACTTTGTTGGGAGAGGGAATGTCATCTTTTAGAATTACTTCCAGCTGTAATGAGGGAGATATTATTTCTATGGGATCCTGTAAAAACTAAAATGATGGTTAAATAATGTGGGAATCCCCTCTGCATGTTACTTTTCTTGGTTAATGAATAAAGAAACTGCCTTGGCCTGGTGAGAGGGCAGAACTTAGGTAGGCGGGGAAACCTAGGCTGAATGCTGGGAGAAAGAAAGTGAAGGGAGGAACACCATGGAGCCACCAGAGACAGACACTGGGAATTTTACCTGGTAAGCAACTGCCACGTGGCGATACACAGATTAATAGAAATGGGTTAAATTAATATAAGAGTTAGCCAATAAGAAGCTAGAGCTAATGGGCCAAGCAGTGATTTAATGAATACAGTTTCTGTATGGTTATTTTGAGT
>JAQHUG010000226.1:3227771-3238217 GCA_028555095.1 Dicrostonyx torquatus | reverse complement strand
TCATCTTGACTCTACAAAATACCGCCCGGTTTATCTTTGTCTTTTAATCTAAGCAAAACTAAGACATAATTCCTCATCTTGACTCTACAAAATACATTCATTCCACTATAAATTAAATGGCTAATGAGGATTCAGTTGATGCAGTTCTTGCCTAACATGCACAGAGCCCTGGACTCTGTTCTTAGCAGCACACAAACCTTCAGCATGTGAGAGGACAGAGGATCAGTAGTTCACGAGGAGTACAAAGCGAGAGCCTACTAGATAGTTGCTGAGCTGAATCACCAACTAAAAGTTACCAGGGCAACTAGCCTTGTCCTTTAAACTACTCCACTATCCTCAGTGAACTTTGAAGAGACGGACCAGGTTCAAGTACCTAATATCTAGCAATGTACTAAGCCAGGCGACAAATGGAAAGGTCCCTGCCTACCTTGTTAGGGAATTGATTGAATGAGCCTGCAAATCACCAAATGGAAGCTGGCAGACATTATTGGAGGCCAATTCAGGGTGTCACAGATCTTAGTGAAGAGTTGCACAATATTCATATTTAAAAGTCACGGGATACAATATCAAAATTGAGGTCAGTCCACATCTAGAAATTAAATACTTTATATGACTGGCCCTACTTAGGGAAGACATACAAAACTTCCATACCTAGTTCAATTATTTTTCTGTTAAAAAGGACCATCCTGACAGAGAAAACAGAACTCTTTCTTACCTTCAAAAACAAACACCAAGTGACTAAAAAAAAAAAAAAGAATATAAATAAAATCATGCATTGTGGGAGTACATGTGATTATATCCAAGTTACAGACAAAACAAAACAAACAGATGGTGTTTTACCTATTTCTTGACTTGATTCGGGTATCTTTGTCCTTGCAGGCATACATTTTAACCAGTCTTCTTTTGTAGTTTTTATTCCTGAAACTGTTTAAATACTTGTTTTCAGATACATATCTTTACTCCTCTATATTAGCGTAATGAAAAAATAAAACCCCACCCAAGGTCTCAGATTCCAAAACCCTAAGAAATGATCCTTTGGTTTTAGTTTTATTTGTTTTGAGAAAGGATCTCATTATGTAGTTCTGGTTGGCTTGGAGCTTACTATGTAAACCAAGCTGGCCACAAATTCCGAAATCGACCTGCCTCTGCTTCCCAAGTCTTGAAATTAAAGGTGTGTGCCACCACGTCTTATTTTGAAATCAGCCATTTTAGACATTAAATAAAATTATTTTTGTATTCTGTGCCTATCACCTTACACACATACACACAGAGAGAGTTTATGCTGTATAGTTTATGCTGTATAGTTTCATCACCCCAAAAGATATAATCAGAAGAGAAAAAAGAATCCGAGACAAAACTAAAACTTCAACTAAAATCCTACAGTTTTCCAATCTGAGTTTCACTGCACAGTGTATTAGCTGTAATATCTACAACTTCAAAACCTTCTCTTATGACCACAACTATTCATCCATTTTCTCCTGTAATTCTGCACTTCATGACTCATAATTGCTGTTCTGGCTTTTTCACTGTTTAAGGTTTTTGAAATAATGTCTTACAGCCAGGGTTGACCTAAAACTCCCTGGATTCGTCTGCCTCCAGCATTCCACATGTACCATTCTGTCAATTACCATTCAGAATGTGTGACTAATTTGAGATTAATTTGTTCCAAGCAATTACAGATTCTACAAATCATCTATTTCGTAAGCAGATTAGATGTTACCATTTTAACTTTGGGGATAACATCCTCATCCTCAATTTCAAAGACTGCAACAAACCGACCCCTTACATTAACACTGTACATTACCACCTGATATTTGGCACAAAGTTTCACATAGAGGCTGCTTTGAAATTACCAATATAAAAAGAAACTAAAACCCGGACACTGGCTGTGACTGCGGTTCAGTGGTAGAGTGCTGGTGGTTTGACCAACAATACACAAAACCAAAACTTCTTGAAACAAATGTACACTTGACACTTTTCAAACTTTTACCATAAGAAATACTTTTCACAGTGTAGTTTCTTAGGGACCTAATAAAATATTTGTGCTCAGAAAAATGTTTGGAAAATTTGCCAGTACTAATTTATTATAATTTAAAACAAAGGGCAACAAACACAAAACAAATGCTGCTGAATGAACACTGACTCATCGGCACCCGACTCCACTCCCAGGACTACACCTCTATGGTGCCTCCCACATAAAACCACTGGTTGGGTTCTTTTACAATTCTACTACTTAGAAAACAGAGACAAGAGCATTGGAGTTAAAAGGTCAACCTTGATGATAAAGTGATTTATCGCCAGCCTGAACTGTGTGAAACTGTCTCCCCCCACACACACCACCAAAAACGATTATACTGAACCTTGCACAGGTGCTTGCTCCTTCCCAGGTCCAGGCCTTGGATCATCTTGCATGTCAACAGAGCTTGTATTCTTCAATAGCACATCTGGACATAATTTAAACTCCAACATACTAGGCTTGTCTGCATCATCTTTTGCCATGGATGTAGACTCCCTACTCTTCTCTTTACTAAGCTGCTTGGAGGCACTGTCCAATTTGGTGAGACAAATGCTTTCCCGTTCTGTGCATTTAAATGCAACTCGATTCAGATACTGTTTCCTTTGTTCCTTTACCTGGAGAGGTATCTCACTGGACTTATTTCTCATACTGGTCAATCTTTCTAATTTGGTTTTATCAATATAGCCTTTGTCCAGCTGTTTCCTGTCAAATTTTCCACTACTATTTCTTGACACATTGTACATCCTAGACTCCTCAGAATGGTGGAACTTGAGATTTTTGTCATGGGTGGTAGAATTATGTTCTGGTTCTTTTGAGGTCTCTGCACTGACATCCTGCCCCTCAATTAATTTTCCCCAGCTGGGTGATGCAGACTGCTTACTGGACTTCATATGTTCAGAGTCACACGGCACATTTCCTACACAGATGTTTTTGGAGGCGTTACTCCCCAAATGTTTGTCTTTCTGCCGCTGTAAATATTCCTGCACCGTTATAACTCTAGTACTCTTAGAAGAGCTGCTCTTTGAGTCTGACAACTCAGAATTTGGCACTGTCTTTTCTTTAACACTGATTCTTTCATTTGGTTCTGTCAGAGTACTGCCTCCAACATTTTTCTGCTCTTGTTTTTCATATTTCTTCTTTTTTATTTCAACATCTGGGGTAAGCACATGGTCTGTTTTTCTTTTTTCAAAATACTTCAGTCTGAAGGCACCTGCTTTGAATTTTAACTTTTTCTTTTCTGGTGACACTGACTGAACCAAAAAGTTATTCCTCCTGCGTGGATCTTTATTTAGCACAAGTTCTGCATGAGCTTTTACTGGACCAGAGTCTTGGGATAAGTGTTTTTTCTGTATGCTTTCCTGAGAAGCTTGTTTAGAAAATGCTGGCATATTTTTATCAGAGTTGGAAGTAGTCACATGAACTATTTCTGGGGTTGTTATTTTATTGCTTTTTAAGGGATTTAGTCTGTCATGTTTAGATGAAACATTTTTTATTTTGTGCTCCATTTTCAGTGAGCTATCCTGTTTTGTTGTAGATTTGTCTTTATCTTTTTTGTAACAATTCATTGAAACATGATCAGTTAATTCCTTTTCCACCTTTGGTGAACTATCTTTTGTTTTGGATGTTTTTATCTTTTCACCATGCATTTCAGAAAAATTGCCTTTGTCAGCTGCTTGGATCAGAGGACTTTTTGGGTTATTAGAAGTAAGATTGATTTCAAAAATAGTGATTCCACTATTGCAGGACTCCTCTCCTTGTTTGCAGCTATTGACCTCCAAAGAACTTTGGTCTTTCTCTTTCTCTTTTATGGATCTACAACTACATTGTGGCACACCTTCATAAACCATTGAGAGCCAACCCAAAGCACAGCAATGGATTTTGTCTTTCTCCATGTCCAAAATTTCAGGGTCATGACTTTCTTCTCTGGGGACTTGTGAGTCACAAGGGCTCTTTGCTTCTGCAATGACTTTTCTATTCTCAGGTACTACCAATGTGTCTAAGTCACAGGATTGATCTTCTTCAGGAAATAATTCTTTGATTTGTTCTGAGTTTAATACTGTAATTTTTATTTCGTCTGTGCTATCCACAGACATATTACCAGTTTTACGATCAGTTTGATTTTCTGAGACTTCATTTATCTTTTGTTGGCCCACAGAAACTTCATGTCTGTTAATAGTTTCAATGCCATAAGGGAACTCTTTTAGAAGTTCTGACAGCTGATCATGTAGGTACGAGACAGGTTCATTTTCATCATTAACCTCATTTATTGCAGTAAGATTGTGGCTTGACTTAATGCTGACCATATCAGTTTCCTGATGAGGATCCTGCTGAATAGCAGCTGGTGGACACATATCCTTAATTGTTCCTTTTACACCAGTATTCTCCTTATTGCTTTCCTCTAGAGTTTCTTTGTTTGCTTCAACATACTCACTAGATGCTGGTTCTAAAGGCTGCAGCAGCTCTGGCTGCTCAAAGACTTCATGAGGAACATCTGTACACTGCACACACTTATCTTTCTGAAAATCAAAGTCTTTATTTTCAGTGGTGTCATCTACTTGTGCTTCTTGCTGACTATTAATTACCTGCTGATTAGGTGAAGGTTTCTGGGGCTCATTTTTTACAGAGTTGAATATCTCTGCTATCTGGGAATTGTAAGATACATCACCTTCTGCAAGAGAACAGATACTTTCGATCTGTAACATGGGTCCACTGACAATGGCGCTGTCCTTAGGGTCAGGCAAAGCTTCAGTGCCCAGGGTAGAGTGTTTTCCCAGGCTGCTGCCAGCTATGTCTAGATCACCCTGTGTTGGTTTGTGCTGCTTTTCCTTAAGTACAGGCAGGGAAGACTCAGCTGATACAGTAGTATTTGTTACTCCTCCCATAGCATCAAAGGGCAAAGCAACAGCCACTGTTGTATTTTCTGCTTGCTGGTCTTGTAAGCTACAAACACTGCCTTCTTTAACAACTGGATACACAGTTTCGGGCACTTCAGGTGCTAACTCTTTCCCAGGTACTGTTTTGATATTCGAGAGAATTAAGGGTGAAACTACAGCAATCTGAAGCTCTGTTCCTTTTACAACAGTTACATCTGGAGAATCATAACTTTGTGGGAGAACTGACAAGACTGTTTGTGATGAACTGGACATTTTCTGAGAACTTCTAACACCTGGACAAAAATTCTTAACATGAACTTCATTCGTGGTATTTGAACTGCCAACTGCTGTTGTACTGGTTCTTGATGCATTACACTGTTTTTCTTCTAAAGGTTTTGAAACACTTTCTTCTGTGGATTTTGGAGGTTGGTTTTTCCAAAGAGAAAGACATGTTGCTAGCAATTCCATTGAGTAGGGACTGCTACGTTTAGCAGACATTTCTTTTCTTGAAAATTCAGAATGCTGAGTTGGTTCAGTGTAATTGGTATTGGCTGTTTTACTACAACCAGCTGCCATCAAAAGATCTTTATTGATTTTAATTTTTCGTGCAAGTTCTGAAAACTTCTTTTTGATTTCTACTAGTGATTTAATATCCCTCACCAGCTTTTCTTTTGTGGCATTGGTGTCTAGTACTTGATTTGTACTTGGATTGCAGGGATACTTTCTTTCCTCTTGATTATTTTGAACAAGAGTCTGAACACCATCCCCAGAAGAGCTAGCAGAGTCATTGTAAGATTGTTTTGTATTTATTTTCAACTCACAGAATTTTCCAATAGTGCTGGGATTTTCATTAGTGATCTGCCACTGCTGTTGAAAGCCTCTGTAAGTATCTTTGTTTTTTTCAGATGAGTGCGTTCCTGAACTCTGAGGAATTTCCACAGGCAAGTGTCTAGAAACAGGCTGAGAATTTTGCATGTTTTGGCTTCCATATCTACAGCTGTAAGGGGCGGGAGGAAGTCTTTTGCTGGTTTCTGCAGCATACTGATATGACACAGGTACAGGATGCTTTGACTGTAAGGTCTGCGTAGAAGATGCAAGTTGATTATTTTTAACTTGCAATGACGTAGATGACACAAAGTTTTGTTTCTGAACAGAAGGGTCTTGCACAAAGTTTTGTGGTAAATAAGGATACTGCTTTGGAGGTGGCCTGTAATCTGGATAAGCAGGTTCACTGGATGTACACTGTGTCCAGTCGACAAGCTGATCTGGCATCGAATGGTTAAGTCCTTGATTTCCTTGATAATTTCCTTGGTAAGTTATAGGAGCTCTTACAGAGTTTGAAGGAGTCATTTGAAGTTGCACAGAGTAGCTATCTGATGCGACAAGCTGGCTCTGTGGTGCATGCATATAAGGCATATTAGTCCCTCCTTCAGGTTTATGGGATATGGTTGCCTCTGTATGAGAAGGTACAAAATTCCTCATTGTTGAGTTTATCCAGACATTTTGTACAACTCCTGAAGACACTGTTTGTAAATTGTGGTTTGGTTGTTGGGCTCCTTTAACATTTGTACTTGTGACTCTTTCAACTGAAGTCTGTGAGGCCACAATTGTCCTGTTATGCATATTAGAAACAGAGATCTGAGGAGTTATGTAACTCCTGACGTTCAGAAGCGGCTGTGAAACTGCATTTGAATTAGTGGGATACATGCATGGTTCTTGGAAAGAACTTTGAGAAGATGTGGAAGGCAGTAAAAACTGCTGCAAAACAGACGACTGACTTTTAGAATATGGTGAGTTTTGGGCAGCATTCTCTGGTTTTGTGTTCCAATTCATATTTGATCTGGCTTAGTAGTGGTGCTGTATAGTCTGTGATTTTGACTGTCACAATTCTGCAAGAAAAACAAAGATCTTTTATTAAAAACTTTTCTCCCCATCTCCTAACTTTTTTGAGACAGAAACTTTCTGGCATAGAACTGCCTTTGTAGACCAGATTGCCAGATTGGTTTCAAACTTGTGGTAATCACTCATTTAGACAAATTTCAAAAAACAATGGAAGCAAATTGTGTCTATGGTAACTACAAAAGGACCTCACATTAATAAGTCGTACACAGGAGTAATAATGGAAGCTGCAACAATAATTTAGCCAATTGTCAAGATCAATGAAATGTGTAACAATTCACTCCACTCAAAGCAGCTGTCATCTGTTTAAAAAATTAAAGTGGCACCATATTGCTTTTATTTATTGTTTGAGGTGGGAATAATGGGCTTACAGAGACTCAAGGATGCTAAACATTTACTCTACTCCTAAACTATAGATAGAAAGACAGATAGATAGATGAATAGATGATAGATAGATAGATAGATAGATAGATAGATAGATAGATAGATAGATAGATAGATAGATGATAGAGAGATAGAGAGATAAGATAGATAGATAGTGGAACTGCCTGGATTCATAGCACCTAGAAGTGAGGCTAAGGCAAAATCATTATAAATTCCAGACGAATGTGAGCTACACAGCAAGGCCCTGTCTCAAAAACAAGACAAGAGCTAGGGAGATGGCTTAGTGAGTGTTAGAGTTAGTTATACTTGTCAACTTGTCTCAACGATGAATTGTCTAAATTAGGATGCCTGTGAATATATTAATGGGAGACTGTTTCGATTATGTTAATTGTTATGATGAAGAATCAGTCCACCGTGTGTAGCACCATTCCCTGGGTTTGGGTCCTTGACAATATAAAAGGAACAAGCTGATGTAGCATACAGGCGTGTTCCCTCTCTACTTACAACTGCTTCAAGTTCCTGCCTTGATTCCTGCAATGGGGGACTAGAATCTGGAATTGTTAACCAAGTAAAGTTTTCCCCTTAAAGTTTCTTTTGTCAGAGTACATGACAGAAATTAGGGCAGTGGACAGAGTGCTTGTCTTGCCAAGTGTGAAGACTAGGTCCTATGTAAAGACCAGCATCGTAGCATGCACCTGTAATCCCACCTATGATAAGATGGAAGGTGAAGACAAGAGAATCCTCTGAATCTTAAGAGTTCAAAGCAGCACACAGGAGACCCACCTCAGGCAAGGTAAAAGGCCGACCCCCCAAATGTGACCTACACACTCATCCACACATAAAAGCAAACGAAATACAGGATCTTATCTATAAGACTTCCTCTTACTTTCTGCCCTTCACAGTTTGTAGGGGCCACTCTGCTGTGGAAATGACTTTTCAGTTTGTAGGAGAGTAACAGTGTATGATTTATCTTGCTGTATCTGACTTATTTTACTTAAGATACCCTCTTGTTCCATATGTGCTAATAAAAATGATAGAATTACCTTTTCTTATAACTGAATACTCCATTGTGTACATATCCTATATATTCCTTTTTTATTTTAATTTATTAAAAAAAACTATCTTCTCATTTTACATGCCAAATCTCCCCTTCCTCCCTTCCTTCCTCCTGCTCCCTCCTATATCCTATATATTCCTATCTACTCATCATTGGACTTCTTGGTTGTTGGGTTTTTTAGTGAATTAAGAGTACTTTTTTGTTTTGTTTTTTTTCAAAACAGGGTTTCTCTGTGTTAATTAACAGTCCTCGCTATCCTGGAACTAGCTCTTGTAGACCAGGCTGGCCTGGAACTCACAGAGATCCACCTGTCTCTGCCTCCTGAGTGCTGAGATTAAAGCGTGCACTGCCACCACCTGGCTAAAAGACTACATTGTTTTTTCTTTTTGTTTTGTTTTGTTTTTTGGGATTTTTGGTTTTTTGTTTTTTTGTTTTTCGAGACAGGGTTTCTCTGTGGCTTTGGAGCCTGTCCGGGAACTAGCTCTTGTAGACCAGGTTGGTCTTGAACTCACAGAGATACGCCTGCCTCTGCCTCCCAAGTGCTGGGATTAAAGGCGTGTGCCACCACCACCCAGCTAGACTACTACATTCTTATATCTAGATGTTGGGAATTTTCTTACAAACATTCTTCCTATGACTGGCTATAAACAATACTTAAATTTAATCTCTAGACAGACAGTATTTGTAATGGATTCCTGTCCCTTTAAGAGAAAGCCACGCTCACTCCTCAGCTGCCTGTAAACCTGCAGTTGAAAGTTTCATTCACTCTCTGTACCTCCCCTCTCAGGAGAGGCAGTGGGGGGGCTCCCCCACTCCCCTTTCCCTCTCTCCCCTTCTTTCTTTTCCTCCTTCTCTCTCCTCTTCTGCTTCTTCCCCTCCATAATCCATCTAATAAATGCTTATAACTTTAACTATCCGTCTGGTCTCATACTGCCTGCTGCCGCAGCCATTCACGGCCATAGCCTCCCGCGCAAGCTGGGACCCGCCACCACCGCCATTGGAGACCTGGTCTCAACTTTAGGTCCCGCTGCTGGGGACCCCATTTACAAACAGTATTTCTTGTTTATTTGTGGTTTTGCTTTCGGTGATTTAAAGATATTAAATAGAAAACTCTAAAAGTAAATAAGATTTTTGTGTGTAAGCATGCACTGTTCTGAGTAGCATAGCATAATGAAAGTTCACATCACTCTCCCCAGGACATTATTTCCTTTGTCCATGGATACATGTACCTACTGTTCACAATACCCACCTGCTACTCTAGCTGTCTTGGTTATCTAGGACTATAATGAAGGTTGTGTTCAAGCAACTGGGTGTATTTAGTAATGCCCCCACAAAAGGACAGAAGTGGCAATGATGGTGATTCAAACTCCCCCCCCACCCCAAAAGCTGTGAACCACTTCTGAGAGTCGGAAAGTAACTTTACTCTTCTGTATATGTAAGGAAAACCATGAGAGCAGTTCTTAGCTCAGGGACATGAAGGCTGCAGCTCAGCTGCATGAAGCCCTTGTTCTATCCCCAACACCATATAATTTAGGTATAATGGCACAAGCCAGTAATCCCAGCAGAAGGATCAAAGAATCAAAAGCTCAAAGCTTTCCTTCCCTACTTATCAAGCTTGAGGCCAGCCTTGGAAACATTAAGATCCTATCTCTAAAACAAAAACAAACAAACAAACAAAACACTTGGGAGTTAAAAGGCTGAAGTAAGAGCACCACTGAAACCTCAGTGTTGAGACCAGCCTGGGCAATACAGTGCGACACTACGCAGATAAAACCAAAGTTACACCCAAGAAGTGGACAAAATCTACCATTTGGTTTTCCGTGGACACTGGATCTTATATGGTATTACTACCGTTAGTATTTCCTATGCAGAAACCTGAGAAGGTGCTTACAAGAGGGAGAAGGCATAGGAAGTTGTAATAGCAGATGAGTTAAAGGAGGGTAAGGAGAAAAAGGTGACTAGGTGAAGATTTTTCACTTGAAAATTTTATGAAGCTCTTACTAAGGTGTTCTGATGGTTAGTTTTAACAATTAACTAGGTACAGCCTAGAAGGCAGCACCTGAATGAGATAAGGGATATCTAGATCAAGTTGACCTATGGGGATGGCCCTGGGGGACTATCCTGATTATGCTGATCAGAGGTGGGTTTGAGTTCTGTACTGCGTAAGAAAGCAAACTAAGCAGGGTGGTGGTGCTCACCTTTAATCCCAGCATTCA
>JAQHUG010000226.1:3146067-3156403 GCA_028555095.1 Dicrostonyx torquatus | reverse complement strand
TGGCTTCTCCCTGGCATCTTGCTTTCTTTCCGCCTGAGCATAAATCCCTCCTTCTCCTTATTCTCTGCGGATACCTCCTCTCTCACTATTGGCCATTCATCTTTTATTAGACCAATCAGGCACCTTAGACAGGCAAGGGAAAACAGCAACACACCTTTATATAACCAAACAAACGTAACACATCTTTATATCTCATTCATCTTTTTATTAGACTAATCAGTGCCTTCAGAAGGCAAGGTAAAACCACAACACATCTTTACATAATTAGTCAAATGTTTCACAACACATGTTCATGAACAGATACATAAAAAGGGGGGGCTTACTCATCTCAGAGGGAAAGACAATTAAAAATAAATATGAAATTGTCCAGTTGCTAGAGGCCATCTGGCTACCAACTGAACTGGCCAGGACACCAAGAAGATAAAATCCCCCAAATTCAAGGTAACAACCATGCAGATCAAGTTGTCAAAGAGGCTGTTCTCAGGGAACCCAAACCTCAGGCTGCCCTGTAACTATCTGCTGTCCCTGAGCTCCACCTCTTGTCTTAGTGAAGGCATTCCTGAGTACAGTCTGGAAGAAATCAAGTCATATTCTGACTTGGGGGTTCAGGAGAGCTGCAACAGATGGTGGATCTTGCCTGAAGGAAGAATCTGCATGCCAAAGTTATTGGACCAAAACTGGCTAACTACCTTGTATCACACCATGCACTAGTGACCTGTGAAGATCTCAGAACTCATTTCCCCTTGTGTAGCTGTCTGGCTATCTAGACACCAAGGAAAACTTCAGAGCATTTCAGACCACTGCTTGACCTGAGCCCAGGTAAATGCAAAGACGGACATGCTTCCCCTAAGCCAACAGAGTCAAGGTACAGTACCTGATGAATTTTGGGAAATGGACTTCACTGAAATCAAGCCAGGACTATATGGCTACAAATATCTGCTGTCTTTGTCTATAGCATCACAGGCTGGGTAGAGGCCTTTCTGTCCCAAACAGAAATGGAACAAGTGGTAGCTAAGAAATTAATAATGAAAATTATACCCAGATTTGGCCTCCCCATATCTCTTGGGTCGACAATGGCCTGGCCTTGACAGCCAAGTTATCCCAATTGCTCTCTAAGGCTCTTAACATAAATTATTAGAAATGTTGTTGTATGTATCATCCTCAGCTCTGGGAAAGTAAAGAGGATAAATAGAACTTTAAAGGAGATTTAACTAAATATACTCTTGAAACTGGCAGTAACTGGGTTGACCTCTTACCTTATTACATTCTCAGAGTCTAATGTGCCCCCTACCGAGAAAAAAATCTCCCCATATGAAATAGTCTATAGGCAATCACCTCCCATGATCCCTTGGATACATGCCAGACTGTTATCGGATTGCCCCACTCCAATTTCTGAGTTCTTAAAAGGATTGTAATTAACTTTGGATAATATTCCCCCCTCACGTACAGGCTACTCAACTTGTTGGGTACCGCCCATCTGATCACCTGTTCCAGCCCAGAGGTGCTGTATTAATCTGTCACTTCAACACTGATCAGCTTGAATCTAGACGGAAAGGATGGAAAGGACCTTACATCATGCTTCTGCAGGCTTCTACTGCTGTTAAAGAAACTGGTATTTCTGCCTGGATTCATAATCCACCACAAGAAGATACTTGAGAAACCCACGGAAGAGGAGCCCAACCCCCAGAGGTGGAAAGTGACAGAAAAAGCACCATTAAAAATTAAACTTTCTGTTGAACGATGGTGGTACATATAGTTAATTCCAGCACTCGGAAAGCAGAGGCAGGTGGATCTCTGTGAGTTTGAGGCCAGCCTGGTCTACAGAGTGAGTTTTAGGAAAGGTTCCAAAGCTACAGAGAAACCCTGTCTTGAAAAAAAAAAAAAAGCTAAACTTTCTTTTTGACTGTCTAACTTTGTGTTCTTGTTGTTGAAATTTACATCATGATTATCTGATGAGATTATAGTTTTGTTGTTTTGTTTTCAACCTATGAAAACAACCTATGCATCTTTAAAGGGGAAATAAAAGGCTCTGCTATCATAGAAAACACCTGATATTGTTTTGCCATGCAAAAGATTGCCTTTATCTGCCAGGGCCCAAGAAGGGGAGCAAATTGTCTTTAGCCAGAGGATAATTGGAATGAAGTAATATAATTGACCAATCCCAGTGTAATAACACAGACTTTAACATAATCATATTCATAGAGAGTTCTGATCATGGAAATTACAGTTGTGCTAAAATAAAAAGGGGAAGGGCAGATTTATTAATCACTTCAACTGAATTTAACATATCTAGAGTAACCCTGTCTGTAACTAATAATGTGGAATATAATCTCTGGATCCATACAGCACTAAAAAGTCAAGAAGAAAACAACTTCTGTGTCAGAGGAGATCCCTCTATTCCTGGTCTCTTAAAAAGAAATTTGGCTGGGTGGTGGTGGTGCATGCCTTTAATCCCAGCACTCTGGAGGCAGAGACAGGCAGATCTCTGGGAGTTAGAGGCCAGCCTGGTCTATAAGAGTTAGTTCTAGGACAGGCACCAAAGCTACAGAGAAACTTTGTCTCAAAAGAAAGAAAGAAAAAAAAAAGTTTGTATGGAAATAGAGGTTTCATATGAAAATTATACAAGGACAACAGGAAATAAAAATGGAACATGTCTTCACTAATTTTTATCTAAAGATTTACTAATTTATTTATGTATAGAGTGCTGGCATCAGATCATATTATAGACGTGGTTGTTGGAAATTGAACTCAAAACCTCCAAAAGAACAGCCATGGCTCCAAAGCCACAGAGAAACTCTGTCTCGAAAAAACCAAAAAAAAAAAAAAAAAAAAAACAGCCATTGTTGGGGTCCAGACTTGACAGGGTTCACACATTCCAGGGTAGGGGCATGTGGATTAGAAATATTAAATAAGAGCAATAGAGATACAAAAGAAACACAGAGACATAGGATAAACCAGGAGGGCAATCCAGTGAATACTGAATACACCTACATTTTTTTCTGTATGTTTATATACCCCAATCCAAAAGGGGGGGGGGGAGAAGGCAAAAGACTGCTTTAACGTGACACAAAGAATAAACAGAGAAATTACTTATTTCAATACTTGAAACATCAAGCCACTATATTCTGAGTTAAGCATTCTGTTGTTTATGAAGGACAGGCGGTGTCTACACCTTACACCAAGTATTCTGTAGGCAGACACTCCCTGGGTCAAACCTCCTGTCATATCCTTGAAGGAGCAGGAATAGGCTTGAATTCTCTGACCTTTGGTCAAAGTGAGACAAATCCACCCCTGTGGGCCACCTTAATACCCAAAACACCAAGAAACCACACCCTAGGTCAAGATATCATATTGCTGCCACACTTCTTGTCAGTAACCTTGAAAGAGAAAGATAGGCTTTAGCTCTCTTACTTTCCGTCAAGGTGGAGTGGACCCACTTCTGTGGGTATAAGGGTTTATGTGGGATAGAACATGTTATGCCTATTTTACTCAGTAAATCTCTACAATCTGTTACTAGAACTACAAGAGCTCTTCCTGAAAATTGCAGTGATTCCTTTCATCTATTAGATCCCACTACAGTTGCTGCTACTGCTGAAAGACTCTAAAGGTATTTCTGAAGCCTCTCAGTATTACACACCTCTCTCCTGGAGATGTGACAGCCACCCACACACGAATGTTGGACTTTCCATCTCACTGTGTTCTTGTGGATGTTCTCCATAGAACTCCAATAGAGTTATTGAGGCAAGACAAACCACAGATGTTGACTCAGTTCCTGATGTATTGATTTAGTCATTAGAACAAGGACAGGATGACCCACAGATGCTCCGCCTTACCTCACCCGGTCACACAGCTGTTCTCCTGCTCTGGCACAGACCAATCACTGCTAGCAGCCCTTTGAATAAGCCAATCCAATTAGTTGGAAAACAATCCTAGGCTCCCCACCTTGTTTCTATGGCTTTTTGCTTTAAAAGATGGACTATAACAGCTATCGATGTCCTTCTCATCCCGAAGCTGAGGGACCCTGTCATGACAGTCTTGCTTTTGCATTGACTGTGGTGTCTGGATGGTGTCTTGAAGCAACTCTTCCCTAGAGCTTGGACTCCTAGTCCAACACTGCAGCCTTTCCCCTCCCAGGACTTATTGTTGGACTACAAAGAGAGGTTTCTAAAATAGCCTGTCTAATTTCAAAAACTACTAATATTACAGCAAAAATATTAGCAGAAATTAATCAGGAAATGGCAGAACTGAGAACAACTGTTCTACAAAATAGACCCACTATAGATGGCCTGTTATTAAAGAGCTGCCTTCTTGCTGTTGTCACCATTGCTGTTGCCTCTGCTACCACAGCTGCTGAAGGAGCAGGACAGACTCAGTTTTGAGAAAGAACTTCATTATAAACTATACTTGACTAAGGGCTGACTCAGTTCCAGCTAAAGCTATAAACATTTCTAAGAAAAAACACAAACTGGGGCTGGAGAGATGGCTCAGTGGTTAAGAACATTGCCTGTTCTTCCAAAGGTCCTGAGTTCAATTCCCAGCAACCACATGGTGGCTCATGACCATCTGTAATGAGGTCTGGTGCCCTCTTCTGCCCTGCAGGCATATACACACAGACAGAATATTGTATACATAATAAATTAATATTAAAAAAAAAGAAACCCTAAAACAGAGAACCTATGAGCTTATGGGAGTTCCTTCCAGGACTCTGGGTGCAGGGTTATTTGAGGGAATATAGGTGATTCAAAAAACCAGCCCACCACCCCAGCATGGACAGTTGACTCACGAAGGTTGCATCCAGGAGCTGAGGAGCTGAGGAGCTCATGAAGCTCATGGAAAAAAGAAAGAAAAAACACAAATTGTGCCTGCCCCGGTCAAAGTGACCCCACCCAGGTGGCCAACCAATGACTAACTTTGGTAACCAACCCAACATCTGCTTTCTTCAGATGTCCTTGTGGGTGTCTGTTAACTGTTTGGAAATTCCCCTAGACCCAGACAATGAATTCAAAGGTCACCTACCCTTACCTAACTTGTACCTAGTTCCAAAACACCAAAGCTTGTACCACCCTGCTTGTGTTTTTTCCCTTTAAAAAACCCTCTGCCCCAGAGGCTCAGGGCCATTCTACTTCACTGGCTGAGTCAGAGTGCTGGATTGCAATCTGGGCTCGAGCTTGTATTCAATAAACCCCTGTGTGTTTGCATCAGAAACCAGCTCTGTGGTGGTCTTGTTTGGAGGTCTCCTGACATGGATACAACACTACCACCTATTATGTTATAAATTTGGCCAGCTCTATCCATTATAAAGATTTTTTAAATTATTTTTTTCTAATCTTTTTTTAAATTTTTATTTATTTGGTTATTTATTTGGTTTTTCAGTCAGGGTTTCACTGTAGTTTTAGAGCCTGTCCTGAAGCCAGCTCTTGTAGACCAGGCTGGCCTCAAACTCACAGAGATCCTCCTGCCTCCGCCTCCTGAGTGCTGGGATTAAAGGTGTGCGCCACCACCGCCTGGCCCCATAATAAAGTTTTTGAGTAATGTGTATTGCCATGTGGCAATGGCTTACTGGCAAAGTTCCCAGTGTCTAACTCTGGTGTCTTTCACACTCCACCCTTCTTTCTCCCAGCATTCAGTCCAGTCATTCCCGCCTAGCTCTGCTCTGCCACACCCTGCTCTGCTATAGGCTCAAAGCAGTTCTTTACTTAATCACAGCATACAGAGGGAAATCCCACAGCAACCAGGAAGCCAGGCTACCTAGCACCATAATAGGACAGCTCAGCCCTGGAGGGAAGGTGTCCTATCAGGAAGCCAGGCTACCTGAAGCTGGGATGTGGTGGGGGATGGTCTCCCTGCAGGACATAGGGATCCTGCTCTTCTCCTGGACAGCCGCTACAGCTGAACTCCGCTCTGTTCCCTTAAGGGAGCATCTCAGCAAGGTTTTTCAGCTCAGTCTCCTATGGGATGTCCCAGCCAGGTTCTGTGTGCCTGAGTCCTGAGACCCCCAAGAAGACCACCATGAAGCCACACTTTTTTGTTTGTTTGTTTGTTTTTGGTTTTGTTTTTCGAGACAGGGTTTCTCTGTGGATTTGGAGCCTGCGCTGGAACTAGCTCTTGTAGACCAGGCTGGTCTCGAATTCACAAAGATCCACCTGCCTCCTGAGTGCTGGGATTAAAGGCGTGCGCCACCACTGCCCGGCAAAGCCACACTTCTGAATGCAAAAGCAAGGTTTCATTTATTAAGTACGGGATAGCACAGGTCCTCTGCCTCACAGTCTGACACAGCAGATGGAGGGAGAAGGACCCCATTTACTATTGTAAGGGGTTTATAAAGACAAAACCCACAAACCAGTCACAAAGGTTACAGTTTCAAAGTACAAAATTATCCTATATCATAATTGGCTAAAGGTTAGGTAAAGCTTAGCTTCTAGTTCCTGATAGGCTATTATTATCTAAGGGAAAGAGTAACAGCCCCCCCCCCCCCGGTTGCATCCTCCAGACATCTGCTGATCCTGTGCTAACCACAGGGGCTGCTTGAAATATTACCCAACTGATATCACCCAGCTGATAGGGGAAGTTGGGTGGTCAACATTCTCTGTATGACTATGGCTGGGGCCAAGCACAGAAATGGATTTATTTTTCTGGCCTTTCAGTCCTTCTGTTCTGCGTCAGCAAATGAAGATCGTCACGCAAGACTCTTTAGAGAAAGAGATTTGTTTGGGAAGAAGGAATCCAGGAGGAGACAGGAGCTCAATGTTTTTGGTCTGAGCATTTCATAGGAGTAAGAACTTTAGAGGCTGGCTGCTTTACTTCTCTTATTGATCTTTTGGGTTTTACCCGGAATAACTGACTCTGAGTTTTTATTATTAAGACCAATTAGAATTTGTGCTACATCAAATTTTCTCTGTGTAACAGTTCTGTTTTGGTACTTGCTTTGTAGACCAGACTGACCTTGAAGTCACAGAGATCTGCCCGCCTCTGCCTCCCAAGTGCTGGGACTAAAAGCACGTGCCACCACCGCTGGCCTTTATGGTTAACTAGTGCATAGCTCCAGCCTCCGATCTTCAGGCAAGCTTTGTTTGTTAGAGCACCAACAAAATATCACCACATCAAGGTACAGCACAGCTGGCTCTGAAAAGCTGAGAGAGGTGGCTCAGCAATTTATGCGGCTGCTCTTGCAGATCTTTTCCAGCCTGAGTATAATCACATAAACATAAACCTTTAAAGGTAGATGAAAAATGTTACAGGGCTTTGAAGTTATTCTACCCTTGACTGGAAAGAATAATTCAAACTAATTCAGCATGACACAAACAAAGATAAAGCAATGTTTAGTAACTAACAGTACACATGCAAAAGATCTACGAACAAAATCTGTGATTCCGTCTCAGTTTGTTTTTGAGACAGTCTCACTATATAGATCAGGCTGGCCTGGACTCACATATGCTCTTGCCTCCATCTCCCAAGTGATGGGATTTAAGATGTGCACCACCACACCAAGCTACACAGGCCTTTTAATCTATCCTGCCCACTCTTTTCAACATCATCCCCTGCCTCTCAGTTGATAGGTTTAAAACACTTCCTGCGCTCTGCAGGTTCACTTATAACCCTATTGAACTAGAAGTTGTTTACTCCTTTTTGAGATTGCTCAAGTTCTTGTGGTTGGTCTCAGGACAATCTGTGGGTTAGACATCCTGTTGCCTCAAGGTAAACTTCTGATACTTTAAAATTGAGGCCTCACCACGAAATCTGAAGCCAGGGTTTTGCAAAAGCTTATCAGTCAGTATAAATGGAGTAGGGCTTAGATTGTGTCTTAGGCTCTTCTCTCAGTTTGCATGCATATCACACCTTCTACTTAGTAAGAAAAGCAGAAATGGCCAGGCGGTGGTGGTGCACGCCTTTAATCCCAGCACTCGGGAGGCAGAGACAGGCGGATCTTTGTGAGTTCGAGACCAGCCTGGTCTACAAGAGCTAGTTCCAGTGCAGGCTCCAAAGCCACAGAGAAACCCTGTCTCGAAAAACCAAAAAGAAAGAAAGAAAGAAAGAAAGAAAGAAAGAAAGAAAGAAAGAAAGAAAAGCAGAAATGACCAGGTATAGCAGTACCTGCCTGTAATCCTGACACTTGGGGAGCAGAAGTAGCAAGATCAAGGTCATTGTCAGCTCCAGAGAAAGTTCCAAGGCAGCCTGGGCTACATCAGACCCTGTTGGAAAAAAGAAATTTTAAAAACACAATGGTTTGGCAAGAAGGCCCAGAAAGTAAACATCTACCCTAAGCCTGACAACCTGAGTTTAATCTCTGCACCCATATGATAGAAGCAGCAACCCAGCTCCCACAAGTTATCCTCTGACCTCCACTCACATGATGGCAAGGGTACACCCCTCCCCATGAACCCCCCCCTCTAGATAGATAGATAGATGATAGATAGATAGATATAGAAGATAGATGATAGATAAAAACAAAAGAAACATTGTTTAAAAATAAATAAAAATAGCTAGTTAGTGAGATGGCTTAGTGAGAAACGGTTCTGATTACCAAGCCTGAAGAGCTGAATCCCATACCTGAGAATCACAATAATGGAGAACCAACTCCTATAAGTTGTTCTCTGACCTCTACGTGCACCATTGAGCACACAAAAATGAAAACAATCAACAAAAACAAAGGCCACATGGTTACAGATGCTTTTATACTACTGTTTCTCAAACTGTGGGTCACAATCCCTCAGCCAACCTCTGTTTCCAAAAAATATTTATAGTATGAGTTACAACAGTAGCAAAATCACAGCTATGAAGTAGCAATGAAACTAATTTTTTGGTTGGGGGTCTCTGCAACTTGAGGAACTGTATTAAAAGGTAGCAATATTAGGAAAGTTGAGAAACACTACTTTAACCCCAGCACTAGGGATGTAGAGGCAGGCAGATTTCTGTAACTTTGACACCAGCCTGGTCTCCTCTAGGCTACATAGTGAGACTTTGTCTCAAAAGGCAAAACAAAACCATCAAAACCAAAAAATCCCCACAAAACCATGGAAGGAAATTGTGTTGGTTAGGTTCTTAGTCAGGGTTGGTATTTCTGTGATGAAACACCATGACCAAAAGCATGTTGGAGAGGAACGGGTTTATTTGGCTTACACTTCCACATCATAGTACATCACTGAAGGAAATCAGGACAGGAACTTAAACAGTGCAGGAACCTAAAGGCAGGAGCTGATGCAGAGACTGTGGAAGGGTGATGCTTACTGGCTTACTTCCTCTGACTTATTCAGTCTGTTTCCTTTTTTAACCCAGATCCCCCAGCCCAGGGTTGGCACCACCCACAATGGGCTATAGGCCCTCCCAATTAATCCTTGAAAAAAATGCCCTACAGCTAGATTTCATGGAGGCTGTTTCTCAATTGAGGACCCTTCCCCTCCAATGACTCTAACTTGTTTCAAATTGACATAAAACTAGCCAGCACAGTTACTTCTGTTCTGTCAACTTGACACAATCTGAAGTCATCTGAGCAAACTAAATGTCCCATCAGTTTGGCCAGTAGATAAGCACATGGGGGATTTTCTTAAGTGATAATTGTGGAATGGTCCAGCCCCCTGTGGGCAGTGCCACTTCTGGGCTAGTGGTCATGAGTGAGAACAATTTAAGCAGAAACTATTACTTAAAGATCTAGCTCAATCCTGGGCCAGCCAACCTATTACTGATAACTAAATTTCTCTTTTCAAGTTGAGTACTTGTCTTTCTATGAAAGCACTTGTGCAGTGCCTGTTTGGAAGCTTCACCCGGGCAGCTGACACCACTATATCCAGTCTGGAATGCTTGGGTGGGACTTCACCCCAGGCCCTGGCATCCTTCTGATAGCCAGATGTCCTAGGCTATAGTATCGACTGGACACAGAAGGGTGGGGTCCTTCTCGTGTGGCAAGATTACTTTTGTTACCAAGATTGCTAGATCTGGCCCTGCCAGATGAATGTGTCAGTCTTTAAGTAGGCAAAAATGTTCTCTTAATATTTCTCCGTAATAATTTTCTACTTCACACAGTTTTCTTACTTAATTTTATATATTATACTTATTCTTATACTATAGATTTCCTACTTTACCTACATTATAGAGTCCCCTTTTTTACTCATTTGCTGCGGGAGATTAAGCCCTCTTGCTTTCAGCCAATGGTTTCTAAGATACCCGCCCAATGTGGGGCGTGGTTTTCATTTTAAAAAAAGCCACAGCCAAAAGATACTTAAGGTCATGTTCAACTTCCTTAGCAATCAGGGAAATGCAAATCAAAATGACTTTGAGATACCATCTTATACCTGTCAGAATGGCTAAAATCAAAAACACCAATGATAACCTATGCTGGAGA
>JAQHUG010000226.1:2978755-2994264 GCA_028555095.1 Dicrostonyx torquatus | reverse complement strand
ATGGTGGCTCACAACCATCTGTAATGAGATCTGGCGCCCTCTTCTGGCCTACAAGCATACATGTAGGTGGAACACTATATATAATAAATACATCTTTTTAAAAAAATTTTTTTTAAAAAGGCATAGGGAGCATGGTGAGGCCAGGCATGGTGGCTCACACATTTAATCCCAGCATGCAGGAGGCAGATCTCTGTTGCGAATTAAGTCGGTATGATAAATAACCAAACCAGCTCAAGAATAACAGTTATATTTTAATGGTTGAAAAGGGGAAACTCATGCTACAAGAGTTGGAGGTCCGATGTCCTATCTGTCCGGCGTGCACCAGGCAGAGAGAGAGCGGGCACCTGGGTCCTCCTGGTTTTTCTACCTGGGCCCCAGGTAGCCACACCCTAACTAGATGTGATTGGTTGATAGAGTTTCCCCATCAGATCTCTGTGGTTTTGAGGCCTGCCTGGTCAAGATAATAAATTCCAGGATAGCCAGGGCTATGTAGAGATCCTGTCTCAAAACAACAATAAAAAGGGTTGGTGGTGTTTACCTATAATCCCAGCATTTGGGAGGCCGAGGCAAGAGGATCAGGAGTTCAAGGCCAGTCTTTGAAGATAGCCTGAATTATATGAGAGTGTTTCAGAAAATCAGAAAAGGAGCTGGGGTTCAGCAGAGAAAAACACTTGCTAGGCAAGCCTGATGACCTAGATTCAGTCCCCAAAACCCACAATGGAAGGAGAGAATTGACTCTCCAGAGTTGTCCTCTGACCTCTACATGTGTCATATCCAAGTTGAGACCCCCAGAGAGACCACCACCAGAATCCAGTCAAGTCCAGAATGCAAAAGCAAGGTTTATTCTGCACACATATAGTCCAGCTAGCTGGGAGCTCAAAACCACCTCTCAAGACACAGCGCAGTGGGGAGAGCTCCCGTTCCTCATTTGGGGTTGACACATATAGGCAAAAACCGCAAGCCAAGTTTAGTTTGTGTCAAGGGGGTTGGTCTTGCTAAACAAAGGATGTGGACCACTTCTGCATACCCCCTTCTTTCCCTTCCTCCTGTAAGCGGCTACTTCTGCTTCTGTGCATGCCCTCCACCCCTGCCCCCAGCAGTTATGTCTGCTTCTGTCTAGACCACAAAGCTGGGTGTCGACAGGTGGCTAGCTGCTAGGAACATTTTGTGGTTTATACTATTGCAGAGGTTCCTGTTTTCAACTAGCTCTTGATGCTGCAAAGTTCTTGAACCCAGTGTCTTAACCAGCTCCTGATCAAGCAAAGTTTCCTAAAAATTTCCATGTCCTTACAATGTACTATCAGACACACACACCAATAATAGCAATAATAAATTATTTTTAAACAAAAGACTGAAAAAACCCGTTAAAAGAAGTAATACTAGGCCCAGGCATGGTGGTACACACCTTTAATCCCAATATTAAGAAGACAGAGGGAGGTGAACCGCTATGAGCTTAGCCCTAAAACTAAATACCTTACCTGTAATATCTACTACCTAAGAGGCAAATGTTGGGACACAAAAATTTATTTAGTGGCTAAAGAATGAAGTGGGAAGCCGGGCGGTGGTGGCGCACACCTTTAATCCCAGCACTCGGGAGGCAGAGGCAGGTGGATCTCTGTGAGTTCGAGGCCAGCCTGGTCTACAAGAGCTAGTTCCAGGACAGGCTCCAAAGCTACAGAGAAACCCTGTCTGGAAAAATCCAAAAAAAAAAAAAAAAAAAGAATGAAGTGGGAGCTTTGCTCACAAATCAACTTCTCACCTGCAAGGGATAAGGAGAGTATATATCTTTTCTGGGACTAGGCAAAGATGTTCCAAGAATTCAGGTGCCAACTCTGTTTATTCCTTTTATGATCTGGGATCTCTGGTGGCTGGTGGGCATCTTTAGCCCTAAGTGGGTTTGAGAAAAGACTAGACAACTCTAGGTCAAGTAACCCTGCATTTCTCAGATGTTCAGCATGTCTGCATACAGAACTGTGTAACAAAGACGAAGGCAATAAAGGAGACAGACATAGTATGTAAACAGATATCAAGTGTTGCTTTCTGTTCCATGCACCCATCAGACACGTGTAAGCAGCAATACTTGTGAAAGACCCCCAGAGTTCTGTGGGCCTTGTCAGAGACCCCCCGTCCAGACACGAAAACCACAAAACCACTAGCTGCAAGCAGCAAGAGGTTCTTTATTTCCCAGACATCTGGGGATGCTACAGCATTCGGATAGCTGAGCATGCCCTCTGGAGTCCAGAGCTGGTATTTATAACTCTAAGGCGGCAAGAAGCGGGCTTACAGAAGCAGATGCATCCTATTAGTTATTTCAAATGAGGCGAGGGGTTGACCTGGCTCAAACTCTTAACACGTCAGCTTTGTCCTTGTTAGAACACCTGGTGTTTTTCTGTTCCTTCTTTATCTTCCTGTGGGCTAAGCCTGGCCTTCAGAAACCAGACCATAAACATCCTATCTTCGTGGTTCAGGGTGACCTGGCTTCCAGATGCCAAGCCATAGATATCCTGTTTACATGGATGAGGGCGGCCTGGCCAGTGTCTTATTTTAGATTGAAGAGAAGGGGGGTGTTTGTCAGTCCGGGGATATTGCTAGTCTCAACCCTTGCTAAATTATGGCGTTACTGCAGCTACTGCTAGTGCTATTAAACTAGTGCGGGATCTTTCATTTGTCCAGTCCCTGCACTGTAATCTAGGTGACTGCTAACACAACCCACAGGGCAGAGGTGTTATCTTCCTCAAGGCTAGTGGTGTGGTGTTTTCTACCTCATATTGCTCAGCCATGTGACCTCCAAAATTGGATTTTTCACTCAACTAAGAGCTGGCAATGTTAGAGGAATGTTTAGTTTTTCAGTAACAGTAAAGGAGCGATGTATATCCGAGAGGGATTGGTTATCCCTATACAGACTGCCTGACATCAGGTCATTTGACTGAAAATGTTTCAAAGGATCAGGTCTTTTCCTTTGGAAGCAATACCTGCTGAACAGAACCACATAGGTCCAGTTGAATGAGTCAGAGATGTCAGCAGAAGATGTCCAATACTGTGGCTGCCCAGGGGTCCTTTCTCTGTACTAGCATTCTGCTTCAGCATTGCAGTTCCAGCTAGAAGCTAACTTGTTTTTTGTTGTTTGTTTGTTTATTTATTTTTCCTGCTTTATCTTCTACACAGAGATTAAATCCTGTAGTTTTGGCTATATTTTCCACCTGCCACTTGCCTGTTAAGATCACCAGATCACTGACTGTGGAATGAATGTATGTTTACGAAAACTTAACTTGGAGGCTAGAGAGATGACTTAGAGCTGCAAAAGTCTTTTTTAAGATTTTTTTTTTTCAAAATCATATATTTGTTACAGGTGCTACATCCCGAAGTCCAAAGACTAGATCTCAGGAGCTGTGACATCTCAGACTTGGCTCTCCAGCACCTGTGCAGATGCAGAAAACTTAAGGCACTAAACCTGAAATCATCCAGAGAACATAGAAATAGCATAACTTCAGAAGGTATGTTTATGATCACTGAGTAATGGGCAACTAATGCTTAGCACCTGATACAATTTTGGAGCAAAGAAGAAAAAATATCTTAGAGGAGAATATAAAGGCACCAGCAAAGTGGGAAGAGGTTAGAGTTTGAGAATATGAGCAAGGTACAATGGTATATATGTTTAAAAATGTTAAAATGAAACATTATTTTTGTATGTGAATTAAATTTTTAAAAAGGAGAGATAGAGAGTATGAGCCAGGCATATAACTGTAATTCCACTCTACAGAGCAAGATCCAAGACAAGCTCCAAAGCCACACAGAGAAACCCTGTCTCCAAAACAAAACAAAAACAAACAGAGTTTAAGGCAAGCCTGAGCGACATAGTCAGTTTGAGGTCAGCCTGGAATACAATGAAACTGTCACAAAAACAAAACAAAAACTACTGTTTCGGTTTTAGGGTTGGGTCTTAGTACGTTGCTGTTGGCTGGCTTGGTATTCACTTTGTAGAATACCTAGTTTATCCTGGAACTCCTAGTAATCCTCCTGCCTCAACCTCCAGCGTGGTTAGGGCACTTGGCTAGTTAATCATTTCTTTATTGCTTGTTTGTTTGTTGATGGGCTCTCACTACCTAGCCCTGGCTGGTCTCAAACTCACAGAGATCCTCTTGCCATCTGCCTCCTGGGTGCTGGGAATAAAGGCTTTTACCGCCACTTTTTTGATGCAATATTATAATAGAAACAATCTTAAGATTAAGATGGAAAAAAAAAGATTAAGATGGGTGGGGTGGCTCTTACTTGTAAACCCAACACTTGAGAGGTGAAGACAAAGAGATCAATCAAGGGCATTCTCAGCTACATACTGAATTTTAGGCCAGGTGAACTACATGATACCCTATCTCAAAAAAAAAAAAAAAAAAGAAGAGAAAAATCAGATAAACTAGGCAATCTTTATAAAACTGTCCAGTACCAAAACCAAAAATCTTAAGGAGGCTTTGACTTGAGAGATGACTCAGCAGTTAAGAGTACTTACTGCTCTTGTTCAGCTCCAGCACCACATGGCTGCTTACAGTCGGTAGCTTCAGGTCCAGAGGATCCAGTACCTTCTCACCTCTTTGGGTACCACATTCTGTACACATGCTGCACAGACATACATGCAGAAAAAACATCTATACACATAAAATAAAAATTAAAAGATGACTGTGCAGTACGTTTTATATCCAAACTATTTTCTCAGAATAATTACGTGAAATGGTGGATTTTTATATTTGGTTAAGTTTGTTTTTTTTTTTCTACTATAAATCATTTTCAGTTTAGGATTTGAACTTCTTTCTTTTTAGTATACTAAAGAAGTACTTAGCTGGATATGGTGGCACTCACCTATAATCCCAACTCTCAGAAGTCTGAGGCAGGAGGATCTGAAGTTCCAGGCTAGCTTAGGCTGTGTAATGAGATAGTCTCAAACAAACAGAAGGCAGGCAGGGAGGAGGGAAGGACCTCTTTGCATAAGTAGGTTTCTGGATAATTGTTTGGCTAGTTGACCATATATCTCAATCATTTTGGTTATCCACTTGGGATATTTATAATACTGTAAACAAACATAAGTTTTGAAATGTTTACATGAAAAATAACTCATTTAAAAAGAGCTCTAAGAAAGCATAGCCATCCTGATAGTGAGTGAGTATGTTTTACTATAGGAAGCAATTATCTTACTCTCCGTATGCCACCTAGATTTTTTTTTTTTAATTTTTGATTTATTTCCTGCCTGTAATGTCCCTGTGGAGGTCAGAGGACAGCTTGGGGGAGTTGGTTCTTTGTTCCCACAGTCTGGATCCCAGGAATTGGGCAGCAGGACATTTGCTACTGAGCCATCTTGCCAGGCCCAGTTGAATTTCTTATCATTTAATTCGGTTCTGTCATTATCTACTTGGAGTTAGTATGACGCCCACAGCTAAGTCTGCCTTGCAAGACTGTCTCCAGTTCATATGCCAGCCCCAAGTCCTGGCCTCCAGTAGATATTTCTGACTACTCAGTTATACAAAATTTCTGCAAGTTATTCCTTGTGACAAGGCAAAGGTTCCTCCATGTTGTCTCAGCTAGAGCCATCTTTGGTTTAACTGACCCCAAGCCCCTTTCTTGTCCCTGCAGTGAAAAGTCCCATTGGAAAGTAACCAATCCTGTTCTAGAAATTCAGAATCAAAGTCCCCCAGCTAACTGCATGTTTTCGGCTTCTGTTAAACTGCCTGCTTGCTTTACTTCCCCCCCGCAACTGCCAACCAGACTGTTGTTTTTCTGGATTTCTTTTTTCTTTCTTTCTTTCTTTCTTTCTTTTTTTTTTTCCTTTATAAGCTTTAAAAGTAAAATGCATTTGAGGATGCTCTGTGAAAATTGTTTCTCTCTAAGCTAAATAAAGACTCTCCATTTCAGATTTTGGGGTGCTGAGTGGTCTCTGGGTCTCAACCCTGCAACATTCCTCAGGATTCAATAATTTGTCACCATGGCTCACAAAACTCAGGAATGGGCTTTGCTTTGTTACAGTTCATATGAGAAAGTTACAGACAATCACGACTATAAGGCCAAATAAGAGTCTTTTATTTGAGCCAGAGTAGGCTCTTGTCACAAAGAATTCTCGGCCAGAAGTTCAGGAGTGCACCACTGATACACATAAAAAACACAATAGCCTCATTGTTAGGTGTAGGTTAGGCGAGCCTTGTAACATTCATTTTGACAGACCACAAGAGTTGTTTTGGTTATATATTGAGCAGTTATTTGGTTATACATCTGGGCTATGGTCAGGGACATGGAAATGTGCTGCCAAATAGATGGAGTCATTCAAGGAGTGGGTTTTCAGTGGAAAGTACACCTCAGCAGACACAAAATGGAGTCAAGTTAGATCAGGACAAGATGTATGTCTGCTCGTTGATTACACACGGTATTTATAAGAGACACAGATGATGAGCCACACAGAGAACGTAGGGGAGAGTCTAGAAGGGTCCCCAAGACAGGAGCTTTTGCTCTAATAGGTTTGGAGTTTTAAGTCAATAGCCAGCTGTGGCAGCCCAGAAATCTAGACTCTGCCACCCATACCAAATTAGCAATTAAGGAAATAAGTCATGATGAAAACCAGAGACAAGAGATGTAATCAGTGTACATTGGAAAGAAGAACAGATAAAGAGGTCCAGTAATCCCAAATTCATCTTTGGGATTATTGGTACTGACATAAGCCTAGGCTTATGTAGAGAATGAATTAGGGCAGGATAGCAAAATGAATACCTAATTAGTCAT
This sequence comes from Dicrostonyx torquatus, assembly GCA_028555095.1. Lineage (NCBI taxonomy): Eukaryota > Metazoa > Chordata > Mammalia > Rodentia > Cricetidae > Dicrostonyx > Dicrostonyx torquatus. Next base: position 2,987,508 of record JAQHUG010000226.1, on the reverse strand, counting down.
CCTGGTTAAGATAAGGTTCTACCTACCACTGATCAGTTCTACTCTGGTACCTCAAGGTAGTTGAATAGTTAACTCTGCTATAACCTAGGGAACCAAGGTAGTTGAATAGTTAACTCTGCTATAACCTAGGGAACCAATCTGTTCCCTACAACATGGTCACTTCCGCTATGAGGTTTCTCCTCGCCTACATGAGTAATTCTCCTATTCTCAAATAGTTTCCCTTTGAGATTTGGCTCTTCTTTAAATCAAAGATTCCTGCAGGTTTAGGGCAATTACTTACACTCTACTTTCAGTCAGTGTTTCAAGTAGGTCGGAGCCAAGTGTTTGCAGATTCTTGACCTCTTATTCAAAGAACTGAAAACAGGGGACAGCTCACACAGATTTGCAAAAGAAAAAAGTATGATAATTTTATTCAGAATGAAATCAAAGTACAAATTTTAGAGGGATATACCTTCAAGATTGACTATGAACCACTCAAGAATATTTAAGGGACCCAAGCTATAGCCTAGAGTTTCTTTTTATGGAAACTTCCTAGAAAGAGCCACACCTTCCACTGAATCTAAACACTTCTTAACTGATAAGAACTTCGGTGATTATGCAAAGTTTTGAATGTTGTACATCCAGAGGCAAATTACAATTACTCTTAGCTCTCTTAATAGACATTTATTGTCTTCCTCTGTGTGTGATCTAAAGATCAGTCCTTTGGAATGTAAAAACAGACTCCTTGTTTCCACCAATCAAAAAGCTGAGAATGCCAACAGATATCATCTGAAGCCTATAGGTATGGTTTCTTTTTTTTTTTCTTGTAACCACCTACATAATGAATGTTATTTGTCCATCAGTGTATTTAAAAAGTATCCTAATTCAGGATTTTCTGAGTTCTATTACTATAAAAAACAATACTATGAAACTGTTAACTTGGAATGTGACCATGGGAATAACTTGAACCAGTGTTCCACGGCCATGGTCATTCATATCAGGCTCTAGAATAAACTATTTCATACCCCTTTGAGGTAAGAGTAATGTTTTTTGCATCAATTGAACCTAAAGAAGGACTGATTACTAAAGGGCATAGTTTAGGTGGTTCTCTATTTTGGTTGCTAGATTAAGTCATATATTGATTTTTTTTCCTATTGTGCATGTCCCTTCCCATAATTTTTCTTCTGTGCCCAGTTATGCATAGGGACAAAATGGTAAATAGGGGATTCTCCCTGAAAGGGAGGACTAAAGAACACAACTTTGCCTTATGGTGATATACCCCAAACCAGTAGTTTATCCTGAATTAACCCTTCTATTATTTGTACCTGGATACATTGGAAATACACTTGTTACTAGGGTCTTGGAGAAGGTCTGTACTATTTTTCAAAGGTGGACATACAAGTAGCCTGATGGAGGTTCTGAGGCTGCTAGATGCATATGTGCACAGTATGTGCAGAGGAAGGAAGTGGGCTGCCAGATGTGTTATTAAAAGATGTGTATAATCAAAGCCAGATAGAGTCCCGGGCTAAACTTTATCTCCTGCCTGCCTCAAAAGTAAAATTTATAGACATAAAACAAGGGCAAAGATTTCAGGCGTACATCCTGCTTTTAGCTGCCTTGTCAGTCCAAGTGAATGGGCAGTCATTTTTAACAAAAACAGTTTTAACAAAAGCCTATTTCAATATCCTAGAATAAGTTTATCTTCATAAGTATCTAACAGGGCTGTTCCTTTGGGTTTGTCCTCTGCTTCTTTTCCCTTTTGCCTTTTCATTCCTCTTATCCTTTGCTGAAACTTAACATACTCACATTTGTAATTCCAGCACTCTAGAAGCTGTTGCAGGGTGATTGTTGTGAGTCCCTGTCTGAAAAACAAGAGGAAGGGGGATAAATTAATGAATGTATAAATAAAAGAAAATAGCTACAGAAGGCCTAAGTCCATTGTAATGTTCTGGTCAAAGAAAAAGAAAGGAAACACAGGATGATGCACGATGGCAAACACTCCATCCCTCCCTATAGCACATGGCCTACCAAGAAAAGCTTGTAAGTTATGATGTTCTCTGGAGAATCCTACACTTCCTGTGTAGTAAAACTTTCTCCTGATTTATTACCTGGTCTCTGAATTCTTTGCCAATGACAGTATTCCCCCGTTAGTCCTAACAACTAACAAAACTGCAACCTCCACACATCTACATTCCTTGCCTCTACACCTTGTTCCTGATATACTTGGCCTGTTGTGGGATAGACTGCTTTAAAAATGACTAACATACAGCTGGTTGGACTGGAGAGATGGGTCAGCGGTTAAGAGCACTGACTGCATTTCCAAAGGTCCTGAGTTCAATTCCCAGCAACCACATGGTGGCTCACAAACATCAATACTGAGATCTGCTGCCCTCTTCTGGCATGCAAGTATACATGCAGACAGAACACTATATATAATAAATAAATAAAATCTTTAAAAAAACATACAATTGGCTATTGTTAAAATGAAAATCTATCCTAGTCACATTTCTTATACACACACTCACACTCACACACACACACACACACACACACAATACAACTCAAAAATAGAGCATTTGCCTATTTTATATGATGTAAAATAATAACTTCACTTGAAGAAGATAAGAAAATATTTTATTCAGAACCCAATATGGGTAACCTAAGATACTAATTCCAATTTTCCAGAAAAAAATATTTCAACGTAAAAGGAACTGTAATGATTTTTTAAAATATAAGACAAAAATACTATATAGCATTGCATCCAGTGACTACATTTCGTGGATGTAAATCATATTGCTAATTTAAGGTAAAGCAAGGAAACTCTAACCTAAGACCTAAGAGAGCATCTTACTGCATTCGTAGTGTGGTAAGTAGTACAGTCAAGTCCGGAGTCTATTCTTCGTCAAGCTAGGTATGGTTAACATGCATCCACAGAGGTTACCTAAAAGAACAAAAGACAGCCTCTGGAATCTATTCCTGCAGGCTTCCAGTAAGCCTGCCTGTGTTGATATCTCAGAGAGGAAGTCCTTGTCCATCTGATGCTTAAAGAAATTCTATTCTGATACTTTTGGGGCATTTTTAATTTTGTGATATACATTTATAACCTATAGTTCACTGATAGTAATTGTGTTTTCCCCTAGGAATAAAAGCTGTAGCTTCTTCGTGTTCCGACCTTCATGAAATTTCTTTGAAAGGGTGTTGCAGTGTCACTGATGAAGGAGTCCTTGCTCTTGCACTCAACTGTCAGCTGCTAAAGATCATTGATTTGGGTGGCTGCCTAAGTATTACTGATATATCCTTACATGCACTAGGAAAAAACTGCCCATTTTTGCAGTGTGTTGACTTTTCAACTACTCAGGTAAATGAGATATAACTTGACTCAAATTATGTGCTGTCTCTATTATCCATGACTAATCAGAATATCACAGTTAGTTCTTTTATTATTGTTGAGGCTGTTGATCAGCTCATCATAGAGGTAGCATGAGAATGATTTTTCTGGAATGCCTCTTGTAGCTGGCCTTCAGACACAGAGCATTTGCCCAACATGGTAACCAATTCAGTCATATGCTTTGAGATCATTTAAAGCTATATACTGTGTATTTGGTTTAAATATAACTTACCTTTAAGAAAAACAACATAATCTTACTGTATTTTGTACTCTCCGTGTAACTCAACTTTTAAAAGCTAAGGTGAACACATAGCTTTGATCTCAAAGTATATTCCTTATTTCTTACTCATAAGATGCTGTGACCCAGAATAATGTATCTGCCTCCCTTGTCCCTAACTCAGAACAGTGTGTGTGCGTATACGGTATGATAACATGTTTTGTGGATTTGCTTGCTGTTCTGAGTCTATAGGGTCAGAGAAATGACTTCTTCCCTTGTAGAACTCCTGTAAAAGATAAAAAAAAAACTCACTCCTATACCTGGCTTGATGTGCTTTTCAGTAAACAAAGTGTGGTCCTTTGTTGGAGGCACCGAGCTCACACTTGGTTAACCAACTCCAGGAGTCAGTTTCTTTCACGCTGCACTGCCACGGGTGGTTGGTTAGTAATTGTACTAGAATTTACATCTTCCTATTAGCTACTTAAGTAACAAAGATGGGAAATGAATGTTTGCTGAATGAGAGGCAATTATTCTTCATGATTAATGCACTTGAAGAATTCTCTTGTCTCCATCACAGAATTTATTTCTTTTCTCTTTTGTCCAGGTGTCTGACAGTGGTGTGGCTGCACTTGTTAGTGGACCATGTGCCAAACAATTAGAGGTAATTTTTAAATGTCTTCAAGAAAAAAAATTATGATTATTGGCGGGCAGGGTGCCAGAGAACAACTTTGTACATTTGGTTGTCTCCTTCCACCTTTGCAAGGCTCTGAAGAATTCAGTTCTTCAGGTGTGCATGCCAGGCCTCTTTCTGCTGAGACATCTTTTCCCTCTGGCCCTTTTATCTTTTGGGGGTTTTGTTTGTTTATTTGAATGTTTGTTTTTTCTTTCTGTTTTGAGCCCACACTGGCCTTAAACTTACAGCAGTCTCCCTGCCTCAGTCCTCCTGCAGATAAAATTGCAGCGAGTGTAATTCCATTCCAAGCTTTCATCTGGGGCTGGAGAGATGGCTCAGTGGTTAAGAGCTTTGGTTGTTCTTCCAGAGGACCCAGGTTCAGTCCCCAGCACCCACATGGTAGCTCACAATTATAATTCAAGTTCCAGTGGATCCAACTTCACACAGACATACATGCAGGCCAAACACCAAATGTACATTTTTTAAAAAAAAGTGTGTTTGTGGTGGCTCATGTGCTTTAATCCCAACACTCAGGAGGCAGAGGCAGGAAGATCTCTGTGAGTTCAGGGCCAGCCTGGTTTATACAGTAAGTTCCAGGCCAGCCAGAGTTACATATTGAGATCCTGTCTGAAAACAAACAAATTTATTTTTATTTCATGCAAATGGGTGTTTTGCTTGCATATGTGTCTGTGCACCGCATGCATGACTGATGCTTGAGGAAGCCAGAGGAGGATATCAGATCCCCCAGAACTGGAGCTGAAGGCAGTTGTGGCCCACCCTGTGGATGCTGTGAATCAAATCCAGGTCCCCTGGAAGAGCAGTTATTTTAGATTATATTTAGTTTACATGAACATCAGTTATTTTGGTTAATACATTTGGATCGTGGTCAGAGTACTGGAAAACCCCAAATGTGTTGCCAAGGCAGACACGGCTGTTGGCAGGGCAAAGGGCTGAGAAGTGTCTATGCAGACGCAAAGTGGAGTCAGGACAAGATGGACTTACATTAGTCACCTTAGTTACTTTTTTATATAAAATTATATTCCAGACTTTTTGTGTTGTTATTATACATCTAGTTTTATTTTTTTTCTTTCATTTTGTTCTCTCCATAGGAGATTAACATGGGGTACTGTATAAATCTAACCGATAACGCTGTAGAAGCTGTCCTGACTGCCTGTCCTCAGATATGTATACTTCTTTTCCACGGCTGCCCCTTAATAACAGGTCAGTCTGACTGGTTGCTTGTACTTAATTTTGACTTCCTCTTTTACCAACTGTAGAACCTTGAGAAAATTCCTTAGTCCTTCAATTCCATTATTCATTGTACTTCTCAGTAAAATGACTCAGTGATGTACCTCCTTCATAGGCTTTTACTATTGGTGATTATCTGATTATTGGGATCTCAGACCAGGTACTAGTCATGGCAAGGGTGGCAGTAATGGTGGTGGTAATGGCGGTGATAAGGCTCAGTGCTACCTACAGAAGGATGATGATGCCAGCAGTGGTCATGATCATAGTGTTAAGATGGTGGTCTACGCAGACGATAAAAAAGTCAAGTTTATTACATCTCTTAGATACGCCAAATGACCAGTTGACTGAACTTTCCTCAAGACATAGAAAGTGAGATTAAGAGCAATTTAACAGTCAGGTGTTGTTTTATCAACAGCACAGTGACTGCACCTGAATCTACTGCTGTTTCAGCTACTGTCTGCAACTCCACAGTCACTGCCCCGCTGCTCAAGCCGAGGCCTGGCAGAACTTCTACAGCCCCCAGAACCGTCTCTGCCTCTGCAGCCAAATGTAGTTTTTAACTAAGTCTCTATCATTCTATTTTGCCAGTAAAGACTTGGGAGTCAGATACTAGGGTGAAAACCTGCTAGCTCAAACCAGTTGACCTTCCTCCTTAGCTGTTGACCCAGCAAGAGATTATTTCTTCCGCAATCCCAAGCCAAAACGGACACCACACTCTACTTCCTATGTGTTTATCTATTTTTCAGACTCCCTCAAACTGTCCATGACTGCTTCCTGTCAACTAGTTGTTGACTCCACCTGTTGACACAAGGCTTTATTTAATTAATGCAAACTTGGGGTTCACAGTGTGATCAAATATCCCTGCAACAGTGGGGGTGGGGCTGGGTGGAGCATGCCTTTAATCCCAGCAAAGGCGCTGGATCTCTGTGAGTTCCAAGCCAGGCTGGACTACAAAGCGAGTTCCAGAAAAGCTAGGACAACAGAGAAACCCTGTCTGGGGTGGGGTTTCGGGGAGAGCAATTTAACCAGGCATCATGATTTATCCTTGTAACCCCAACACTCATAAGGCGATGTAGGGTGGATGGCTTCTTGCTCAAGGTTAGCCTGAGCTATGTAGTAATTTGTAAGTTGGCTTAGGCTACAGACACCCTGTCTCAGATACCACCATAACAAAAAATTTTCCATTGAAAGCTGAGGAGATGGCTCAGCAGGTAAAGCTCTTGCTGCACAAGAATGAGGCCCAGTGTTTGGATTCCCAGATTCCACCTGTAGTTCTAGCTTATGCACACACAGGAGGTAGTAGAGACCGGGAATCCCTGGAAGAAACTGACTAGCCAAACTAGCTAAAATGGCAAGCTCCTGAATCAGATACATGAGGTGGAGAGTAATCCAGAAGACACCCAGTGTCAACCTTAGGTTTCCACACACATGTCCACGTACACACACACACACACACACACACACACACACACACACACCCCACATATGCAACAATAGCCACAAAAAAAATCAGTCTTTCCATTGAGTTATGTATGCACTATCCTATATAATGAATAAGCAAAGGTGCTTATAAAGTAACTCCTACGCCTCTTGTAAACTATTATCATGATTATGATTATCATTGACCCTGTGCTAGTCCGGAACTCTAGACCTGGGCAGAGGAGTAGAGGGCATTCTTGTAGCCCTCAGTCTAAGGATTTGCTACCTAGGCTTTCAATGTGATGTGATAACTCCACAGCATTTCCCTTCTGTCTATGGGAAATCTATGCTTAGATAGTAAGAATGTAGGTATTTCTCAACCTCGGTCCTCTCTTCACCTTCCTAGACAGCATATAAGGACATACTACCCTCTCCAAGGGAACTTAGAGCCATTCTTAATAGACTTCAGGTAAAATAAAAAACACCTTCAGAATTCTCACTAATACTCCAGTCACAAAAAAATCAAAGATTTTTTTGATTTTTGATTTCTAATTTTCTCTTTCCCGCTTTAAAAAAAGGTGTGTGTGTGTGTGTGTGTGTGTGTGTGTGTGTGTGTGTGTGTGTGTGTGGTCAGTGCCTTCAGAGTCAGGAGAAGGCACTGGATCCCCTGGAACTGGAGCTGCAGGCAGTTGTAAACTCAAGTTCTGTGAAAGAGCAGCAAGTACTCTTAACCACGGAGCTATCTCTCCAGCTCCCTGTTCTAATACTTTTCTTATTTTAAAATCGATGAACTCCTATAGATTCTAAAATCTGAAAGCTGAACAAGTAGACTGGCATCAGATTGTGAAATGAACTCTGTGGACCAGAGGTTTCTAGTTTTCAGCTGTTAGCTGAAATAGCTTTGTCTTAATATGCTTTGTCTAGGGATAGCTTGCATATACATGCTATAAAATCTACCTCTGCTAATTTTACTTAAAATATTGTTCTGGGAATAATCAAACTGGTATTTTCCCTTCTATTTTTAATAGAAACCAAGTCAGGAAAATATATACAGTCAATGAGGAAAATGATTCTTAGGCAAAAGCTAAACATTTATTTATTTGTGTATGTGTTCACATGCAATGGTGGGCATGTCAGGTCAGAAGGTAACTTGTTGGAGTCAGTTCTCTCCTTCCAGTGTATGAGTTTGGGGATCAAACTCAGTGGCAAGGAAATTTACTCATTGAACCATCTCACTGGCCCCAAACAGCTTAAAATAAATACCATACCAAGTAGAGAAACATCCAATTATGTGACAACCTTCATGTAATAAAATTTTGTTTAAAGTTTAAAGATGAAATAAATATCATAACACTTAAGAATAATGAAAATTTTAAAAGTACTGCCTGTTGGAGTGTCAACGTCTACTGCGTTGGGGTCCCTGGGTAAGGGTCTCACGCAAGTCAGGACACAGGGAATGCAGAGCATGAACAACTTTGTATGGCTTTTCATACAGACTAAAAAGCATTACCTCAACTCTGAAACCCAAGTACATGATCATGAGAAACTCCTGCCTCACCTTACAAGAAACAATACCTCAATTAATAACAGTAATAGAAATGAAAAGAAGTACATAGAAAACAAGGCAGAATGTATACAAAAGCAAAGCACTCCTTTGTAACTGGTAGAACATGAAGAACTGAGCTCAAAGGCCACTTCCCTATCCAGGGTACAGATTCTGACAGAACGTTTGAGAAATGGGCAGAGAAAGTTTGCTTTCATCTTTGCTTGGTTTGCCAGCAACTGTTTCCCAACTTTGTCTCATCTGTCCCAGGAGGAGCCTGCCTGCA
>JAQHUG010000226.1:2916156-2931554 GCA_028555095.1 Dicrostonyx torquatus | reverse complement strand
TAATGAGATCTGGTGCCCTCTTCTGGCCTGCAGGCATATGTGCAGACAGAATACTGAGAATACTGTATATATAATAAATAAATAGATTTAAAAAAAATAAACAAATTTGCTCATAATATGAGTTGAATCACAGAGCTAAAGGAGGACATAGAAGTGAAGAAGAAACATCTCCAGAATTTAGAAGATGCTTGTGACAACAACAGTCTGACAGATGATGACGGCCTAATGACACCATACCAGATTGGAGACGTTTTCATTAGCCACCCTCAAGAAGAAACCCAAGAAATGTTAGAAGAAGCAAAGAAAACTTTGCAAAAAGAGATTGACGCCTTAGAATCCTGAGTGATGTCCTTCCGGCAGGTATTAGTCGACTTGGAAGTGTAGTTATTTGCAAAATTTGGCAGCAACATAAACCTTCAGGCGGATGACAGCTAAAGATTTCATAATACTTTTTTTAAAACCTTGTTTAATAAACTTGAAGACTGTCCAGAAAAGAAAAAGAAATACTTTAATAAGATAAAGTAGCCCACTTATATTACCCCAAAGGCAAACTAGAAGTCACATTTCATTATTGAATGGGGAAAAAAAAAAGAAACAAAAAGGAAGGACCTGAGAGTCCCTGGTGTGGTAGAACAGGAAGAGCTTTGTAGATAAAAGGGAGGGCATAGGCTGGGCGGTGGTGGTGCACGCCTTTAATCCCAGCACTCGGGAGGCAGAGGCAGGTGGATCTCTTGTGAGTTCGAGACCAACCTGGTCTACAAGAGCTAGTTCCAGGACAGGCTCCAAAGCCACAGAGAAACCCTGTCTCGAAAAACCAGGAAAAAAAAAGGGGGAGGGCATAGCCAGAGGCCAGAACTTCCAGAGTGAATGTGACCCTGAGTCTGGGGAGGTGGGAGTGTGAGGGTGGGGGGTGGGGATAGGGAAAGGAAGGGGTGTGCACGGTACACTACATGACAGGGACCAGAGAGTAAAGGGTAGACAAAGAAGGACAGGTAGCCAAAATGTCTAGATTATACAGGGAAGGGCAGCTGAGGGAAGGATAGCTCAGTCCCTGGGCTGGAGAAGTTCAGGGTAGTGGGCAGCCATACCTTGTAACAGGTAGGGGATGAGGGAATGAAGGATGCTGGGAGAACTTGGTGGTCTGATTTGATATGTTAAATAGAAATCTTAGTTCAGCATTTGCCCTGGGTTTGAGACCTAACAATCATCTGTTCCTGAAATAACAGATGCATTTAACCATCTGGAAGTTGCTCCAGGCCGGGCAGTGGTGCACACCTTTAACCCCAGCACTCGGGAGGCAGAGGCAGGCGGATCTCAGTGAGTTTGAGGCCAGCCTGGTCTACAAGAGCTAGTTTCAGGACAGGCTTCAAAACTACAGAGAAACTGTCTCGAATCCCTCCCCCCCAAAAAAAAGTTGCTCCAAGAGACTGGAGAGATGGCTCAGCAGTTAAAAGAACTGACTGCTCTTCCAGAGGTCCTGAGTTCAACTCCCAGCAACCACACAGTGCTCACAACCGTCTGTAATAGGATTTGGTGCCCTCTTCTGACATGCAGACATACGTGCAGACAGAATACATAATAAACAAATCTTTTTTTAAAAGAAAAAGACACTCCAAGCACCCAGATAATGGGAGAAAGACTCTTTATTGAACTTTTAATTATTGCTCAAGGAGGCTTGACTGGAACAGAAATCTTCCAGACCCTTTGCAGGTTTGTACTATCACTTTGTAGTCTTACATATGCATCTACCTGTAAATTGTGTATAGGTTCCTGCCCCCAAATTACACTCGGAGCAACCAAACATGTTGTTCTGGCGTTCAAATTCACTGGGAGAAACCAAAGACTTAAGCTCATTTCAAATTTAGATTAAATGAATTTATTCTTACTGCAGAAGGATTTGCCTTAGAGCCAAACAGCATGCAGGTGCAGAAGGGGGATTGAGTTGGGGTTTTAAGGCAGAAATCAGAAAAGGTGTGTGTTACAGCTACCTGTGGAATCCACAGCTGGGCAGGAAAACTGTTTTACTTCTCTCAGTTGTTTCTTACTTCCCTGCTCTATAGTAATAAAAACACCATTTTATCCCTTTCCCATAGCAATAAGCAGGTTCTACAGAAGCAAAGGCGGCTGTCAATACCTCCTAGCCATTATCCTATTCTTACCTCACCTGCAGGCCACTAGGATCTCCAGACATTCCAGAGCAAAAGGTCAGCAGCTCCATATTAGGTTTCTTTAGTCGTCACAGGGACCTGTGTAAATTATCAGAGTCTGACACTCTAATGGCCGGGAGAGAGCAGTTCATTTCTGGGCAGGCAAAAACACAGTGCCATAATGTTAGGGCTGGTTGTTACGTCCTCACAATATTTTACAGACAAAACCTGCAGATTTTGGTCATTTGGACAAATGGGTAATTGTCATAGTTATCTTGAAACAGTCCAGGCCAGAACTGCACCTTGGGCCAGCTGTTAACCTGAACCATTCTGTCTGCCAGGCAGAATTGTGCTCTTCCTGATAAGAGGCACAGGGCTTATCAGCTTAACAGCAGCTGTTAGCCAGATCATCCTCTCTGAACTGCCAGGCAGAAGAAGCATGCTCCTTTTGAGTGGAAATAGGGCCTAATGAGCAAGCAGTCCTGGACAACAGTTTAACAGAAATGTCCTCAGTAACTCTAAATTGTTATGGGGAGCTTTCCCAGCCAAGTTCAGGAAGAGGAAGAGGAAGAGGAGGAAGAAGAAGTAGTCTGACCACTAGATGAAATTTCATGTAAGTGGCAGCCGGCTTTATTTATACTTTAACAATAAACATGCCCCCCCATCATTAACCTCAGGCAAAAACAAACATGTGTTTCCCAACTTTTAAATCAAAAACATCGCTAAGTATTTTGCTAGCCTGGCTAAATATCAAGCTAGGCCTTACAAAGTTAAAAGATGATAGACCTGGGTACATATTCTCAAGAACAACAATTGGGCTGGGTGGTGGTGGTACCCACCTTTAATCCCAGCACTCGGGAGGTGGAGGAAGGTGAATCTCTGTGAGTTCGAGGCCAGCCTGGTCTACAGAGCGAGCTCCAGGCAGGGCTGGCTCCTGATAAGCTAAATATGTGAACAGATCACCCGAAAGTTCTTTGTTTTCAGCCATTGTCACCTGCCAGAGTGGGACACAGCCATTGATGGATTTGGTGGTGGCCTGTGTCTCAGTAGTTTGCCCTGGGGTGCTGCCTGGTGGCAGGAAGAACCACAAGCTGAGATTACCTGAGCACCACCCAAAAACTGAGCATCCAAAGGAAATGCCTAGCATTCCAACCGCTGTAGATAGGACCACCTGCCAGCGCACACTCACCAGGACACCCCTAGACAAACATCATTCAATCAGAGGCCCTAAACCTCAAAAAACGCTCACCCCCACCTTTACGACTTTAAAAACCCAACTCTACATTGGACAGGCGGAGAGACCAAGTTTGGAAACTTGAATAAATTAAAGGCTCTTTACTTTTACATATGGGACTCGGTCTCCTTATTGGTCTGGGGTGGGTGGGGACTTCGTGGAAAAATCTTAACAAACCATATATACAGAAATGGGGTGAATTGACATAAGGTGCTGGCACACAGTTTAGCTACCGCTCAATAATAAACCTGACTCAATTCCTCATGGCCCGAGGTTATCACCCACTATTTCCATAACAAATAAGGACAACCCTGATTTACAACCGGCCATTAGACTCCTTCCCTTATTAAAGAGCTTGCCTCTAATAGGCCTGGAGAGGGGGTGGTGTCACAGCCATGTTTAAGTCTGACACTAAATTTCCTGTGCTTTTACCAAGGAAAGCATAATTCTATCAGGTAGGCAAGATGAACCTGGGTGACAACCATATGAAAAGAATAATACTGGGGTACTTAAGAAGTCATCCTAGCAATACCTTTGCTGTGTAAATCTCCCTTCTGCCCAAGTAACCAGACTCTGTCCTGTCTCTGTTTAAATTGTTCAAAGTGTAACCTGGGGCCGGGTCCTGAAAGAGATTTAAGGAAAACGGTGTCTATAAGATATGTAAACTGGTAACATTTTCTATTTAAGACTGGTTCCTTTTTGTGCATTAGCCAGAACCAGTCAAGGGCTATTATTAAGAGTCTTTTCCTTATTAATCTCTAAGTGTGGGGGACAGTTTCTCACTGGGAAGGCATTATTACTTCTACGGCAAAAACTCTACGGCACTAGTTTGTCATTTTTAATTTTTCTCTTCATTCCCAATGTAGCCACATTGATAAGTCTCTGCTTTTCACTGCCAGGTCCGGTGGATCGGGCAAAGATGGGGACAGACCACCAAAGCCTAATAAACCAGAAGCAAACTTTATTCCAGAAACCAGATCCCAGGAAAACCAGAAGCAAACTTAAAAAGAAAGAAAACAAAACAAAAAAAAAAAAAAAAAAAAAAAAAAAAAAAANTAACCAGACTCTGTCCTGTCTCTGTTTAAATTGTTCAAAGTGTAACCTGGGGCCGGGTCCTGAAAGAGATTTAAGGAAAACGGTGTCTATAAGATATGTAAACTGGTAACATTTTCTATTTAAGACTGGTTCCTTTTTGTGCATTAGCCAGAACCAGTCAAGGGCTATTATTAAGAGTCTTTTCCTTATTAATCTCTAAGTGTGGGGGACAGTTTCTCACTGGGAAGGCATTATTACTTCTACGGCAAAAACTCTACGGCACTAGTTTGTCATTTTTAATTTTTCTCTTCATTCCCAATGTAGCCACATTGATAAGTCTCTGCTTTTCACTGCCAGGTCCGGTGGATCGGGCAAAGATGGGGACAGACCACCAAAGCCTAATAAACCAGAAGCAAACTTTATTCCAGAAACCAGATCCCAGGAAAACCAGAAGCAAACTTAAAAAGAAAGAAAACAAAACAAAAACAAAAACAAAAAAAAAAAAAAAAAAACACAGGACACGGAAGCTTATCAGCTGAGACCACAGAGTTCAGGCTTCTGACACTGTGGCAAAAACGGGTCCTCGTGTCATGGTCCCCTTCTTATATTAAGGAGCACCAAGCATCAAGTCTGAATAAAGGAATTTTTACAATCCGGGGGTAAAACTCAGATACAGATCACCTTACTTTAAAGTCTTCCTTTTCAGTTCCTTGGTACTTCCAGATAGTGTTTGCTGAAGCCCCGTGTTTTCCCTTTGATGCTGCCAGTTTCCCATAGCTGGGACAAATGCCTAACTCAGAGGTCTCTGTCTCCTAAAGGTTAACGTTGGTCAAGGATGGCCAGGACAAGCTCCGGCTTTGTAAATAAAACAGCTAGTTGTAAAGTAAAATACCTAAGCTTTTAGAAGCTTCTTAAGCATCTGAGAAAATAGCTCACTGTGAATGATTGATCTTTGAATAGCTGTTTGTTGGTAGTCTGCTTAGGTTTACAACTTTATATGTCTTTCTTCCTATATCCTAAGCTTCTATATTCTAATCTTTGGTGTCTATATTTCTATTCCTATATTTTCATTCTTATTTCTAGACCCTTCATTCACCATAAATTGTTTTCTTAATTGGTGTGTCTGGATGGGATGTGAAGCCTACCAGTTGGGATTGGGAAAGCTGGGGCATTTGCCATAACTTTCTCCTCTATCCCATGCCCTTTTATGGGGGGTGAGTGGGTAGGTAATATTACTTATAAATCGAACGTTTGGTGAATGCTTATAATTGTACAATGAGTAGCTTGGTAACTATCTTCCTAATAAATAACTCAGTTCAGTTTTACAACTGAGGCCAGTGCAATCAATGAATAAATTAAGTTGTACCTGTTAAGTTTCGATCCCGAGTCAAAGGCTGAAGTGTGTATTTAATATATCAAGCTGGATCTGGTTTGTGCTCTCCCCTGAACTCTCCAGCCCAGGGGCTGGGCTGTCCTTCCCTCAGAGGCGCTTCCCTATATAATTCAGACATTTTGGTTACCCTCTCTTTTTGGACCTTTGGCCTGTTGGCTGCTTCACCTGCTTCCTCTCTCTCCCTTCTCCCTTCCCCTCTCCCTCTCTGCACATGGTCCAACTGAGCCTGGTCATGTCCACTCTGGACTCTCCCAGACGTCCCAGCCTCTGACTGTGTTCTTTCATCTACAATAAACTTTCTCCTCCACCATACCTAGGAGAAGTCATGTTCTCTCCTTTTTCTTTTTTCAGTACTGAAGCAAGTGATTGCCTCTGCAATGCAAGACTAACCTTCGCACCAACCCCTGCAGGGAGTTCGGTTTTCTAGAGCTTCATTCTTCCAGCTTCTCTCGCCAACAAATTGCCTAATGACAAATCTCTAACACCAGCTCTGTGGGTATCTGTGAATTTCCTGTATTTAGTTCCTGGTCTGCAAACAGTGCAGGCTCGCTCACGCCTGTAAACCATTGCTGCTGAATAGCTAAACCCAGCCCAATCTTTAGGTAACTGATGGTGTGGTGCCACCTAGTGCTCATTTAGTTTAATGGGCACTAAGTTCTACCTAAAAAAATTAATTAAAAAATTTTTTTAAAAAAGGAAAAGAAATAAAGAAACACTGTGATGCAGGCGAGGTTTGAAAAAAAAATTTCTGAAAAGTCCCTAGATATGAGCCAATCAGGATTGAACCCATCACCCCACCCCTTGCTAATGTAACTTTTCTGGGTTTTGCCTTTAAATAATGCCCTCTAGAAGGGAAGAGTACCTCCTCTTGCTGCTGTTATGCCTATTACTTTAACAAGATTCCTGCCAAATAGCATTGTGCACACAATAAACCTTGCTTTTGCATTTCGGTAAGTCAGTCTCCCTGGTGGTCTTTTGGGGTCCCCACAGACTGGATATAACACTACCCTCTACAGAAAAACCACAGTGACCCTTAAAAAAAAAAAAAGTAGAGCCCAGCAATGGAAAGACTGATGAAAGACCCCCGAGTGGGGCAGTCTTCCAGTCAGGAGAGACCCTCCCAAGGAACAGCGAGTCCACACTCGAACAGATGCAACCAGCAAGAGGCTTTATTGATTAGGCGGGTACCCGGGCGTTAGTCTCTCAGGAGGACTAGCGCACCCGGCTTAGGGCAGGGGGTCCTTATATAGCGAAAAGCGATTCACAGAAGCGAGATGCATGGTTTTAAGGTTATAATTGGACAATTCAAATGACAAGGTCATGATTGGACAATTCATATGAGGCTGGGGGCTAGGGTTTCTTGGTACTCCCTGGGGCTTTTCCAGGAAGTTATATGGGCTAGGGGTTATCGTACACCCTGGGGCTTTTCCAGGAACTCAGATAGCTTCTCCCCATATCTAAGTTTCTGGAGGTTCGAGCGCCCAGGTGGCTAACCATAGATGTCCTGCCTGGCCTCATGCCCTTGTTCTATTCTTTCTAAATGTCAAGCCTTGCAAAATGGCGTTATTGCTGCTTTAGCTTACCTTAGAGGAATGGGGGGGGGTCTTTCAAGCTCACCTTAGAGGAATGGGGGGTCTTTCACTGAGGCTCAGAATGAAGACCTGAAGATTAGTCCTGGCAACATAGCAATATCCCATCTCCAAGTAAAATTTTTAAATGTATCTGAAAATTTAAAAAATTGTCATTATTAGGTCACAAAGTAGGCCCCAGAATGGCAGTGTTGCTGACAGTGTCCTAAGATGACAGACAGCCTGGTCCCAACAAAGCTTATCAAATAAATAGAAACCTAAACTTAGCATTATGGGCTGGAGAGATGATTCAACAGTTAAGAGTGCCACATGGAGGCTCACAACCATCTATAGTGGGATGGGACACTCTCTTCTGGCATAAAGTTGTACATGCAGATAGAACATGTATTTATATGTATATATACACACACATACACAATACATATATACACATACACATTCATATATATACGTATGTAAGATTGTATAAGAATAATATATATAAAATCTTAAAAACAACAATTCAGCATGCCTCGAGACCTTGTGCTGGGGGTTCCTGTTTGTCAGGAAAGCCACTACTTCCTTTCTCTGGCCTCCATCTAGTTCCTGAATAACCCAGACAGCTTGCAACAGCTTAAAGACCCCCCCACCCTGCTGATTATCATGTAAATTCCGCTTGTTTTCCCACTGAGCTACTGCTCTCTGTTCCCGCCAGACAACTCAGCAGCCCTTGTGTCTAATTGGTCTGGTTCAGTGGTTTCACTTTGATCATCTACATGGGGCAGCCTCTGGCAGAACGCTCAGCAAGTACAAGGCCCCAGCTTTAACTTTGGTACTATAGATTTTTTTTAATAGATGTTTTTTAAGTCTTTATTTTTTTCTGACAACTTAAGAAGCTGAATATGTCTGGAGATAATGACCAACCTACATGATAAAAGAATTCTCATCCATATCTGCAGAGGTAAATTGTAAAAACATCAAAACAAGCTGTCAGCTTCCCTAACAATTTCCTCAGAGCAAACTGAGAACCAACTGGAGATGCTAAGCACACCCCTCAAAGCAGCCCCAAGTAAGTGCCTCCCTTTAGGTGTCCCCCTCCTGATTCCCATTCTCCCTCCAGAGCTTGCCAGTGCTGGCAGTGGTGGGGACTTCCTTGCTAAAACTGAAAGACCCCAGAGACATGGGTGCCTTCAACCCACCGTCAAGACACAAGACATCAGAGGCTAGCTGGATGCAAAATGCAAGAGGGTTCATTTTTTCAGACCTGAGGATGCCACAGCCTGAACTGAGCATGTCTCTTACAGCCTAGAGTCAGTATTTATATTTTACATGAACAGATGATTATACAGTTTCTATTAGCTACTTTGAGGCGAGGGAAAAGTTCAGTCATGTCAGCTTGACCTTGTCTAGGTACATCTGCTGTTCTCTATTCATCCTTTATCTTTTTGTTAGCTAGGCCCGACTTTCAGACTATAGGCTTACTGTTGCCGTGGGTCCAAGTGGCCTTGCTTTAAAGATACCAAGCCACCTGGCATCCTGCTTCTGCTAGCAGGGAATCTTGGCCGATGTCCCTATTTTGGGTTTGGGAGAAGGGGGGTCATGGCATTACTGCTGCTGTTAACCCATTCCATTTCAAAACAAACCCATTTAACCTCATATGGGTATCTTCCACTTATTCACAAAATGGTTGATTTATTTCACTAGAGAATGATAAAACTTATTGTTCTCCAAAACCTGCTGATTCATTTCTTCTTGTCTCAATAGAGACCCGAGTCTCAGTTGTTTTTTTTTGTTTTGTTTTGTTTTGTTGTTTTTGTTTTTTCGAGACACAGTTTCTCTGTAGCTTTGGAGCCTCTCCTGTAAGTAGCTCTTGCAGACCACGTTGGCCTCAAACTCACAAAGATCCACCTGCCTCTGCCTCCCGAGTGCTGGGATTAAAGGCGTGTGCCACCACCGCCCTGCGGGTCTCAGTTGTTTATGCTAAGACAAAACCTGGTTCCAAGAACACAAACTGAGACCACCTAGGCATCACCCAGGAACAGACCATCCAAAGGAAATTCCTAACTTTCAAACCACTGTAGACAGAATCGTCAGCCAGCACACACCCATCTCTTTTCACCAGGACCCCCCTAGACAAATGTCAGCCAGTCAGGGGTCCTGAACCTTAGAAATCCCTTACCCCTACCTTAGCTATTATAAAAACCCAACTCAAACTGAACTCAGGGCTCTTTGATAATGCCAATACCTTGGACACATGGAGAGTCTGAGTTTGCAAACTTGTGTAAGAGTAAAGGTTTTTTGCTTTTACATACAGGGAATCAGTCTCCAACTGGTTTTGGAGGGGGACTCTGTGATCTGGGCATAACACTTCTAAGGTCAGAAAATGGTTAGAAATTCCAGAAATGGCTCAGTGGATAACAGTGCTTGTTGGGGAAGCTTGTCAACCTAATTTTGGTCCCCAGATCCAAACAAAAGTAGGAGAGAACTGAGTCCACGATATTTTCTTCTTAACATATACAATATTTTTTAGTTTAAAACTATCTTTTCCTAAAAAATAAATTCCCAATATGAAGTCAGACAGAGAGGTTCTTGAATAGAGATCAAGGGTTGAATTGTGAGCTCAACATGTGGTGTAGGGGGGTTCTTCTATATTTTGTGTTACTTTCATTGGTTAATAAAGAAAGCTGCCTGGGCCTTTTGATAGGGCAGGACTTAGATAGGCGGGGAAAAGAGAACAGTATGCTGGGAAGAAGACTGGGTCAGGGAGAGAGCTGCCATGAAGCTGCCAGGGTCAGACATGCTGAATCTTCCCAGTAAGCCCACTACCTCGTGGTGACTTACAGACTATAAAGAATGGGTTGAAATAAGATGTGAGAGTTAGCCAAGAAGAGGCTACTGATAATGGGCCAGGCAGAATTTAAATTAATATAATTGTCGTGTGGTTATTTCGGGCATAAACTAGCGGCCACGGCCGGGAGCCAGGCGCAGGGAACAAAAGGGCCCGCATTCCTTCCTCTCAGGTGCTGGGAACACAATCCGCACCTCTTGCAACAAACATGGTTGTGCACAATTGTAATTCAAGCACTCAGACAGCTGAAGCAAAGAGATTACCTGCCTCAGCTACAGAGTGAGACTCTGTTTAGGCCTATCAGATAAATGGGCATTCCTTGAATCTGTTTTGTGAATTCAATACCTGGAAATCACAGTGGAAAGAGAGAACCAACTCCTACTGTGTGTAACGTTGTTGTCCCAGTGTGTCTAACGTTGACATACTGTTGTAGGAGGCTGCTTGTTGGTTCCCAGTTGCTCAGCCCCGGAATAACCACACAGAAACTGTATTAATTAAATTACTGCTTGGCCCATTAGCTCTAGCTTCTTATTGGCTAACTTTTACATATTAATTTAACCCATTTCTATTAATCTGTGTATTGCCATGTGGTTGTGGTTTACCAGGTAAAGTTCTACCTGGTGTCTGTTTTTGTCAGGGCTACATGGCATCTCCCTGACTCCACCATATTTTACCCAGCATTCAGTTTAGTTTTCCCTGCCTAGCTCTACTTTGCCCTATCACAGGCCCAAAACATCTTATAAATCAATGGTATTCACAGCATATAGAGGGGAATCCCACATCAGACACACATGCACACACAGACACACAGACACACACACACACACACACACACAAATAAAAACAATTATAAAAATTACTAATTATGTTTTTTATCTTGTTTCATTTTTGGTTGTTATTACAATAGAATACTCTATTAATAGTCTGTTAACTTCCTGAGGGTTTAAGTCCTCGTTCTGAGTGACAGGATTTTAAGTATTTACCACTGGGCCCAACTCTATGTTTGTTTGAAGTAGGATCTTACTATGTAGTCCTAGTTGTCTTAAAAGAATTTGCAGCCGGGCGGTGGTGGCGCACGCCTTTAATCCCAGCACTCGGGAGGCAGAGGCAGGCGGATCTCTGTGAGTTTGAGACCAGCCTGGTCTACAAGAGCTAGTTCCAGGACAGGCTCCAAAGCTACAGAGAAACCCTGTCTCGAAAAAACAAAACAAAAAAAAAAAAAAGAATTTGCTATGGGCTAGAGAGATGGCTCAAGGGGTAGGAGCACTGGCTGCTCTTCCAGAAGTCCTGAGTTTAATTTCCAGCAACGACATGGTGGCTCATAACCATCTGTAGTGAGATCTGATGCCCTCTTCTGGCGTGCAAACATACATGCAGGCAGAATACTGGATACATAATAAATAAAACCTAAAAAAAAAATTGCTATGTAAACCATACTAGTTGAGATGTACTAGTTTTTCCCTCCAAAGTAATGGATTAAAGGCATATGCTACTCCCAGTCCAGCTCTGTGGTCTTAATAAACCTCTGAGGGACATGCTTTAGTAAGTGGGAAAAATATCAGAGCCACGAATGTGATTTGAAGAGGACTAAGAGCTACCACCGACCTGGTGATACCCCATTAACCTACAGAGTGGAGAGAGTTATGGTCCAGGAGAGGTCCCACAAAACACCCCCAGAACATATGCAAGAGCCTTTATTTACTATGCCAGCATATGTGGGGTTGCTCTCCTGTACAAAATGGCAACTACCCTGAGTGGCATGTTTAGGGCCAGATAGGTTATCCTGTCTGTGATTGGCTAAGCAAGTGGCAGTTACATTAGTACATTTCTGATTGGCTAAGGCTAACATGGGCTGTCTATGGCTGTAATCCTTTCAATTTTGAGCACGATTGGACAATTCCCATGATCTGTCTGTAGCATGAATTCTAATTGATATTAATAATGAAAACCGAAAATCAGATATGAGGCTTAATGCTGAAGATCAGAGAAGCAAAGTGGCTAGCCACTGCAGTCTGAGCACTGGTAGAGGTAAAAGAACTTCTAGAAGTCACAGTAGTTAAGAGCCCTGTCTGATCTTCCAGAGGACCTGTGTTCAATTCCCAGAACCTACATGGCAGCTCACAACCATCTGTAACTCCAGTTCAGAGGAAACTGATGTCCTGTTCTTGCTTCTGTGAGCAATACACACAGGTGATACACAGATGTACATGTAGGCAAAATACTCACACATACAAAATAAAAATAAATAAAATACATGTTGATCTGCCTGCCTCTGCTTCCTGAGTGCTGAGACTAAAGGTGTGTGCTCTCCCTCCCAGCAAATAAAATCTTTTTAAGAAAGGAGGGAGGGATTGGAAAGCTGGCTCAGCAGTAAGAGTTCACTCAGTTCCTACAAAGGACTGTGGGACCATTCTCATTCAAAACAGCACAGTCTCAGAACACATGGCTATCCTGCCTCCATCCCCTAAATGCTGGAATGACAGGCCTATGCCACTACATGACCTTAAAGTTTCTTTTCCAGACTAATATCTGTGATTCTAGGGAAAATAGAGAAACCCTCTTCTTTGGTTTCTTCTTCTGAATGAGCTCTTGCACAGATCAAAGTAGAAACTGGATATAAAGGACAGAGCATGCGTTTTCAGGTGATTTCAGGTGTGGGTATCTTCACTACCAACAGTGTCAAATTATAGCCTTTAACCTCTGTGTCTGTCTGCAGGAGACAGGAAGCTGGTGAGCATGGCTGGGTTATGTAGTAAGAGGGGCAGGCTATGTTCCCAGTACCTGAGGGGAGCACGGGCCCTTGAGGAGAGAGCTGTGTCCCGCCGCCTACCCAGCTCCCAGCCGCCGGCTAGCTTATACCCGAAATAACCACATGAAAATTGTATTAATTAAATTACTGCCTAGCCTATTATCTCTAGCCTTTTCTTGGCTAACTCTTACATCTTGCTTTAACCCATATCTAGTAATCTATGTATCACCACGTGGTCGTGGCTTACTGGGAAGATTCTAATCAAAGTCCATCTTGGGCTGGAGAAACATGGCGTCTGCTCCAGTGCCTTCTCTCTCACAGCCTTCCGTTCTGTCTACTCTGCCCACCTAAGGGCTGCCCTATCAAATGGCCAAGGCAGTCTCTTTATTCAACCAAAGAAAACAACAGAAATACAGAAGGACCCTCCTACACCAGGGTTACCTTTTCATCTTCCCACAAGACACCATGGCAGCACAGAGTAGCTTGAACTTGTCGACAAGAAAGCTTTTCTCTCGCCCTCACAACACTCCATATTTTGTCTGTTTTATTATTAGAGCCATTAGATGCTGAGTTACTGAACTGCTATTCTCACTTAACTCCCTTGATTGTACACCTACCATGACTCTCAATTAAAATTCCTAACCAAATCCAAGCATCTAAGCCCTGGCACTGGAAGTCCTGAATCAGCTGGCCTCACCCTATCCATTTCATTTCATGTCCCATTACCGGCCCCCAGAAAACTCCACTCCAGTCAGGCTGAGCTCTTTATTATATCCACAGTGAACCTATGAATTCCTGTGTTGGACTTTGTGCTGGAAATAGCTCTCTTTCTCATTACTGGGTTTGAGTCCAGTAATGGGATATGACATGCTGTTTAAAAGTGCATTGCTCTTGAGCAAGTGTCTGCTTAGCTTTACCGAGAATTGTTGTTGCTGTTTGAGATACGATCTCACTATGTTGAACTCATCCTGGAACTCCAGACTCAAGCAACCATTTCAAATTACCTGGTGCGAGTGAGAAGGAAACACGGAACACGCAACAAACCCGCTTAAGAGTTTATTGGGGGAGGGGGAGCGTGTACAGGCCTGGGGAAGTGCAGAGAGAGAGAGAGAGAGAGAGAGAGAGAGGGCGCTCAGCTTTTAAAAGCTGCCTAGTGCATGCACATGGGGGTTGACATGACTACATCATACGCAGCTAATGGGGCTGACGTGCAAGGGCTTAGCTGAGTCATACATGGATGATGCAACCACGCATGCACACAAGGGCTTAGCTGAGTCATATGTGGATGACGTAACCACACATGCATGCAAGGGCTTAGCTGAGTCATACGTGGATGATGATGCAACCACACATGCACGGGGGTAGGGGGTGGGGGAGGTGCCAAAGGCACTTCTGCCTAAGGGCTTGTCTGCACATACATGGCCCTAGAACCTCCGAATTGCCCGCCTTATTGTGGCTGAAATCATGGCACTATTCATGGTGCATTGTAGTCTCTACAGGACCTGGAACTCGAGGCCTGTGTTATCATTTCTAGCCTTCTGCAAATTAATGTCAGGCAAATTACTTAACCTCAAACTCAGGTTGTCAGACTCAGCGGCAAGTGCCTTTCACCTCGGAGCCATCTTTCCAGCTAATGACTTCTTATTTATTTTGAAACTTGGCATTTGGAGGGAAAAAAAAACAGAGTAGGCTTTA
Organism: Dicrostonyx torquatus; assembly: GCA_028555095.1. Lineage (NCBI taxonomy): Eukaryota > Metazoa > Chordata > Mammalia > Rodentia > Cricetidae > Dicrostonyx > Dicrostonyx torquatus. Next base: position 2,916,885 of record JAQHUG010000226.1, on the reverse strand, counting down.
AATGGATTATGATGAATTTGACAAGGTGAAATGACAAATCTGAAAACTTGAAAGGTTTTGGGAGTTGGTTCTCTAGGCTGCAATGCTTTGATACAGTTCCTCATACTGTGGTGACCGCCCCCAGCCATAAAATTATCTTCATTTGTGCTTCATAACTGAAATTTTGCTAATTGTAATATAAAAATTTTGAAGATAGAAGTTTGCCAAAGGGGTCGTGACCCACAGGTTGAGAACCACTTACCTAGACATTTGTTGCTTTATCTCGAATTGGTTTTATAAAGTCCTGTTTCATCCATCATCATGTGTGACCTTTTTGTCTTCCATCCATCATTAGAAACAGTTTTTCATCTATGCTTGAAATCATAAGAGAAACATAAGAAGGCAAAAGGAAGATACGTTTTATCTTAAAGATTGTTTACGACTGGGGAATATAGGTGAATGGCATAGTACTCGCTTAGCAAGGTCCTAAATCCAACCTTCAGCATAGCTATGGCAGTTTGAATGAGAATATTCCCAAAAGTTCAGGTGCTTAAATAGTTGGGTTTTAGTCAATGTGGCTCTTCAGGTAGGTTTAGGAAGTATGGCCCTGCTGGAGAAAGTGTGTCACTGAGGGTGGGCTTTAAGGTTTCAGAGACTCGGATCATTCTCTGTTGACTGTCTTTGCTTGGTACTTGTAGTTCCAGGTATGAACCCTCAGCTCCCTGCTCTGGCTACTCCACTCTGCCGTCG
>JAQHUG010000226.1:2889816-2900175 GCA_028555095.1 Dicrostonyx torquatus | reverse complement strand
GGATGGAACGGGCTTGTTCGGGTTTCGTCGGAAGCACTTTTCCCTACTGAGCCTCTAACTTGCTAGGTAGCCAGGAGTGATCTTGAACTTCCGATCTTCTTGTCTCGGCCTCCTGAGTGCAGTCTTACAGACTAATACCTTCATGACCCTATGATGCTGGAACTCTAAAATACCTAGTCTGTGGCAGAGATCAGACCTAACCAAACCATGGATAACCATGTAGGTAGCTGCAATGCTCGCGATCGCCAGCAGAGGGGATGTTTTATTCATGTCTGTTAATTCACACTGTGGTTTTTTGATACCAGGCAGGACTTTAAAAAAAAAAAAAAAAAAAAAGTGTGTTTGTTTATTCTCACTCCAGAGCAGTGGCAGCGTGGCCTGGCAGCCTCTGCGGTTGTATCAGTTCCAGGAGATGGGTTATGTTCAGCAGGTGGACATGTGTTCTAGTCACAGACCTAGATCCTAGCTGAGCGGTCCTTTTTCACATGATTGTCTGTGGTGACACCATCACCCAATAAACACCCAGGAAGGTCCTCAGTACAGAATGAAGGGTCCCGCTGCAAAACATGTATAAGATGATTAACTTCTGATTTTGGCTACTGTCACAAAAACATCTTCCTTCAAACTCTGATGCCAAGAGGAGAGATTCAGTCGGTTTTCACTGTGGAGACTGCTATCTGCACAGTCAGGATCTGTAATAAATACAATGAAGAGATTTTCCAACATTGAACAATTGCGACCTCAGACTGATCCATATTTGCACCCAACTCTACCATTCTCAGACTGGATGAGAATGTTTTGAACTCGTCCGCGCCTGTGAAACAGCTGAAAAATAGTACTTACCTTTGGTGGAAGTTGGGGGAATTAAATACTATAATATATAAGACGATGGAAACCGTATATAGGCCATAGTAAGCATTTAACGTGACTATCTGTCTTTATTATCGTTCGTCTGAGTTCGTTGTTCTTGGCAAGCCATTGGTAAACACTAGATATCCACCCAGGCGACTGAAACGTCCAGTACACTAGATGGCGCTCAAAAGAGGAGCTGAAAGATTGTCTAGTACTTCTGCGTCTTTAAATTTAAAAATCCAATGACCGGGCGGTGGTGACCCACGCCTTTAATCCCAGCACTCAGAAGGTAGAGGCAGGTGAATGCCCATGAGTTTGAGGCCAGCCTGGTCTACAAGAGCTAGTTCTAGGACAGCTAGGACTGTTACACAGGGAAACCCTGTCTCAAAAAAACAAACAAACAAATAAATAAAATTAAAATTAAAATTAAAAATAGGGGCTGGAGAGATGGCTCAGAGGTTAAGAGCACTAATGTTCTTTCAGAGGTCATGAGTTCCCAGCAATCATATGGTGGCTCACAACCATCCATAATGAGACCTGGTACCCTCTTCTGGCCTTCAGGCATACATGCAGACAGGCTACTGTATATATAATTTAAAAAAAATCAATCTTTAAAAATAAATAAATTTAAAAATCCAGACTTAGTAGAAAGAGACTTTCATCTAAAGGTAATATTTAAAGGACAGGGAGCCCCTGCAGGAGAAGAGGAAAACTATTTCAGCAGATAATACTGTGGTCTTTTGTCTACAAGCACTTTGTGGCTTAATCAAGTTTTCTGCGGTGCCAAAGAGCAACCAGGGCCAAGATGACTAGGACATGAGAAGGATGTGTGGGCTGATCTGAGAATGACCCCGAGGTCAGCTGTCCTCTAGGGGACACTTGTTGACTCAAACTGAGTGCGGGCCAAGGTTCAGGGACCTGGGAAGGAAAAGAGATTGACCGAAGTTTGGCCAACAAGCCCTTTGCTCCTGGTGATCAGCGAGAACAAGCAGCTGAGCTAATCATTGATTGTTTATCAGGCAAAGAATTGTGAGGCCTCGGTCTGCCCTTGTCCTCGGCAAATAAGAAGGATTACCTGGGAGGCTTTTTGAAGTCTGACCGGAACAGTAAGCTGTTTTCCAGAAACACAAGAACTAGGTAAAATTGAACATTGACAGTAGTAGGTTTTTCCATTTCCTGTTTCGTGTATTGTGTTTCAGATAAAGGATGAGTTGAGGGTGTTCACTGGACCTAGCGACTCCAGGATCTTTGCTCACAGGAGCAAGCCTCTGTGGAGGCTCATTCATGCTTCTCTGGCAAACTGCCTTGTTTAGAACAAACTTGGCTTGGTCAGCTTGGCTTTTATTATTTCTTTCTGACCCAAAATTACATCAATGACAAATAAAGCTTTTTTTTTTTTTTAAGTCAGGGTCTCATGTATCTCAGGTTGTCCTCAAATTTACTGTGCCCAAGGATATCCTTGAATTTATAATCCTGCCTCCATTTCCCCAGTGGTGATTATAGGAGTATACTACACAGCTGATTTAGGAAGTGTTGGGAATAAACCTAAGGCCTTGTTCTTGCTAGAAAACCACTCAACCAATTGGGCTATAACCCCAGGAACAAATGAAACCTAAAATGAGCAACATCAGCACAAATGCTGAAACTTCAATTTAGTCTCAAATCAAACAGAGTGGTAGTGGCATACTACATTAATCCCAGCAGAGACAGGCGGATCTCTATGAGTTCTAAGACAGGCTCCAAAGCCACAGAGAAACCCTGTCTTGAAAAACATATATGTATGTTTGAGACTATGAATATATACATAGTCTCGAATCAAACTTGGGTCCCCTGGGAGAGGAGCTAGTGCTTTCACCACTGAGCTATCTCTCCAGCCCCCAAAATTAATCTTTTAAAAGATCAACGAACCGCTGGTGGGAATGCAAGCTGGTACAACCCCTTTGGATGTCAGTGTGGAGATTTCTCAGAAAATTAGGAAACAACCTTCCTCAAGACCCAATAATACCACTTTTAGGTATATATCCAAAGGATGCTCAATCGTGCCACAAGGACATGTGCTCAACTATGTTCATAGCAGCTTTGTTTGTCATAGCCAGAACCCGGAAACAACCTAAATGTCCCTCGACCGAACAATGGATAAAGAAATTGTGGTACATTTACACAATGGAGTACTACACAGCAAAATAAATAAATAAATAAATGACAGCTTGAATTTTGCAGGAAAATGGATGGATCTAGAAAACATTATTTTGAGTGAGGTAACCCAGACACAGAAAGACAATTGTCACATGTACTCACTCATAGGTGGTTTTTAAACATAAAACAAAGGAAGCCAGCCTACAATCCATAATCACAGAGAACTTAGACAATAATGAGGACACTAAGAGAGACTTACATAGACCTAATATACATGGGAAAGTATAAAAAGACAAGATCTCCTGAGTAAATTGGGAGCATAGGGACATTGTGGGAGGGTTGAAGGGGGGAGGGGAGAGACAGGGAGGGGAGCAGAAAAAATGTAGAGCTCAATAAATATCAATAAAGAAAAAAAGATCAACGAACCAAAAATAGTCTTTGATTTTATTTTATAGTTTGTGTAGTGCTAGGAATTGAACCCCAGGTCCTTGATATGTTAGATAAGCGTCTTGTTTAGTGTTCTGTTGCTGCGACAAGACACCATGATCACAGAAACGCTTACCAAAAAAAAAAAATAAAAGCACTTAGCTGGGGCAACTTACAGTTTCGGAGGTTTAGTCTGTTATCCTCATGACAGGGGAGGACATGGTGGCATGCAGACAGACACAGTACTGGAGAAGTAGCTGAGAGTTCTACATCCAGATCCACAGGCAGCAGGAAGAGAAAGAGAGATGTCTACTGGGCCTGACATGGGCTCTTGAAACCTTAAAGCTCACCCCCAGTGATAGACCTTCTCCAACAAGGCCACACCACCTAATTTCTTCCAAACAGTGCCATGTCCTGATAACCAAATATTCAAATATATGATCCTATGAGGCCAATCTCATTTAAGCCACCACAGCAAGAGATATTTCACTAGGCTATACTGTTAGACTCTAATAGTTGATTTCAAATAAACTAAAATGGAGGTTATAGATGAAATCGATCAGCCATATGTATCAGCCATAGATATATCACACTAGATGCTTGAATGCTCATTAGTCTATTATTTTGTGTGTGTTTGGAATTTCTACAACAAAAAGCAAGAATGTGTTCAATATTTTGCCACTGTTTGGGGTCTTGGATGATGTTCAAAACAGACACACAAGATAAAAAGATTGTAAACTGTTTCCTATTTCACTTGCTTTGAAATGGTCTTTCTTGAAAAAAAAATCAAATTGTACATTTAAAGATGAATATAAAAAGTAGCATGTATTTAACCATAACCTCATTTATCTAGATCCTGGGACTATTAAGCATGCCCAACCATAGCGAGGAGAGTAAACAATTCCCCCTAATTTGGCCTCAGTACAATTGCTGTCACACTAATTGGTACTTTGTATAGCCTGCTGCCAGCTAGTTGCCAATGATTACATCGGAAACTTTATAAGACAATACTTTAATGTCTTAAATTCACATATACATTTAGCAATATCTCCATATTTCAGTAACATTTTTAGCCAAAATGTTTAAAATTGATCTGGTCCTTTAATCCAGCGAAGCCGTATGTTGCTTTAGAGGAGTGTCCAAAGTCACTTTGACTCAACTGTGTTGATGAGGTGGTTGCATATATTTTTAAGTTTCTAGCTGTAAATTATATAGTGTGTAATCCCTAGGGTAATACTAATTCTTTCTACCGGTAATGATTACAGCTACTTTATAAATAGCTCTAATGGGCCAGCATGATAGCTCAGCAGATAGATGCACTTGCTGCCAAGACTGATGATCTCAGTTTGAGCCCTAGATCCCACACGGTGAAGAGAAATCTCACACGGTTATCCTCTGACTTCCACGTATGTATTGTTTCATATGTTCATCCACACACACATAGACACACACTAACTAATAAACGTGGAGTTGGAGAGATGGCTTTTGCAGAGTATTGGAGTTCAGTTTCCAGTACCCTATTAGGGTAGTTCACAACTGCCTATAAATCCAGCTCCAGGCCTCTTCCTTGCACAAACACACTAATAAACCATTTTTGGCGGATTGGAGTTTATTACGTCTGTAGCAAACAATAGTAAAAGAACAAAAGAAAAAAAACATCAAGGCACAAATAAATAAAACACAAAAATCAGACACAACATCCCTCAGAAACAATTGGAGGAGTGAGTCCAACTGACCAGTCCAGCCAGAGTCCCAGTCAAGAGTAATTTACTGATGTGGGATTCCCCCTGTATGCTGTGATTACCATTAATGAATAAAGAAGCTGCTTTGGGCCTACAGCAAGGCAGAACAGAGGTAGGCAGGGAAAACTAAACTGACTGCTGGGAGGAAGAAAGCAGAGTCAGTGAGAAGCCATGTAGCCCCACTGGAGACAGATGCCGGAACTTTACCTGGTAAACCACAGCCTTGTGGTGATATACAGATTACTAGAAAGGGATTAAATTAAGATGTAAGAGTTAGCCAATCAGAAACTAGAGCTAATGGGCCAAGCAGTGATTGAATTAACATAGTTTCTGTGTGGTTATTTCGGTTCTGGGTGGCTGGGACAAACAAGTGGCCTCCCATAACAATTTACCCTCCATATTTTCATGTTTTACCTGCATGTGTAGAAAATGTACGTAAGACTCACAGAGGCCAGAAAAGGGCTCAGATCCCATGAAGATGTAGTTACAGATGGCTATGAGCCACCCTTTGAGTGCCAGGAATTGAACCCTAGACCTCTGGAAGAGCAGCCAGTGCTCTTAATTGCTGAGTCATCTCTTCAGTAACCCCCCACCTCCCCCAAAGCACAGGCATTTTTTTTTTTTAATATCACAGGATGAACAAACAGTAACTTTTGTCTTGACATTCTCAAGGGCTCAGGATCTTAAACTTTCTTGGACACACACTAATAAAAATTTTTAAAAGTCTTTGAAAACCTCATAAAAATTAATGTAAAAAATTTATAAAATAAAAAGGTAAATATTTCTTATGTGTTTGTGGAAGGAACATTGCTGAAAGGATTTAATGGGCGTTTTAAGCACAGATTGTAGTCTCTCTTTTTTAAAAAATTAGATTTATTTATTTTATTTTGTGTGTATGAGTGTTTGCCTGCATGCATGTGTATGATGACCTGTGTGCTTGGTGCCCAGGGAGAACAGAAGAAGGTTTCAGATACCCAAGAACTGGGTGCTGGGAGCTTAGCCTGGGTCCTCTGCAGTAACAAGTGCTCTTAACTGTAACATGAGGGCTTGATGGTTGGGGTTTCTGTCCTGCCCAGTTCCCATAGCCAGTAACCTCCAAAGAAATTACACAGAGATCTATATTAATTATAAACTGATTGGCCCATTAGCTCAGGCTTCTTATTAGCTCTTATAACTCATATTAGTCCATTATTCTTATCTATGTTAGCCACATGGCTCGGTACCTTTTTTAGTAGGGCAGGTCACATCTTGCTTTTTCCGTGATCTGGGCAGGACTGGGGAGGAATGGGCTTCCTCCTTCCCAGAATTCTCCTGTTCTCATCACCCCGCCTCTACTTCCTGTCTGGTTGTCCCCACCTATACTTCCTGCCTGGACAATCAGCGTTTATTTAAAATATGATTGACAAAATACAGACAATTCTCCCGCACCACTTAACCACTGATCCATCTCTCCAGCCCTGACCTGTATGCTCTAATAACTTAAAACTTAAGAAAAACAATGCATGTTTAAGATCTATTATCTCCTCCACTGATTTTTTCCCCCCTGTATCCAGGATGCAACCCATGGCTTCATGTGTTCTAGGAAGGCTTTCTACTGTAAGCTACATCCTTAGACTGTTACAGCCTTCTGTTTTATTTTATATTATGTGATAATTTTGGATTCTGGTTCTTTTTTGTTTTGTATTGCTTTTTGAGACAGGGTTTCTTTGTGTAACTCTGGCTGTCCTGGAACTAGCTCTGTACCTCAGGCTGGCCTTGCACTCACAGAGATCCACCTGCTTCTGCCTCCCAACTGTTGGTGCCCAGGGAGAACAGAAGAAGGTGTCAGATACCCAAGAACTGGGTATAAAGGTGTATGCTACCATCACTGCTCATTGAGTTCTGGTTCTCTGAGACTGATCTGTATAGCTCAGATCAAGCCTGTCATCATTCTGCCTCCACATCCTAGGTTCTAGAATTATAGGTATGGACAACACCACCTGGTTCTTTTGCTTATTTTATTTTCTATAAAACTTTAATGCTTTATTTATATTTTATATGTATGAGTGTTTTGCCTGCATGTATGTAAGTACATCATGTGCATGTAACCAGTGTCCTCACAGACCAGAAGAGGGCATCAGACTCCCTGGAACTGGAGTTACAGACAGCTGTGAACCATCACATAGAAGCTGGGAATCAAACCTAAGACCTCAGTAAGAGCAGCAAATGCTCTTAACCATTGAGCTATCTCCCTTATCCTTACTTTTGTTGTTTTATTTCTTGAGGCAGTGTGCTACCATGCAAGTCTAGCTGGTCGGGAGCTCGTTATGTAGACCAGGTTATCCTCACATTCACAGAGATCTGTGGCTTGTATCTGCCTCCTGTGTGCTAGGATTAAAGGCTTGTGCCATCATGGCAAGCTGTTTGTTTTATTTTTACTTTTAATTTTTTTGTTTGTTTCTTAAGAAAGTCTTATGTAGTCCAGGCTATCCCCCAAACTAGCTGTATAGCCCAGGGTGGCCTTGAATTCCTGATCCTCCTGCTTCTTTTCAAATATTGGGATTATAAGAGGAACCACAATACTTGGTTTAAAGCTTTTTTCTTTTTTTTCACTGTGGCCCTAGAGACTGAACCCAGAGCTTTCTGTTAGGCAAGCAATGTATTGCTGAGCAAAACACAGGCATTTAACGATGTGTTTTGAAGTGAAGATCACGGAAACATGTGAAACACGTTAAACTTTTTTCTGTCCTTAGGTAATGCTTGTAATCCCAGTACTTGGTAGGTAGAAGCAGGAGGATAGGAATTTCAAGGTTATTCTCAGATACAAATTGAATTTGAGGTCAGCTTGGACTACATATGACTCCATCTCAAAAGAACAACAACAAAAAAGAAATTAAATAAGAGTTCATGTTGGGTGTAGTAGCCCGTACCCCCAGCACTCTGGGGGTATAGACAGTGTGTACCATGAAATGAGGCTATCTTGATCTAAATATCAAGTTCTAGTCAAGACAGGGCTACACAGTGGGATTCTATCTCAAAAAACCAAACAGGAATAATATTTCATTTTTAAAAAATTTAGTGGCCCCAGTTTCAAGGCTCAGCATACCAATTTTAATTAAACTCACACTTTTGGGGTCTGTAGTCAGTCTTTCTCGTACTGCCAGCCAGCTCCCAAATCATGACATGGGGACTTTTTACTAATTATGAAGGTTCAGCCTATAGTTTAGGGTTATTTCTAACTAGTTCTTTTTCTTTTTCTTTCTTTCTTTCCTTTTTTTTTTTGGATATTTGAGACAGGGTTTCTCCGTAGCTTTGGAGCCTGTCCTGGAACTAGCTCTTGTAGACCAGGCTGGCCTCGAACTCACAGAGATCCACCTGTCTCTGACTCCTAAGTGTTGGAATTATTAAAGGTGTGCACCACCACTGCCCAGCCTAACTAGTTCTTTTGATTTAACCCATTTCTATTAATCCATGTCTGCCACACGCTTATGGCTTGTTAACTCAGTTCTTGCTTCCTCTGCGTCTGTCTGGTGACTCCTTCTTCCCAGCCTTCTCTCTGCTCCAAAAATCCTGCCTAGCATTGGCCATTCATCTTTTTTATTAAACCAGTCAGAGAGGCACATATTCACAGTATACAGAAAAATTCTCTCAAGAGAATTTGCTCAGATATGTTTTTCTTCTTATTTCGTATTTCTGAACACTTGCCTTTCATTTAGTTCTAAAATTTATTTTAAAATATCTTTAATAAACTCCAAGTCTGCTTCATTCTTTTAAAAGGAGAAATTCCATATTTGTGTAAGGTGCTTTGCTTAAAAAGCAATTTCTTTTTTTTTTTTTAATGAGTTTACAAAGGTAATGATAATTAGGGGTCAGTCTCAAAAACAACAAAGCTGAATGTGATGGCGCACATCTTTAATCCCAGCACTCAGGAGGTAGAGGCAGGCAGATCTCTGTGAGTTTGAGGCCAGCCTGGTCTACAGAGTAAGTTCCAGGACAGCTAGGTTAATCCGTCACCCCAAACCCTGCTGATGTACACTAGGAAACCAAAAGACAAGTTTCCTCGCAGCTGAAAGACAGGGGAGCTAATTACAGGTGGATTTACCTTGCAGAAATGGGAGTGTGTATCTGAAATGCTTGATTCACGGTCCTGACCTTACCACTAGGTGCTGTTCCTTCCCACCCTTGGTTAATAGCGTGAATCTTCAGAATTAAGACTTTTTTATATTGCCATGGGTTCTGTTACTTTAAATAGCCACCTACCCGATTATAATTTTCATCTGTTTGAAGATTGTCGGAGTCTAATACTATATATATATATATTTGAATAACAATGAACAAGCTAGAAGTAAAACAGCTATTGAGGGTAGCACAATTAGCTTGGCTTTTCTCCCAGCATGGTTCTGGCTGCTCTTTTCTCTTCTTAAGAAAGGGTTTATTTCCCAAAGAGATAGAGTTCATCTTCAGTGGAGAAGGCATAGCATACATAGCGACTGGAACAGGAAAGTAGCTGAACACATTTTCATCCACATACAGGAAGCAGAGAGCTCTTTCTGGCTGTTTTTAATTATTGCCTAAAGTTGAAGTGAAAGGAAATAATTATGGAGATAATTTTTGTTTTAAAGGGGAAATTCTTCCCCCCCCCCACTTTTAAAAATGTGTCTATGCAAGCAACGTTGGAGGCTGAAGGAGGGTGTCAGATCCCCTGAACCTGGAACTGCAGGCGATCATGGGCCCCTTGATGTGAGTCCTAGGAACCAAATTCTGGTCCTCCGTCGGGATCAGACAGAACAGGACCATTAAGAACTCTTAATTGCTGAGCCACCTCTTTTTTAAAAAGTTAGTTGGCTGGCCATAGAGACGTGCACCTTTAATCCCAAGACTTGGGAGGGAAACAGGCAAATCTCTGTGAGTTCAAGGCAGCCTGGTCTATGTAATGAGTTACAGGACCGCTAAGGCTACATAGTGAGACTCAAGTCTCAAAAAGAATTTTAATTTAAAAATTAATTAATTAAAAATTTATGAGTATGGGTGTTTTGACTGCAGGTGTGTCTACACCACATGTATACAGTGCCCACAAAGGCCTGTTGTAAACATGGGGGAGAGGTGTGGGTTATGTTCCCAGCACCCGACTCCCAGCCTTCAGCTGCTGGCCCGCTCAAACGCTGGTTGCTTGTTTATGCCTGAAATAACCACATGAGAACTGTATTCATTTAAACTCTGCCTG
>JAQHUG010000226.1:2863360-2883779 GCA_028555095.1 Dicrostonyx torquatus | reverse complement strand
AAATGCTCAAGCCAGACCCAGTGCCCTCTCTCTTCCTGTGGATTCAGATGTAGAACTCTCAGCTCCCTCTCCAGCACCATGTTTGCCTGCTTACCATTATGCTTCCCAACTGTGGTAGTTTGAATGTAACTGGTCCCCACAAGTTCATAGGAAGTGGCACTATTAGGAGTTGTGGCTTTTGAGGAGTAGGTATGGCCTTGTTGGAGGAAGTGTGTCACTGTGGAGGCGGGCTTTGAGGTCTCATATATGCTCAAACCATGCCCAGTGTCTAGGCCATTTCTGTTGCCTGCAAGTCAAGATGTTGGACTCTCCTTCTCCAACACCATGTCTGCCTGCACGCCATCATGTTTCACCATGATAATGAACTAAACTCAAAAATATAAGCCACCCCAAACAAATATTTTTCCTTTATAAGAGTTGCCATGGTCATGGTGTCTCTTCACAGCAATAGAAATCCTAAGATACCAGCCGATGTGGGATGCCCTTTTGTATATGTGTTGCTCTTATTGGTTAATGAATAAAGAAGCTGCTTAGCCTGTGATAGGGCAAAATAGAGCTAGGTGGGGAAAACTAAACTGAATGATGGGAGAAAGAAGGCGAAGTCAGGGACACCACGTAGCCAGGGAAGGAGAAAGACGCCCACAGGATCTCCTCTGGAACCTTGCCGGTAGGCCATAACCTCATGGTGATACACAGATTAATAGAAATGGGTTAATTTAAAATATAAGCACTAGCTAGAAATATGCACAAGCTAATAGGCCAAGCAGTGATTTAATTAATACAATTTCTGTGTAAATATTTCGGGTCTGGGCAGCCAGGAAAACGAACAAGCAGCCTCTGCCAACAAGTAGATCTCTGTGTGTCAAGGCCAGCATGGTATACATAGCAAGTTCCAGGGCAGCTAGGACTACATAGAGAGACCTCATCTCAAAAGAAAAATTGTAGCTACGAAGATAGTACAGTGGTTGTGTGTACTTGTTGCTCTTGCAGAGGACCTGGCTTGATTCTTAGCATCTACACCAGGCATCTCACAACTCCCTGTAGTTCCAGGGAATCTGATGCCTTCTTCAAGGTACTGCACACACATGGTATACATACAGACGAGCAAAAATACACTCGTAAACATGAATAAATAAAAACACAAATTTAATTGTATTGGTTGGCAGGCAAAAATAGCTCAGTGAATAGTGGCACTTTCAGACTTGAGGACCTGAGTTCAATCCTCAGAAACCCACATAGTAGGAGAGCACTGACTCTTGAAAATTGTCCATTGGCCTCCACGTTTATACCTGTATTTAGCACTGTGAAGACCCTGTGCTCAATCTCCAGTGTAGTAATGGTTCGTTTTTTATATTTCTGAGTTGTATGAGTCCTTTAATAAAGTCAGTTATATATAGAATAAACATTTTAACATCTCTCCAGCTGAGGATACTTGAGAATAGAAATATATAAGTAGAAAACAATATAAACAAAAATTTAAATCAGCCGTTATTGGCATAAATTGACCCTTTTTTTAAAAGCATAATGTGATGTACGATTAATAATAGTTCAGGATGGGAAATTAGGGTTCAACCTGAAGATCCAAAAAGCAAAATAGCAGCCGGGCGGTGGTGGCGCACGCCTTTAATCCCAGCACTCGGGAGGCAGAGGCAGGCGGATCTCTGTGAGTTCGAGACCAGCCTGGTCTACAAGAGCTAGTTCCAGTGCAGGCTCCAAAGCCACAGAGAAACCCTGTCTCGAAAAAACCAAAAAGCAAAATAGCCTGCCACTGCCTCTTACCTTGACTTCAGTCTGAAACGGCGATCCTGCCTCCTGGAATCTCAGAAGGAGACTGAATCTGAGAGCTGTTTCCTCCCGTTTTATAACCCTTTCTAGTGCTGGGATTAAGGGCTTGCTCCACTGGGATTAAAGGCATGCACTGCCTGGTCTCTATGGCAACTAGGGTGGCTACTGGGATTAAAGGTGTGTGTTACCATAACCTGGTCTGTAAGGCTGACCAGTGGGACTGTTTTACTCTCAGATCTTCAGGCAGTCTTTATTTATTAAAATACAATTTAAATGCCACTACAATAATGGGTCTGGTAAATGGTCCATCAGGTAAAGACACCTGCTGCCAAGTCTGATTACTTCATTCATTCTCTAGGACTTACAATGGTGGACGGAGAGAAATGACTCTGACAAACCGTCCGCTGACCTCCCCACACACCACAGAGCTCACAAAAGAAATAAAAATGGAATAGAAATATAAAAAACCTAAATAATGAGGAATACAGTTACTGGTTTTCTAAATAGCCTTTGTTATGATAAGACTTTCCTAAAAGTCAAAATCTTGGCATAGGAAAATGTCACTCCAGATTTCCTTGTGGAAATTGGAATTGTGACAGATTGGCATGTTTTTATGCTAATTAGAGGTTAAAGCTGAGTCTGACTCCACTGAAGGTTTTCCATTCAGGCAGCAATTGCACAAGGGGCCCCCCAAAAAAGGAAGGCAGCACTCTAACAAATGTCCCTGGCTGTCCTGGAACTCCCCATGTGGACCAGGCTGGCATCAAACTCAGGGAGATCCACTTGCCTTTGCCTCCTGATTGCTAGGATTAAAGGTGTGCCCAACCACATCTGGCCTTTAAGAGAGAAATCTTCTTTAGTGGTGCAGTTACTGACAAAGGGCCCATTCCCCTTATGCAACTGCAGTGAAATTCACAGATCAGAAAGTGGATCAACAGATAAGGAGACACTTGCTACCAAGCCTGGCACACATCATGAAAGGAGAAAATTCTCTCTCTCTCTCTCTCTGTCTCTGTCTCTGTCTCTCTGTCTCTGTCTCTGTCTCTGTCTCTCTCTCTCTCTCACACACACACACACACACACTGCCATTAAAACAAAATCTTTAAATAAAAAAAGTGTAGCCCGAATAATAAACACCCAGAGGCAGATATAGGGGTTAAAAGCTGAAGATCAGAGAAGCAGAGCGGCCAGCCACTAGAGTTCTTACCTCTACCAATGCTCACACCGAAGAGGTGATCCTCAGACCGCCTAGACTGCTCTCTGTCTCCCCAAACCTCAGACTCCACACTCCAGTGAGTTCCTGTCTCTTCCCCTTTATATTCCTCTCTGCCCAGCCATATTGCTACTGTCTCCACTTCCCTAGTGCTGGGATTAGAGGTGTGAGCCACCACCACCTGGCTCTGTTTCTGGATCGATCTTGAGTAACCCAGGGTAGCCTTGAACTTACAGAGATCCCTCTGTCTTAGTCTCTGAGTCCTGGGAATAAAAGTGTGTGCCACCACTCCCTGGCCCCTAGTGGCTTANCCAAACCTCAGACTCCACACTCCAGTGAGTTCCTGTCTCTTCCCCTTTATATTCCTCTCTGCCCAGCCATATTGCTACTGTCTCCACTTCCCTAGAGCTGGGATTAGAGGTGTGAGCCACTACCACCTGGGTCTGTTTCTGGATCGATCTTGAGTAACCCAGGGTGGCCTTGAACTTACAGAGATCCCTCTGTCTTGGTCTCTGAGTCCTGGGAATAAAGGTGTGTGCCACTACTCCCTGGCCCCTAGTGGCTTAGCTTGGCACCCTGATCTTCAGGCAAGCTTTATTTATTAAAATACAAATATCACTACAAAAAGGAACTCATTGGCTCACCAAAAACGTTAAAGACATGAAAGCAGAAGATGAGAGGGAATGGGAGGGGGGACAAAGGGGACAATAGGAGGATATGATCAAAATACATTCCTGAAGCCAGTTCATGGCGGCATATGCCTTTAATCCCAGCACTCTCTGGAGGAAAAGGAGGACAGATATCTGTGAGTTCCAGGCCTGCCTGGCCTACAAAGCGAGTTCCAGGACAGTCAGGGCTGTTAAACAGAGAAACCCTGTCTCGAAAAACAAAAAACAACAAAAAAAAAGTGCATGTATGGAAATATAATTAAATTTGGTGTTATATATGACATATGCTAATAAAAACAAAAACTTAAGTCATTAATGCTTACAATCTTATAACCAGTTACTGCTCAAATAAACAAGAAGTGGTTTGTTTCTTGCCTAGCACAAAAATAAATTAATTTTCTGTTGTATTTGTTGGACTAGCTTAGACTCTAACATTCTACAAGAAGCACCAACAAAATTAGGAGCACACAGTAAAATATTTTTGTGCATGCCCTGTTTTAACGGAAGCAATAATTGCAAACATTGCAGATATCAAACTTTGTTAATTTCCCAGTAGCACCAACCTGCTACTACCTAGATTAGCATCATTCTTTCATTCATAAATGGCAGGCAAAGTGAGAACATGATTCTGTAGGTACTGGAAAGGTAATAAACCAAGCAGCAAAACTACCCCCCACTCCAAGTACAAGCCAGCTAAGAAGGTAAGAAAAGTCATTACAAGAGCTCCAGATTATGGAAGGGTATAAAAGAAGTTAAGGGTCAATTACCCAGGTTGTTAATTTACTCTGCCTGAGCCACCCCCCCCGTGTGTGTGTGTGTGTGTGTGTGTGTGTGTGTCTGTCTGTCTGTCTGTCTGTCTGTCTGTCTGTCTGTCTGGTCTCCCACACCGGATCCCTCCTGCCTCAGCCTCAAGAATGCAGAGATTACAATTCGTGAGTCACCACACCCCGCCAGGGACTAAGATCTTAAAATGTTTTAAGCCTCTGCCTGCCGGTTTAAGAGAATGGTTCAGACATTGTGGGAAATGACCTCAGCGTGCTGCCTCCCTTTTCGAAAGCCCTGTTATTGTTCAGGTTGGGTTGGGCGACATCCCCTGGGGGAAGACAGGATTCCGCTCCCCCGCGACGGGGGGCTGCACAGCGGGCGGGCTGGCCGGCAGACAGGCACGCGCCCGGACGGGGACGGACGCGCCCGCGAGCCCCACGAACTCGCAGGTGCGCGCCCGCCCGCCCTCCCGGGACCGCGCGCCTCCGAGCTCGACGCGCGCGCCCCTCGCTCAGCTCGGCTCCGTTTGACCTGCGGGCGCCAGACGCCGTGCTCCGGCGGGCGCAGCCGCGGCGGCGCGGGCCTCACGAGCTGACACTCCCCCTGCGCGCCCCTCCCCCGCCGCGGCGAAATCCCGCCTGCGCGCGAGCCCGAGGCCGCTTTTCCCCGGTACCAGCGACTGGGGAGTCCGGCTGCGGCGGCTGCGCGGCCCGGGGCGCGCCGGGGTCGCCTTAGGGTCGGAGCGGAGACCTACTCGGCGAGCGAAGCCTGCGACGCTTCGGAGCCCGGCTCCCCATCGATTCACACCCGAGAGCCTCCTCCGCGAGCCGCGGCGACGACCGCACAGGCGGCGGCGGGATGAGCGGTAGCGGCGCGGCGCCGGGCCCGGGCTCGGGGTCCTCCCCGGCCGCCTGTCGCTTCGCGCACTACTTTGTGCTGTGCGGGATCGATGCGGACAGCGGACTGGAGCCTGACGAGCTGGCGGGTAAGGCCGGGCTGGCTGTGGAGGCGCCAGGGAGGCTAGGTGCGGGCTCTGTAGACAAAAAGTCGGGGCTGGACGGGCACTCGTGGGCGATGTAATGACATTGTTGTTAATTCCGCGCTCTGGCTGTGCCAGCGGGCGCTGGGTCCGCGTCACCGGCGCGGGCCGCCAGAGGGCCGGACCCCTCCGCTGCTCGCTGGCGGTTCACGGCGCGCGCGACCCGGGCTTGTGCCGCGGTTCACGAAGTTTGGCCCCGGAGGCTGACGCGGCGTTTAGGAATCGTGTCAGGACCCCGGGGCTACGAGGAGGTCCGCTCAGGCGAGAGGCCCAGCGGCCGCGGCCCCGACCGACCGCTCACGGCCGGCGCCACCCCTCCCCCCGGGTTCTGCGATGACGGCCGAGTCACCCTTTGGAATCCGGTGGATTTGGCAGCGCCGATGCCGCGCGCTGGCGGGGACCTTTGGACGCTGGAGCGAGATGCGGCCCGGTGCTTTGTTGATTTTCCCCTTCCTCCCCCCACCCGCGCCCGGTTCCTGAGTTGACGTAGTGGGACGGTCCTTCCCAAGAGGGGCACACCATGAGTCATCACCGAGGTGTCCCTGCAGGAGCATGGCCCCCATTTGACTGGTTCGGTGACGCAGTGCGGGACTGAGCTGGGGAACCGGCAATGGGAACCCGGGCAGTTGAATGATGATGGAGGCGGGGGGAATGCGCAGTGTGGGGAGCAGAACGGGAGAAATAACAGATTGCATCTTTCACTCTCCTCCGTGGGATCTGAATCGTGATTTTTTTTTTTAAAGGGTGAGACACGTGACACCTACCACCTGAACTTTATCTGTGCCAGTGCTAAACACTTAGGTCATAGCCTTTCAGAACAGCTTCTTTGGAACATAGCAGTCCTCATTGATTGCACCAGTATAGAGTTTTCTCTCTCCATTGAGGAGAGGACCGGGAAGAATGTACTAAATAATAAGTGGTAGTAAACAAAACTGTTCAGTCTTTAAAAATACAGTCCTACGTCTTAGCTGAGAATCTTTTCATTAAGTCACCTTCACAGAAAACGTTTTCAGCAAAAACTAAGTGTAGTTTTATTTGTTTACTGAAAAGAGGGTAATAGAGTACCAGGTTTTCCCCGTGTGTGTAATTATGTAATATACTATTTCTTCAGGTAAGATTTCATGTACATGTTATGAATGGCATTGCTAAGGTATATGAAGTTGGGGGGAAGTGTCTGCAGAGTGGTTTGGAGAAAAATTTCTCTTGGGCTAGTAAAAGAATTCTCTAAGATCCCTTCTCTAAACAACTGGGATTTCTTGGAGGCCTTCTATGCCAGGTGACTGATGAAAGAAAAAGCCTGTTTGTCCTCTGTCTACTAACCCCAAAAGAACGCCTTTTAAAAAAGTGTGTCCTGGGACTCTCCAAGTGTGATGCAGATAGCGTAAAACATTTTATTTTAATGTAATTTAAATTTTCTCTCTTCATCACTTTTTCTTTTTGTCACAGCTGGATGTGGTACCGCATGCTTGTGGTCTCAGTGACCAGGCTGAGGCAAGGGGATTGGTGTGAGTTTGAGGCCAGCTGGGGCTACAGAGGGAGAGACCCCTTTTCAGAAACAACAAAGGGCAGGGGAGGTTGGAGAAACAACGACTGGAGAAAAAGCAGTCCCTGAGGAAGAGACAGCTATAAACTGTAGAAATGACAAAATGCGAGGCATACACACACACACACACACACACACGATTTTGTGCATTTTTGTTTATTTGTGTGTATGGCCTGTGTTTTGTGTGTGTGTGTTGGGGGGTCATGGCGCATGTGTTACAACATGCATGTGTAGGACAGAGGACAACTTTATGGAATCAGATTGTTTCATTCCATGTTTATGTGGGTTCCAGCGATTGAAGTCAAGTCTCTAGGCTTGTGTGGCAAATGCTCTTGCCCACTGAGCCATCTTGCAAACCCTTTAATGCATTTTTTTTAAGATAGATCTACATGTGTGTATGTGCACACTTATGTGTACCTGTGCAAAAGTGCAGGTGCCAGCAGAGGCCAGAAGAGCACGTTAGATCACCGGGAGCAATAGTTACAGGGGGTTGTGAGACACCTGATGTTTAGTTCTGGGAACCAAACTCAGGTCCTCTGGAAGAGCAGCAAGTGCTCTTCACCTCTGAGCCATCTCTCCAGCCCATTCTGATGTGCATTTTTTAAAAAAACTCATATCTATTTATTTATTTAAGTGTAGATCAGAGGACACCTTTGAGACTCAGTTCTCTCCTTCTGCTACGTCGGACCCAGGAATTGAACTCAGGTCGTCAGATTTGGCAGCAGTGCCTTTGCCTGTTGAACACCTCATTGGCCTCTTTTATATATTCTTTGGGATACAAATTGTGTTTTCTTTTTTTTGCGGTAACATGTAATTGTGACCTTTCTGCTCACAATATTTGGAGAGCTCAGATAACAATGTATTTTTAAAAGGTTGGTGTAGATTGTCAAGAAGCTCAGGGAACATCTGTAGAGAGAATAAAGTCCCTTCCATATCAGAGCTACATCCTAGTATAAACAAACAATGAAGATATATCCTTTTTTTTTCTTACTTTTTTTCCCCCTTCAATACTGGAGATTGACAATAGAGCCCCATTCATACCAGGCACTGAACTACTTCCCCACCTCTTTTTTTTGGGGGGAGGTTTGAGACAGGGTTTCTCTGTGGCTTTTTGGAGCCTGTCCTGGAACTAGCTCTTGTAGACCAGGCTGGTCTCGAACTCACAAAGATCCACCTTTCTCTGTCTCCCAAGTGCTGGGATTAAAGGTGTGCGCCACCACTGCCCAGCTCTTCCCCACCTCTTTAAACATTTTTTAGTCAGGGCCTCATTAATTTACCCACACTGGCCTGAAACCTACATTGTATCCCAGAAAGGCCTTGAACTTGGGATCCTCCTGCCTCAGCCTCCCCAGTAGCTGAGATTGTAGGCTTTCCACAACAGGTCCAATTTCTATGTCCAAATTAATAAAGAAATAAGAGAAAAAAAATGGAACAGGAAAATGGGACCAGAATTGCTGTTATTTTATGTCGTTGGTGGGAGTTATGCCCTGGAAATACGCAGGCCTGTGCTCTGTCACTGGGATAGATCAGCCTTTGGTTTTAAATAAGATAGTTGGAGAAAGCCTCCCGGAGAAGGTGACAGGAGCACAGCCGTGAAGGAGGCGGAAAAGCAAGCAGTAAGGACTCTAGGGCAGTGGTTCAACATGTGAATCACACCCACCAGGGGTCACCTAAGACCATCTGCATATCATATTTACATTATGATTCATAATAGTAGCAAAATTAGATATGGAGTAGCAGTGAAAATAATTTCGTGGTTGACAGTCACCACAGCATGAGGAACTGTATTAAGGGGTCGCAGTGTGAGGGAAGTTGAGAACACCTGGTCTAGGAAAGGAGCATTACAGGCAGAGCAAACAGCAGGATGCCCTGAAGTGGAACATGGCTGTTTATGTGGGTCACTGTAGCAGGCTTTGTCCTCTGAGCCACCAACCAGCTCCCAAGTCGTGACATCGAGACTCATAGTTATGAATGCGCAGTTAGCCTAGGCTTGTTTCTGGCTTGCTCTTTTAACTTAAATTAACCTGTTTTTTTAAATCTACCTTTTGCCTAAGGACATTTTACCTTTCTTTCTGTATATCTTTCCTGCTTCCTTCAGTGTCCATCTGGCTGGCAGATGCCTGGTTTCTGACCCTGGGCTCTTCTCTCTCTCTCTCTCTCTCTCTCTCTTTTCTCTCTGTTCTTAGATTCTCCTTTCTCTTATTCTCTCTGCCTGTCAGTCTGCTTTCCCTTCTCCTGCCTACCTATTGCCCACCTGTTCAGCCTTTTTTTTTTTTTTTTAATTAGACCAGTCAAGTGCCTTAAGCAGACAAGGTGAAATAGCAACACATTTTTTTTTCATGATTAAATAAATGCATAAACAACGTAACATATCTTTACATAGTTAAAGTTATATTCTACAGCATAAACAAATGTAACCCACCTTTACATTGCTAAAGTAATATTCTACAATAACTAGGATAACAATGTGGATAGAATGGGCAAAGATCACAGAGACGGGTTAAAAGAAATATGTCAGGGCTTCAAAGACATTGCTTTTTGCTTTGAGTTGGGAAGATGCTGAAAGATTTTTTTAACAGAACAGTTGTATCATCTGACGTACCTTCTGAAAGGATCACCGTTTGCCAGTGAGACAGCTCAGCTAGAAATGTACTTGATACAAGGCGGACAGTCTGAGTTCTGCCCCTGAGACTCACCTAGTAGGAGAGAACAGACTCCCCCAAGTCGTCCTCTGATTTCCACAGGTGTATGCCTGCCCAACATCACACACATAAGTAAATACACGTAATAGAATTAAAATTGTTTTAAATAAAGTTATCATTTATATGCATCCCTGTTTAGCCTGCATGCATGTCTGATACCATGTGTGCCTGGTACCCAAGGAGACCCAAGGTGGCGTTGGATCCCCTGGAATTGAGCTAGTAGATGGTTATGAGCTGCCGTGTGGGTGCTGGGAGTTGAACCTGGGACCTTTGGAAGCAAGCCATGCTTTTAACCACTAAGCCATCTCTTCAGCCCCAGTAAACAAAATTTTCTAAAAATAAAAAGATCTCTGTGGCTGCCAGGTTACAGATGTGAGGGGAAACAGTGGAAGCAAGAAACTCATTGTACTGTTTCATTATTTGATGTGAAAGTACTTTGGGGAATTGGTGCTAATGAATCAGATATTGTGTGTGTGTGGTGTGCACACCTGAGCGTGCATGCATGTGTGTATATGTGCATGTGTACCATCAGGAGCTATTAATGAATTGGATTATTGTGTCTGACCTTTTTCTTTTGAGACAGTTTTGCTATGTAGCCGTGGATGACCTTGAACTTGTGGCCAATCCTCCTGCCTCTTGAGTTTATAGCTATGTGCCACAACCACTCACTGTGATCGAGTTCTATTAATTTAGTAGTCATAGTCAAGGAACATGATCAGTTGTAACTGAAAGACTTTTGGTCTGACCAATTTGGAGCTTCTCTTATGGAAAGAAGATTAATGGAGAATCAGACTGAAGTTTAGTTGAGTTTCGTTTTAGACATGTTAAGGTGGAAGTGCCTCTTAGACTCTAATGGAGTTACTAAATAAATAAGATATCTCTCAGGGGAAAAGTCCAGATACAAATTTAAAACCATGAAACCACTTATGTGTTGAGTAAATAGAATAGAGGAGGGGACTCCATCGAGTCCTGGGCAGAGAACGGGGTGGGGGTAACCCAACAGGCACAGATGGGAAGAGTGAGGGGGAGATACCCAAAGAGATGAAATAGTATTGACACTAGGTGGGTGGGTTAAGGCAGTATCGTTTTTTCAATTAGCTACATTTGGAGATCAGGAAGCTGTGTATTAATTGGTTTTCTGTTGCTGTAACAAAAATACCTTAGGCTGGGTATGTTGATAAGACAGGAAGTTTATTTAGCTCATAGTTTTGGAAGCTGAGAGTCCCAAGATCCAGGCGATCCTACGGTAAAGTCCATATTACATACTAGCATGGAAATGGTGGAAGAACTTACAGATCACATGACTAGAGAAGGCAGACATCCAGGGTCTCACAGGTTGACCAGACTGGTAACTCAGCTAGGCCTTGAACTTGTGATCCTCCTGCCCCAGCCTCCCAAGTAGATGAATCACCGGTCTGCACCACTAGACCCAGATCCATTATGTTTCTATAAAAACTTCATATGTACAGGAAAGCCATCTTAATTCATGTATACGCTAGTCTTGACTATGAGTGAAGTTGTTTGAGACGATGTTCATTGGTGTTTGGCGGCAAGACGTCTTGTGCATTGCGAAAATGTAGTTCTTGTGTTCAGAACCAAGGCTACGATGAAATTGTACAATAGAGCCAATAACACTTGGGTTCCTTACACATTTAATTTTTGATTAATTTTGAGTTGTCTCCCGTTCATGATCCTTCTAGTGTTTACCCAGTTTTGTGATCCTCCCCACATCCTGTTGTGTGGCTTCTGATAGTGTTATGACTTAATATTTAAGTAGCAGAGCTTTATAACCCTAGAGTGACAAGATGCCATTGCTCCCTACGGGAGGCACAGAGTTGTACACAGGGTCTCTTGTACGATTGCTCAGCCTGTTTACTGAAAGTTGAACAAAATTATGTTTGCTCGTGAAATTAAATCTCATTCAAATAGGAGTAAAAATTTGACATTTTCTGAGTCTATTTAATATAGCCATTAAATAGACATACCTTGTTGGATCATTGGGGAATGGACGCTTTGAAATGGCATGTCTGTTGAGGTGTATAGGCACATTAGGTTTATTTTTGTGCCTTATGGAACTCTTTGGAAAAGATCAGACGACAGCTTTTTCCTGATTTGGGGAACACTACTAGTGTGTGCTTGAGATTGTTCAAGTACAGGTGAAAAGTAATTTTAATTTCCTTGCTCTTAATAATGAAGTCTTAATATTAAAGCTGCCTTGAGACTTAAAGTATAAATGATTGTATTGCTTTTGTAAATCCAACTGAATAGCCTTTAATGCCCCTAAAATAATGAGATAGTCTACTGTCAAGTGTGGGAACTACTTCGCACTCCATTCCCCTGTTCCCTGACCTTTGGCTTTTAACCCTGCTGCTTTGTGATGAGATTATGGGTCTTTGAGCTTCTCTCCAGTCTGCTGAGGTTTCCTTCCACAACGGAAGCTTAGGCTTCCTTAAAAAGCTGTTTTTAGAATTGAAAAAAACAACTTAGATTTACATGTGTATAGATTTTATTTTTTTAAAAAAGGTTTCTTCCTTAAGGTCCAAATTATCATATTTCAAATAGTAACATTTTGTTTGTGAATGACTTAATATGCCCACTCCCTTCATTGAATAAAATACTCTTGGAAAGTTTCATAAAATAAAATTACTTATTTAGGGAGAAGCTAGAAGGTAGAGCTTTCAGGGACACAGCGCTCAGAAGAAACTCTGCAGAGCTTATTTTCCTAGTTGTCCCTGTAGGCATGGGATGTTAGCATGGATTGAAAGGGGGTCGTGCATGCTAGCAATTGATCATGGACAAAGAAGATCACTGCTTTCTTTCTATAACAATCAAGTTGTACTTTATCGGTTATTGAAAATAAAGGAAGAGAAAAGAGATTAACTTGTTAATACTAGAATGTCAGTTGCTACTTGTTATTAATAAGTTGCTTTTTGGGGAAAGGGAAAATTAGTGACAAGTGTGAGTTTAGGACTGATGCCTGATGACCTGACCCCCATCCCCTGAACCCACATAAAGAGGAAAGATGAGAACCAACTTCACAGAGTTGTCCTCTGACCTCCACAGGTGCATGTCAAAAACACACAGCAACAATAATAGTAATTAAAAGAGTTTCAACTCAACAGGTAAAGCTCTTGGTTCCAGGCCTAATGACCTGAGTTCAGTCCCAAGACCCATAGAAGGAGAGAACTGAACCAAGTCCTGAACATTGTCCTCTGACCTCCACAGATGCCCCCTTTCCAAGTCAATAAATATAATAAATATAAAAATTAAAACACAGTAAGAGTTTGAGGATTCTCTGTGTTTTGTTATTTTGCATCCTATCTCAGATTTATTTAAAAACTGAATGTTTGTTTCAATTATTTGCTTGCTTTTTTTGGTTGTTGTTAGAGAGGGTCTCTTGTAGTCCATGCTGGCCTCAAAACCCACTAAGTAGATAAGGAGATGGCTTTGAACTCTGGGTCTTCTCAAGTGCTGGGATTACGTACCCAGTCTGTTTCGTCAGTTTTAATAGGCCTTTCTGAGGAATGTCTGTTTTAAATACCATCTGAAGGTTTACAAAGTGAAGCTGTCAGACTTTGGCCCTCATGGGTCCTTATTATTATGCCAAGAGTAAGGGTAAATAATACTTGATTTGAAATAGCAGTGGGCAGTAAGTGCTTTTTTATTTATGAAGAATTATGGATTTTCACTTGTAACAGTAATAATACACTCAAGTTTAAACCTGCAGTGTGTATGAGAATGCTTTAAGGAAAATAGCTGCCACCTGTTATCCCTCAGAGACAGAATGTAAAATAAAAATAGAACTCCTCATTTCCGGTTTTTAACTAGAAGCCAGAGTGACCACTTTA
This sequence comes from Dicrostonyx torquatus, assembly GCA_028555095.1. NCBI lineage: Eukaryota > Metazoa > Chordata > Mammalia > Rodentia > Cricetidae > Dicrostonyx > Dicrostonyx torquatus. The sequence continues at coordinate 2,870,216 of JAQHUG010000226.1, read as the reverse complement.
TTGTTGTTAAATGAGCTGAGTGTCAATCAGGAAACCTTAGTAAGATTTTTTAAAATTATTTTAAAAGATTTTTATACCTGTATATATTGTTCAGCATAGCCCTGCCCATATACCTCTACCCTCCCCCTTTTGTGTCCTGTCCCTTTGTCCCTCAGACAGTTTACTTCTGTTCTCTTTCTTTCTTTTCTTTGGGGGGGGGTTGGGGGAAGCGGTGTTTTGTTTTGTTTTTGATTTTTGAGATACAGTCTCTCTGTGTAGTCCTGGCTTACCTGGAACTTGCTATATAGACCAGACAGGCCTGTTCTCTCGAGCGTTGGAGTTAGACACGCACCACCACACCTGGCCCTTCTATTTTCATGTGAGATAAATATTTTGATTTATGTATCTATATAAAAATCTAGGAATGATAAATGAGAGAAAATACGATTTTTGTCTTTTTGAAATTGGCATGGTTCATTTAATTATAATAATTTCTAGTTGCGTCAGTAAAATATTCTGTCCAAATTATTACTGTTCAATTTGGCGTGTGATGTTTGTAAAGATCTCAATATATATTAGTTGTTGGTTCAAAGAATAAGTGGGAAGTAAAATGGAATTCTCTCAGCTGCTTACTGTTCAGATTTCCTCCATACCATCGTATTAAAATACAGTGGGAAAAGAAAATAACTGACTCTCAGGAGTTTAACACTGAAATAATCTACTCTTTAGTTTTTTTCTTTAATGAAGAGGAGAAAGGAAAACACTAATGATAAATGGGAAGACAGAAAGCTTAGTAAGCAGAAGAGGCAGTTCAGTGAGAAGACAAGCTCTTGATCTGTGTCCGTAGGAAGTGTCGATCCATTTGTTGTCACAGCAGAATCCCGTGTATAGATGTTAGGAAAAGCTTCTGAGGAACACTTGCTGTCCCTTCCTTACAGGTTGTCTTAGACGGTGTTTGGGGAGGCTGGATCACCCAGCAATAGCAGCAGACCCTCCTAACTCTCAGGACAGGGTTGTAGAAGCTTTTCGTGCTCAGTGCTGGGCACGAGCTCTAGAATGGAGGGAATGTCTGCCATTTTGCCATTTCCCTTTGCATGTAGCAGGAATAAGATGAGAGACAATGTTTTGATTGTTTTGCCTTTTTATTTTTTATTTTTTTGGCTATTGGTGCTTTTAAAATTCTCAGACCATGTTGTCTATGTAAGGACGCTCTGATTTTTGATCCCTCCTCTGAATGACTTTCATACTAAAACACAATATGAGTTTCAGATGAAAAGACAAACCTCACAGTTTTGTGTGCCAGCCTAGAAATTTAATTTAAAGACACTCAAAAATAATCGAGAGTTTAAAAAGGTTCATTTGTCATAGTAAACGTAGACAAAAGTGGATGTTTATCATTTTCAGTAAATCTGTCAGTTTACGGAAAATTAATAGACTTTTTAAATTTTATTTTATCTATTTAATGTGTATGGGTATTTTGTCTGCATGTATGTCTGCACACCACTTGCATGCCTGATCCTGGAACTGAAGTTAGAGAAGACAGTGACCTGCCGTATGTGTGCTGGGACTCCAACCTGGATCCTCTGGAAGAGCAGCCAATGCTCACAACCTCTGAGTCACCTCTCCAGCTCTGAAGGATTTTTTTTTTTGAAGGCAGGGTCTCACTTCGGAGCCCTGGTTAGCCTGGAACTCATGTAGACCCTCTCTCAAACCCATAGAGATTTGCCTGCCTCTGCCTTCAGAATCCTAGGATTAAGTATGCGCACCATCACACCTGGTTCTGAATGTTTGCATTGGTATAGTAGTGCCTTCTGGGGTTTGTTGGTTTACTTATTTGAGTAAATGAAGCAAAACTCCTAAAAGAAAAAATACATTAAAAACGAGGGGTAGCTGGACCTCGGAGGCTTTGAGATGCGAAGCTCTAGAGGTCAGGACCAAGCTCTACTACATAATGATTCTGAAGCCAGACTGCTTCTGTGAGGCACTGTCTTAAATAAACTGGAGAGGTGGGGGAGACGGAGGGAGGGAAAGAGAAGATGAGCAAACACAGAGTGGTTAGCTTCTATTTAGAGAGGTAATATTTGCATTTTTTGTTTCTGAGAGTAATTCCACCTGACAGGTTTTGGGTTTAGGCCATATAGACACGTGGTTTCTATGAGGAAGGAACGCTGGAGGTAGTTTCAGCCGGTGCACACTGAAGTCAGTTTTGGTTTTTTGATGGTGATGATAGTAGTAATAGACACCTTTAAATTTTCCCTCTTTTAATATTTTTGTTCCTTTATAACAGGATTAGAATCATTTTCTCCACATTTGTCTTGATAGTATTGGATAACTGTATGTGTGTGCATGTATGTATGTATGCACATATATGAAAGCAAGTGGTAGACATATAATTTGATTTTTTAAAAGATTTATTTGTATATGTGGTTTTGCCTGCATGCATTTGTATTTTATTTTAATTAAAAACTTTTTGTCTGTTTTTGGGACTCAGAATCTCACTCTGTAGTCCTGGCTGGCCTGAAACTCGAAGTAGACCAATCTGTTTTTGTTTATATTTTTTCGAGACGGGGTTTCTCTGTGTTGCTTTGGTGCCTGTCCTGGAACTCACTCTGTAGACCAGGCTGGCCTCAAACTCACAGAGATCTGCCTGCTTCTGCTTCCCAAGCTTGAACGCACAGAAACCTGTTCACCTGTTTCCCTAATGCTGAGATTAAAGACAAACACTAGTTCAAATGGTGTCAGATGCTTGCACTGACATTTCTAATGCCTAGATCATCTGGAACTACTCCAGAATGTCTGCCAGTTATCTGTGTGGGAGAATTTGATTAAATACTTGCTTTTGGTTGGTAATACAGGAATAGTGCTTAGTATGGAGTTCATTGGGATATAATTGCTCATAAAACGCTAGCTATATTTTCGTTATCATAGTTGCTTGAAGTATCCTCAGGTTCTTCGGTGGGATTTAAAGTGTTGTTGGAACTCTTGTGTAGACATCCAAAAGTATGTTCCTAAAGTTGTGAGCACTTTACCTGCTGACAGCGTGTGCGTGCAGTTGGCAGGGTGCTTGTGTTCAAGTGTTGAGGTCAAAACATAACTTTCTGAAATCAATTTTTTTCTTCCACCATATGTGGGCTACTCAGTAACTTCAAAGTCACCATGGCCTACATAAACAGCGGAAAACAATTCTCCTATCTGTCTCTCGTCAGAAGTAGTCACCACACTCTTGTTCATTGTTTGTATTGCCATGGGTGTCTTTGTGTACTGTGACATATTATTAATCTGAATTGTATCTTCCTAGATTTGAGCTTTTTATTTTTTTCAGGAAGACAGTTTTTATTTCTAAAATCTGTCATTAACTTTTAGTGAGTGACAGTAGTCTCCGTCACATTCTCACCAGGTTGTCTGTGTAGCCAGCAGGGTCTGGCCGTCAGGAGACTAGACTAGAGAGGTAGGTAGGTACCCTGGGGTAGCTCTGCCTTGCTTCAGTTCATCAACAGTGATCTTGTCCAGGTCAGATATTGATACTGGAGCCTGTGGCAGGACGGAGCCAGTCGCAGTTGGTGCTCAAGCAAAGGCAACAGCATAGCCTGGCCTCCTTGCCTCCAAAAGCACAGAGAGTCTCATATAGCGCAGGGATCCTTAGTTGTATGCAGTACTCACGAGTGGACCTGAGGCTTTGTGCAGTGCTAGGCAGTTTCTGTGCCCCCTGCTCTAGACCCCAGCCCTGCTTTTAAAGTTAGGTTAACATGTAGACTTTGAGAAATCAACCAGTTACTGAAAGTGGACTATTTCCCCCCCCCCCCATTTTTAATTTAAAAATCTTAGGATGTTCTTTCTTTTAACATCTGCATTATAAATAAACTTGTCATCTGGATGTGGTGGTGTATGCCCGTAATTGAAGTACTCAGAGGATGATGGATTGCTCTGAGTTCAAGGCCAGCCTGGGCTATAGAGTAAGACATTCTCTCTCTTTCTTTCTCTCTGTCTCTGTCTCTTGTAAGACATTCTCTTAAGGAAAAAAAAAGCAAAAAAAACTTAAACTTGTCAGTGTGGTTGCTTTCTTTTATTAGTTTGCTGTTACCTTGTCAGGCTACTCCAAAATTTAGCACTCTCAAGAATATGCTATAGAACTTGTGCTTAGCGTGAATGAAGTGTGGGGTTCAGTCCTGAGCATCAAACCAGTTCACCTGCACAATCTATTCCAGTTCCCTTCCTGGAGGATCCCTGCATCCCTGTTACCCCCCCCCATGACCTAATTAGGCTTTCTTAGCACTTCTTTTGTCTACTTTAGCCTTTGTGAAGACACCTGGATTCTCATGTTTTAAAAAGCAATTAGGCGTGGATTTTTGTTGTTGCTTGTTTGTTTTTATAGTTTATGATGATCTTACTTGAGAGAAGAGTGATGGTAGTATTGGAATTTAAAATAAAAAGGAGAAAGAAAGAATAGGACAGTAGTGGGGAGGGCTGGAAAGTGCCTGATAAGTTATGTAAGGAAAGCATTTGGCTTTGGTCAGAAATTTAGTTGCTAGTCAGCTGCGAGTGAACCCATCTGGCATACTTTTTCATTATTCTTCTGAAATATTCATGGGCTCCCACAGTCCCTGCCTTGTTTCCATTAGATTCTTACATGCTCTCATCTTGCAGAGACTGCTGTGGATTTACAGTAGGTCGGCCTTGTTTTGTTTCCATGCTGCTTCGGTTATAATCGATAAAACATAGACACTCGAGGAAAAATTTGGATATCTAATTTCTTTTTGGCAAACTAAGCCATGGAGCAGAGTAAATAGCATAGTTTTTGAGACTAGGAAGCAATGACCAAGGTAATCACCATAGTTTATTGTGCTTTAAGGTATGTGTAATACTTAAACATCTCTATATGAATCTCTTTTGATCATTAAATAACATTTCTTTTCACTTTGTCTGGCATATACAAGGTGATCCCTAGCAGTACAAGAAAAGAATATATAAATAATAATAAATCTGGCCTTCAATGAGTAAATCTGTGGCTTAAAATATACATACTTTTACATATACATTATACATACTTTTTAATCTGTGGACAGATAATCATTGTATTTGTCACTTAGACTTCTGGACAATAAAGAAGTGGGACTGTCCAGATATGCCATTTATTTAAATATTTTTATTTATGTCTCTGTGTGGGTATCTGTACATGGGGGCAAGTGTCCACAGAGGCGAGAGTGGGTATCAGAGCCTCTGGAGCTGAAAGTAATACAGGATCTTAACCACTGAGCCATCTCTTCAGCCCTCTATCTTTTTGCCTAATAAACTTGAAGCCATTTAAAATTAACAATTTAGCATAATAGTTGTAAACGTGGATCCTAGAGATGACAGTACCTGAGATCAGATTCTGGTTCTGCCATTTGCAAGTTTTGTGTTCTAGATTATTTAATTAATTAAATTTTAATTGCGTATCTGTGCATCATTTATATGCCTGATGCCTGCAGAGGCCAGAAGAGAGCACAGATCCTTGGAATTGGTGTTACAGATGGTTGTGAGCTGCCATGTGGTCCTGGGAATTGAACCTGGGTCCTCTGGGAATCTGCTGAGCCACATTCTCTCTCTCTCTCTCTCTCTCTCTCTCTCTCTCACACACACACACACACACACACACACACAGTTTTTAAAAAGAAAATCTGAGAATGGATTGAGATTTGCCAGCTCAGGCTTAGCTGAAAACAGTCTGGAACAACAGTATGACAGCAGCCTGGACACCAAGTATAGGTAGATTAGTACAGCCTGATGTTTACAGAGAAAACGTTGTAGGGCATTGGCATCACTGTGGAAGACCAATCTACCTCTGGACTGAAGATAACCTGGTTGATCCTTCTCACCTGACAGTGGGAGACGGTGCGAGAGGGAGTGCATCAGCCTGGACTCTGGTGTGGACTCTGAGCTCAGAGCCTCTGTCTGGGGTGCTCTGATGTAGGCTGTGAACGGCTGCCTGTCCAGCTGCTGGATGAGTTCTAGGAGTGTAAAGCCTCAGGTGATCCAGAGCAACTCTGTAGTTGGCCACAAGACACAGAAATTCTAGCCTCGCATTAATAGGAACTTCTGGATGAAGTTTGGTGTCTCCGTTTACCCACAGATGAAGAGGTTGGATAGCATTGTCAGTTTCCCTTACCTCAGTGTCAGACCATAGTGAACAACTCCAGCCTGATTGTTCTAGGATATACTTAGAACCTACAGCTAGGTACCAAACCGACATATCAGCTACTGGATGGCAAAATTGTCAGTGCCGGTGGCCTCAAGCTTCCTATAATACTGGAATGTCAAACATGAATGAATACTGTGCAGTCATTTATTTAAACTATTTGTCAAGGCTTTTAAAGTTTTTATATTTATTATTATGACAGAGTGGGGGAGGTCACATTTGTACATGCCGTGGGGCTAATATGATGGTCAGAGGACAACTTTTGGGAGTCACTTCTCCCCTTCCACACTTATGTAAGTTCTGTGGATGGAACCCAGGTCTCCAGGCATGTAATGCAAGTGTCTACCCACTGGACCATCTTACTGGGCCTGCCTGTTATTCTAAGATAGAGTCCCGGGTAGCACAGCCTGGGCTTGAATGTGCTTTGTAGCCAAAGACAAAAACTGATCTTCCTGCTTCTGCCTCCTCTAATACGGTTTAGTTAAAAGTATCTTCAGAGGACAGATTGAGAGGCTTCCTCGGTTCACAAATGCCCTAGTGTAGCTTAGCCCCAGAGGTCTTTCACCCCCTACTATGAAGACTTGATAACATTTTTTTAACCATCGATGCCTTCCTCTTTTCTTATAAACAGAGACTGGAGTAAACTCACTGACTGGTAGAATAGGATGTGTTGTAATTAGAGGAGAGGTGTGTGTTGTGTTC
>JAQHUG010000226.1:2839303-2854311 GCA_028555095.1 Dicrostonyx torquatus | reverse complement strand
ACTTTTTATTGGTAGTTCTCCAGTTGACAATAGTTTTCAAATAAGGTTGTTAAGTGTAAACTGTAAATGTTTTTTAAAAACATACATGTATATTAGCCAGGCACGGTTCCACATACTTTTTAATTCCAGCATCGAGCAGAGGCAGGGAGATTTCTGAGCTGGAGGCCATCCTGCTCTATAGAGCAAGTTTTAGGACAGTCAGGGCTACACAGAGAAACTCTGTCTCGAAAAAAAATAATTTTATACATATAGTAAATATTTTAAAAATTATTTTGTTTTTTAAGTTCCAGTTACTCATCGATTATTATTTGTTGTAGGTGAAAATTTTGACCAGAGTCCTTTGAGAAGAACGTTCAGGTCGAGAGTTCTGGCCCACTATCCTCAGAGCATAGAATGGAACCCTTTTGATCAAGATGCAGTGAACATGGTATAGTTTTCTTTTTCTCTATTTGTTTAGCATTCCTTTTATTTTATTAGAATATAAATGATAAATGTCTGTATTATTTAATACAATTAATCCTTTAAATTCTGTGAGAATAGGATTTTTAAGGTTTTATTTTTTAATGTACGTGTCCACTTTTGTGTGCTACATGTCTATGAATGTCCACAGAGGCCAGACGAGGGCATCAGCCCCGCTGGAGTTGGAGGGTCAGTTCAGGTCCTCAGGAAGACTATCAAATGCTCTTAAACACCAAGCCCTCTCTGCACAGACCCCTAGAAATATAATATTGTCTATCTTTTATAGATGGGGAAACTGAGTCCCAGAGAAGATACCTTCTCAGATTTTCCATAGCATTTATCACTGTATATTACTTGTTAGTCATACAGAACCTCAAGTCCATTTTAGTTCCTACTGTGAAGCTGTGATTGGGTTTGTATTAATACGTAGAGGCATGGTAAACAGTGATGAACCACTCTGCTTGAGGGAAGGAGCACAGTATTTTTCCATATATCAAGAAGTAATGTGTGGTGGGCTTGTATTGTCATTTTTCACGGGCATCATGAAGATGGAAAGGAACTTTGACACTGTGTATATGTACATGGGCTTGGTTATGCCTGTGGAAACAGAAGACAGCTAGGAAGAGTCAGTTTTCTCTTTCTGCCATGTATATCCTGGTGACCAAACTCAGTTGTCAGGTTTGGTCATACGTATCTTTTTACCCACTGAGCCATCTTACCAACAATTTTTTTTTCTTAAGTAGACAGGATTTCACTGTAGCCCAGACAGCCTTGTGATCCTGGCAGTCTCTCAGCCTCTCAGGTGCTGTGACTGCCGTACATCATTTAATGTAATGCATCATTTAAACAGATTCAACGCAATGCCCATCAAAATCTTAGCAAAATTCTTCAAAAACCTCGAAAGAACGGTACTCAACTTCATATGGAAAAGCAAAAACCCAGGATAGCCAAAACAATCCTGTACAATAAAAGAACTTCTGGAGGCATCACAGTCCCTGACTTCAAACTCTACTACAGAGCTACAGTGCTGAAAACAGCCTGATATTGGCATAAGAATAGACAGGAAGGCCAATGGAACCAAATAGAATACCCAGATATCAATCCACACATCTTCAAACACCTGATATTTGATTTTAAAAAAAGCAAAAAATATCAAATGAAAAAAGAAAGCATATTTAACAAGTGGTGCTGGCATAACTGGATATCAACATGTAGAAAAATGAAAATAGATCCATATCTATCACCATGCACAAAACTCAAGTCCACATGGATCAAAGACCTCAACATAAAACCAACCACACTGAACCTTATAGAAGAGAAAGTGGGAAGTACACTCGAACACATTGGCACAGGGAACCACTTCCTAAATAGAAATCCAGCAGCACAGACACTGAGAGAAACAATTAATAAATGTGACCTCCTGAAACTGAAAAGCTTCTGTAAAGCAAAGGACGCGGTCAACAAGACAAAATGACAGCCTATAGAGTGGGAAAAGATCTTCACTGACCTCACATCAGACAGAGGTCTGATCTCCAAAATGTACAAAGAACTCAAGAAACTTGGCATCAAAAGAACAAATAATCCAGTAAAATAATGGGGTACAGACCTAAACAGAGAACTCTCAACAGAGGAATCTAAAATGGCTGAAAGATACTTAAGGAAATGCTCAACATCCTTAGTCATCAGAGAAATGCAAATCAAAACAACTCTGAGATTCCATTTTACACCTGTAAGAATGGCCAAGATCAAAAACACTAATGACAACTTATGCTGGAGAGTTTGTGGGGAAAAGAGAACACTTCTGCATTGCTGGTGGGAATGCAAGCTGGTACAACCCCTTTGGATGTCAGTGTGGAGATTTCTCAGAAAATTAGGAAACAACCTTCCTCAAGACCCAGTAATACCACTTTTGGGTATATAGCCAAAGGATGCTCAATCGTGCCACAGGGACATGTGCTCAACTATGTTCATAGTAGCTTTGTTAGTCATAGCCAGAACCTCAAAACAATCTAAATGCCCCTCGACCAAAGAATGGATAAGGAAAATGTGGTACATTTACACAATGGAGTACTACACAGCAGAAAAAAATACTGACATCTTGAATTTTGCAGGAAAATGGATGGAACTAGAAAACATTATTTTGAGTGAGGTAACCCAGACACAGAAAGACAATTATCACATGTACTCACTCATAGTTAGTTTTAAAACATAAAGCAAAGAAAGCCAGCCTACAAACCACAATTTCAGAGAACTTAGACAACAATGAAGACACTAAGAGAGACTTACATAGTTCTAGTCTACATGGGAAGTAGAAAGTATAAAAAGACAAGATCTCCTGAGTAAATTGGGAACATGGGGACCTTGGAGGAGGGTTGAAGTCGGGGTGAGAGGCAGGGAGGGGAACAGAGAAAAATGTAGAGCTCAATAAATATCAAAAACAATTTCCCAAAATATAAATTCCCAATATGCAGTCAGACAGAGAAGTTCTCGAATAGAGAGATCAAGCGTTGAATTCTGAGCTCACAGCCATCTTTAACTCCAGTTCCTGGGGGTTTGAGGCCTCTTCTGAACTCCTTGGACACCAGGAACAAACATGGCACAATATTTATGTGCGGACAAAACACTCATACAGCATAACTAACTAAATAAATGGGTTCTTTGAATTTTATTATAATACAAGTCAGTGTCTTACAACACAGTAGTAGTAAATGAGATTCTAATTTAGCCATCAGTGTAGGAGACTGCCTATTTCCTTAGCATTACAGTTGAGATATTTCACCGACTTCTCCAACTCAATATGTCTAAACTGAATTCACATGACTGTCTTTTAACCATGTTCAGTGAGTGGTACAACTTACTGCCTAAACCAGAACATTCTGGGTAACCCTTAAAACTTTAACTTTCTGACCATCCTCTGTATACAGCCAATTGTCTGTTTCTCTTGGTTCCTATATACCTATCTTAGTCCAGTTTACCAGTCATTGCCTAATTAGCTTCTACTCTTGTCTCTTCTGTTCTTCCAGTAGCCTCTGCTTCAGTGCTACTAAGTTTGAGTCTCTTTCCCATGATGGATTTTGTTTAACTGATTTATTTTACGGTCAGTGAAATAGTTCAGCGGATAAAGGCACTTGCCACCAAACCTATTAACCTAGTTCAGTCCTCATTACCTGTACTGTAGGAGGATGGAAGCATTTCCTAAGAGTTATCTCCTCTGACCACTACACATAGACCATAACATGAGTGCAACCACACATGTACATACATACATGATTTAAAATTATTTATTAATGTGCATATTGGTGTGGGTATGTGAGTGCCAGTGCCTGTGTAGAACAGAGGTGTAGGATCCCTTGGAACTTGAGTTACAGGCAGTTGTGAACTTCTTAACAAGATTTCATTTTAAATAGAATGTTCTTAGAGGAAGGGTCGCTTTCCACCACCTTAACATTCCATCAGGTCCCTTACTACCCCCTGCCGTTTCATAGCACCTATTCCAGTTGCAGTTAAGTTATTGCATAGTAAAGTCTCAAATCTATAGCTGTCGTAATGTAGACATCACATTCTCCTTGCTGGAACTCTAGCTTTACACATGGTAGTAGATGCTCAAGTGCTGCCTCAGTGAAGGGATCCTGTGCTGTCCACTGCACACATCATCTCACTCCTGTGCTATCTACTGCACACATCTCTCCTCGCTCCTGTGCTGTCCACTGCACACATCTCTCCGTGCTCCTGTGCTGTCCACTGCACACATCATCTCACTCCTGTGCTATCTACTGCACACATCTCTCCGTGCTCCTGTGATATCCACTGTACACATCTCTTCTCTCTCCTTTGCTGTCCACTGCACAATCTCTCCCCGCTCCTGTGCTGTCCACTGCACACCTCTCTGCACTCCTGTGCTGTCCACTGCACACATCTCTCTGCACTCCTGTGCTGTCCACTGCACACATCTCTCTGCACTCCTGTGCTGTCCACTGCATACATCTCTCCTCTCTCCTGTGCTGTCCACTACACACATCTCTCCTCTCTCCTGTGCTGTCCACAGCACACATCTCTTCTCTCTCCTGTGCTGTCCACTGCACACATCATCTCACTCCTAGAGCATCTTCAGCACATCCATAGCAGCTTAGTGTCTAGGTCTGTCTCCTCCTAGACTGAAATGTCTGAAGGAAGGAATTATTTTCATATTTCTTTTCTAAGTCTGATGCAATACACAGCATGAAATAATTGTTTACTTAAGAAAGAAGGGAAGCAAACTGAGCTATCCCATTGGGTTTTCTGAATAATATTTTTTTTCGTTGACTAATAAAAAGGAAATGGAGTGTTAGAATTATAGAATTGGGAAAGGCTATAATTTCTTTCTATCCTTTTTATAGATTTACTATAAATTTATAGAATTGCTAAAACTCAGGCCAAAATATGTAATCTCAGCACTTGAGAAGTAGAGGCAGTAGAGTTCATTATCATCCTCATCTGCTCATACGTTAAAATCCAGCCAGGACTACATGGAACTCTTTGAAAATACCACCCAAGCAAATGAATAAATAAATGGAAAAAAATAAATTCAATAAAATTCTAGCCAAACTGCCCAGAAGGTGAAATAATTAAGAACCTTTGGTCGCTCATACTAGAAGAAGGGTATGGGTAGCATTGTCCAATGTTTGGTTTTAAGACACATCTTATTGTTAGTTAAAGAGGATATTGTTAGTAAATAACAATATTGTTGGTCAACAAGGGACTTAAGAGCCATGGTAAGCAAATTGTGATTTATCTCTCAGGTTGTCTAAGAGATGTATCTTTGTTAGTGGTAATTTATGTAATTCATCATATTTTCCAATTCACGATTCCCAGAATTAGAAATACAAATTTTGCCTTTTTAGTTTGTAGAAAAGCATTTAAGAAAAATTCTTACATCTGTTATCTGTGTCATAGGAAGTCTTTCTTCACTTGAATATAACTTTTGGCAAGCTTTCCTTATAAATGTTTGAATGTGTGCTCCAGAAAGCTACAAACCCTTAACTGAATATCTGGCCACTTTTCAAAAAAAAAATGTGCGCTTTGATTCTCTGGTGTGGATGGTAGGAAAAGCCTGTCAATAAACTTAAGCCTTAGCCTGCATCCTGACATAACCTTAGCCTGCAGAGTGACATAACCTTAGCCTGCATAATGACATAACCTTAGCTCTTGGAAGAATCAGGAACTCAAGTTCATTCTTGGCTGGCTACATCGAAGGTTCATGACCAGACTGGAATACATGAGACCCTATCAACAAAACAGAAACAAAACCAATAATAAAAACAATAAAAACGATGAAAAAAATTTAAATTTGACCTTTTTAAAAGTAGCGTCTTTGCATGTCACTACATTTCCATACTGCCCACTTGATATGAAAGGAGAAGCTGTCATCTCCTGAAGATGGTAGTACTGTTCCTGTTACATTCCAACTTACCTGCCAGACATGAGAATTGGGATTACTGGACTGAGCCACAATCTGGATCTAAATTATGTTGGCCCACCAGAAGTAAGTTCTTTGCTCACAAGTTTTAACGTGAAAATTGTTATATCTTTAGTTGCTATTGCCAGAATGTGGAAAGGTCTTTCCAAAGTAGGAGCAAATGTAATATCATGAACAGGATAAGTGATGGTCATAAGAATTTCAGCTTTGCGTTATTTGTGGTGTTTTCACTGTAATCAAAACTCCGATCCAGGCAGTGGTGGCGCACACCTATAATCTTAGCAATTGGGAGGCAGAGCAGGTGCATCTCTCTGAGTTTGAGGCCAAGCCTGGTCTACAAATCGAGTTCCAAGACAGCCAGATCTGTTATGCAGAGAAACCTAGTCTTGTAAAACCAAAACAAAACCCAAGCAAGCAAACAAACAAAGAAAACCCCTGAACCTCAGCCATGCATGGACTGGACTAGTGTTTCCACTTCCCACAGCTGCTATGGAAGGGTGAGTGCAATAGCTGGACGTGGTCCAAGAAGTGCAGCTACAGTTCAGTTTACATGAGCTCTCACTCTGCAGAGAGCACTGGCTGAGATCATAACATCTGGCGCGTCAAGTCTTCTTACTACACCATCTGCTGAGCAGGTTGCTAACGTCAGACCCATATGCAGGGGAGCGAATTTCACATTAGCAATGGATGTTCTGCTGTCTGCTAGAGTTGTCCTCGTCACCCCCATCACCCCGTGGCGCTGTCCTCACAGTTTATCACTTGATTCTCCTACTGTTTCTTCCCACATGACAGCTGTTCAGTCAACAGAACAGGAAGCCAAGACCCGTCCACATTCAGGACGTGCCATGTCACACACCATGCAGATCACCGCACGTCTTCCATCTAGCACTGCAAAGCCAACTCCCCACTTTCACTTTTATCTCAGACCTTCCTGAGACAGGGAAACCCCCTCTCTCTGCGGGCACTGACATTTGTCGAGTACTGTTAAGCCTCAACATTCTGGTCAGTTGCTGGATCAGATGGCCATCTGGTACCTGTGGAAGCTGAAAGACACATTATTGTAAATGATGTTCTTTTGGTCCCCTGTGATGCTGCGGGCCACAGACATGGCCTTCGCCACCTGTTTTCTTATTTGTTGCTTCAAAACTTGCAGAATGTGTGACCAGTGCGAGGTGGAGCTGTCCTTTTTAGCCTTGTCACCTGTGTCATTATGTATCAGTTGTCACTGCTGTTGATTCTGTTATAGGGATTGAACAAAATTGAAATGTTTATTCTGATTCAGTCATGTTAGAATAGAGCCACCCCAAGCCTCCATGTGTTTCACACTGAGTGGAATTGAGTCAGTGTGACAGATTTGGTTGTCCAGAGATTCAAATAGTTTTCTGGACTCTGTAGGAGAAGTGTAATCTCTCACAAAATGAACCTTATTTAGGTCTTTTAAAATCTCTGTTGTGAATAATTTAAAATATGTTGTTTTATCCTTCCGTTTTAGTAAATAAAAAGGTTTCGTTTTCAAAGTTTATTTTTCTAGGTTAAAGCATCATATTTGTTCAAAATAGCAAAAGCGATGTCAGCATCTGCAGGGCCCTTCAACCAGAAACACATCTTTTCAGAGATTTCCACTCACAAAAACCTAGAATCCTTGACTTAGTCCTTAGAAACCGTTTCATGGTTGGCTTATATGGAGCAGAGTTGAAATATATTAAGAGATTTTTTTACATAGAGATACTCAGGGAAAGGGTAAAAAAGATCCACTTTTCAAGGGAGAATCACACTTAGTATCTTAAATAGCCAGTGTGTCTGGGTGTGATGAAGTACCCCTTTAATCCTAGCATTCAGTAGGCAAAAGCAGAACCAAGCAGATCTCTGTGAGTTTGAGGCCAGCCTGGTCTACATAGAGAGCAGAATTCTAGGACAACCAGAGCTACATAGTGAGACTCTGTGTGCCCCCTCCAAAGTGAAAATAAAGACAAGTGCATGTTTTTGTTATCGTATGATGTTGTAGCTCAAAGAACTTAAAAATGAGGTCACAGAGTGAGAGCTGTGATAAACTCGGGTAGATTACAGCTTGAGAAAGAAAACCACTCTAGGCTACAGGACTGCAGAGGAGTCCTTGTACATGGGTGTTTTGCGTACACGTATGACTGCAGCATATGTATGCCTGGTACCAGTGGAGGCCAGAAGAGGGCTTAGGATCGCCTGGAACTGGAGTGAGCAGATGGTTGTAATGTATCTTGTGGGTAATGGAAATCAAATTCTGGTCTTCTAGAAGAGTCACCCAGTGCTCTTAAATGCTGAGCCATTGCTCCAGTCTTGTTTTTCACTTAACAGATTCTTCAGACTCTGGAGCATGGGGACTCTTTTTCTTTTCTTTTTTGTTTTTGTTTTTGTTTGTTTGTTTGTTTGTTTTTTCGCAACAGGGTTTCTCTGTGGCTTTGGAGCCTGCGCTGGAACTAGCTCTTGTAGACCAGGCTGGTCTCGAACTCACAAAGATCCGCCTGCCTCTGCCTCCCGAGTGCTGGGATTAAAGGCGTGCGCCACCA
Source organism: Dicrostonyx torquatus (assembly GCA_028555095.1). Lineage (NCBI taxonomy): Eukaryota > Metazoa > Chordata > Mammalia > Rodentia > Cricetidae > Dicrostonyx > Dicrostonyx torquatus. The sequence continues at coordinate 2,845,854 of JAQHUG010000226.1, read as the reverse complement.
CCGCCCGGCTTTCTTTTCTCATGTCTTAACAACTTTTTCACTGATCAAAACAGCCTTCACCTTTCCCCACTGAACCTCTGTCGTAATCACTATAAAAATAGTACTTAAAGTTGGGCCTGATGGCACCCAGTACTCAGGAGGCTGAGGTAGATGGATCTCTTGAGTTCCAGGACTGCCTGGTCTACACTGGGAGTTCCACGCCACCCAGGATCGAACAGACCCTGTCTCAGAGATTATTTGTAAAGTACACAACACATTCTGTCTTCAGGTTTTATTCAAGATCAGGGCGCTTTTTTTTCCCCTCTGAGTTACCAAATCCAAATCGAAGATACTTTTCATGTATTTAGTGTGAGGTTTTGTATGTCTGTCTGTCTGTCTGTCTGTGGAGCAGACGTGTGTCAGAAGACGACAGCTTTTTCCCTCCACCATGTGGGCTCTGGTGTAGAACTCAAGCTTCACAGCGACCACTTTACCTGCTGAGCAATCTCTGACTCTCATTCTCGTTCTTAACAAAGCCCTCGTTGTGTAATGCCCACACAGTGAATATTTTTTCCACGTATGTTTACATCTGTTTTTAAAATACATTTTTTGTTTGTGTGTGTGCATGCATGTAGAGGTCATAGGACAACTTGAAGACATCAGTTCTCTCTTTTTACTGTGTGTGTCCCAGGAGTTGAATCAGGGCTGAGACTTGAAGTTGGAGATAGCACCTTAACTGCTGAGCCAAGTCAGCCCCACATCTATTTCTTTTGAGAATATTTTATCTATGTGTAAGTGAAGAACTTACACTATGTTTCTAATTTTGAAGCTGTCGCTAAAGTTAAATCTGGGTTAGGCTAACCCTTTATATCCTGTTAAAAAGAAAATAATTTCCTTTTTATTTCTGTTTTGAAGTGATGCATGTACTGCGTTCTGATGGTTCCCCCCATATCTCCACAGCTGTGCATGCCTAAAGGGCTGTCTTTCAGAACACAAGCTGACAATAAAGAACCCCAGTTCCACTCCTTTATCATCACCCGGGAAGATGGTTCTCGCACCTACGGCTTTGTTCTCACTTTTTATGAAGAAGTCACAAGTAAGCAGATCTGTACAGCGATGCAGACACTGTACCAGATGCACAGTGCTGAGCAGCTCGGCAGTGTGTATGCTTCATCCTCCTGCAGTATGGACTCGCTGGCAAGCAGTATTGATGAGGGAGACGCAACCTCTCTTTTGAAACTCCAGCGATGCAACTCTTACGACATCAACAGAGACACCTTGTATGTTTCAAAAAGTATATGCTTGATCACGCCTCTGCCTTTCATGCAAGCCTGCAAGAAGTTCCTCTTCCAACTTTACAAGGCCGTTACCTCTCAGCAGCCACCGCCCTTGCCCCTCGAGAGCTACATCCATAATATTCTCTATGAGGTGCCCCTTCCACCGCCTGGGAGGTCACTGAAGTTTTATGGTGTTTATGAGCCTGTCATCTGCCAGAGGCCCGGGCCCAATGAACTCCCTCTTTCTGACTACCCTCTCCGAGAGGCCTTTGAGCTCCTGGGATTAGAGAACCTCGTTCAAGTGTTTACCTGTGTCCTTCTAGAGATGCAGATCCTTCTCTACTCACAAGGTAGGTGACCTTGGCACTTGGTTTTCTAAAAGTAAGTACTTATGCCCTACACTACCCTGTTTCATTGTGGATTCAATTAATGATCTAAAGTCTCTTCTGTTTTTCATAAAAGAATAGGCTTGGGTGAGATGAGAAGCTATAGGTTGTTTCTATTTGAAGTGACAGTGACTGCAGAGATAAACAGGAATCGAAATCGTTGGGTTGACCAATTTGGGTGTATTTATTTGTTTATATTTTTAAATGAAAACAACTCTTTATCCACAACATATAATCATTAGATACATTGAAACCTGTTACTCTCAGTGACTAATGAACTTTCTTTTTATTTTTGAGACAGGGATTCTCTGTTTAACAGCCCTGACTGTCCTGGAACTAGCTCTTGTAGACCAGGCTGGCCTTGAACTCACAGAGATCCACTCTGCCTCCCACCACCACCACCCAGTTTTGACTCTGTTTCTTTCTTTACAAATTGACAAAGTTTTACCTGGGAATTCAGGTGGCACTTGAAAGTAATAAATGCAATGTTTACTCTGCAACTTCCCGAGGCAGATAACTTTGGACATTTGCCTGTAGGAACATTTTATGAGTGAGAAAGAAATATGCAGGTAGGAAGCAGATGTGGCTGCCCCAGACCTAGAACAGATCTGCTGGAGTTGTGTTTTTAACCTCCAAGTCCCAGAAGGTATTATCTTTATTGTACCTTTTATTCAACGTCTCCCAACACAGATTTAGTTAAGATACTAACAAGTTGAATTTTATTTCACCAGTATATACTAGTGAATGGCTGATACTGAGCCTAGTCTAGGACACCTGTTTCCATCTGAACATGAACTTACAGAAGTAGAGATGTCATGTCATAAAGCTACTGAATTGTTGGAAATTGTAAACTAGCCAGGCGCACTGTTGAGACTTTGGAAAATATGGCGCACAGATATCTGGATTAGCATTTTGCTAGTTTGTATTTAGGATGGCAGAATTGTGGAGCAGTCTCCCCTGCTGCTGTCATGTTTATTTTTTCACTTTCTTTTTTTTTTTTTCATTTTTCTATTTTAAATTACAAGTGAAACTGAGCCAAGCAGGCTATATTTATGCTTCCCCATCTTGTGTGTGTGTTGACAGCACTTCTTGAGGTTTCTCAGTTTATCCTACATAATAGTTTTTGATAATGTGTTTGTTCAGTGTTGCGCTTTGTTATCAGGGAGTGCTCTAATGGCTCATCTGAGTTCTTATGTTCCTTGTGCCCTCTTTCTTAGTGCTCATCATTACCTGTTAATTACCTGCTTGAAATTTTGTTACTCTTCCCTGGAGAGATGGTGGCGTTGGAGAAGTGGCGCAGCGTCAGCTCTCAGTGTCAGGTTTTAGGGTTAGAAATGTTTAAATGGTGGAGAACCGGCTCAGTGGTGAAGAGCACTTACTCTTGCTGGTCCTGCTGCTGACCTGGGTTTGATTCCCAGCACTCACATTGCAGCTCACAGCTGTCCATAACCCCAGTGAGGGGATCTAAGTCCTTTTGACCTCCAAGGACGCCAGGCACACATACGGAGCGCAGACATACATTCGAGCAAAGCACTCATACACCTATGAGAAAATAACCTTTTTAAAAATGTTTAACCAGTATTGGTTTTAGATGTCATAAATGCCTTGGTTTCAAATCTCTGCTCTGTCACTTATTAACTATAAGCCCTGCGGGTGACTGACTTAATTTTCAGAAGTCTTGGTCCCCCCCATATCTCTGGGCTGTTTTTGCCACCCACACCTGATCAATTGTGGAAGTTAAATGAGAAGACCTATCTAGAATTTTTAGACTATATGTGATGTTCCTTTTGTTCAGGGGGAGATAAGTAATCGTAGCACAAGTAAATAATGTGATAGTTCCAAAATTTAGGCTTCCATCAGTCTCTCCTGACAACTAAACCATGTTGGTAACTGTCCTGGACCTACACATAGTCTTTCCTTACCTGTCTCAATACTTATTTTTAAATTACTTGCTCATTCTTCAACTGCATGGTAAGTGTATCATACTAAATATTTGTAAAACATGAAATGACAGCTTTGTGTAAATGCAGTTTCGGTGGTTTTTAATGTCTCTCCCCTTAGAGAAAGACACTAAAATGAACACGTCTTTTTTTTTTTTTTTTTTTAATGTGCGTTGGTGTGAAGGTGTTAGATCTCCTGCAACTGGATCTTCAGACAGTTGTGAGCTGCCATGTGGGTGCTGGGAATTGAACCCGGGTCCTCTGAAAGAGCAGTCAGTGTTCTTAACCACTGAGCCATCTCTCCAGCCCCTGAACATGTCTTTTAAAGAGTCTTTATGTTGATGCACCCTTTGTGATTCTGTGTAAGAGGTTTGAGTATATTTGCTACTTCATCTTACATATTGATAAATATATGCCATACAGTTTCAAGGTGCTCAAGAGCCAGACAATCACCATGGAAATCCAAAGTGACTCTAAGTAGATGGATTTCAGTGGTGGAAGTGTTCATTAAACTGGTTTGAAATGCAGTCCACAATTTATTTAGATGGTTTCAGACTGTTATCTAGAGAGTAATTCTATCACAATCTTTTTCAGTGGCTATAAATTTTTAAGTACAGAATGCACCCGGGAAGTCAAGACTGTTTCCTAGTACCTTATATCAGAAGAGTGTCTGGAGGTTACATTAAGCCGGACATGGTCCTCTTTTCTTTTCTTTACTTTTTAAATTTTATTGTATTGTATTTTATTTTATTTTTCGAGACAGGGTTTCTCTGTGGCTTTGGAGCCTGCGCTGGAACTAGCTCTTGTAGACCAGGCTGGTCTTGAACTCACAAAGATCCGCCTGCCTCTGCCTCTGGGATTAAAGGCATGTGCCACCACCGCCCGGCTGGTCCTCTTTTCAAAAGAACAGTGGAAATATAAAAGATGGAAATTTAAACACCAGTGTCTGACTTTTGGTACCAGTAATTAAAGCCTCCAGAACACTTTGGATCTTGCTTACGTACTCCGTTGGTTCTCACAGAGGAAATCAGCAGTTACTGCCGCCACAAGCAACAAGCCAAATATTTTGAAAGAAAGAAGCTATGTTTCCATGACCTTGATTCAAAAAGCAGTATAATTTAGCTAACTAATATTTTAGTATTACTGGATTTAGGAGTTGGGGAGTGGGGAGTTGCCTTGAACATGTTAGGCAAGTGTCCCACCAGTGAGCACATCTCCATGTATTGTTTTAGGTTAAACTTAACCTTAGTGTCGTTAAAATTGTTTCTCTTTTTTTTTTTTTTTGTTTTCTGTTGTTATTGTTTTTCCAGACAGGGTTTCTTTGTGTAACAGCCCTAACTGTTCTGGAACTAACTATGTGACCAGGTTGGCCTCAAATTCTGCCTCTACCTCCCAAGTGTTGGGATTAAAGGTGTGAGCCATCACTGAATGGCTTTTGTTTTTGTGCTTTGTTTTTTTGAGATAGGGTCTCAGGTGGCCCTGGCTGGCTTTGAGCTCACTGAGTAGTATCTCTGAGGATAACCTTGAACTCCTAATTCTCATTTCTCTACCTCCCTAGTGGGGTTACAAGCGTGTGTTACCACGTCTAGCTCTATTTGTGTTGTTTTCAAAGCAGTAAGGAAGATTTTTATTCAAGCCAATAATATTTATTTGTTGGAACCCACGAGACTACACAGTGGATGCGCAGCTGACAGACCAATAGGCAGATCCACGGGAAGTGTGTACACACACGTCCACATGGACTAACCCGTTTTGCAGAGCTGCGGGAGCACATGTCTTTTGGAAAAGTCGCTGTCATATCTGTGGAAACCTTGTGAGGCCATGATTCTTCCACTCCCAGAACACCTCAGCAGTGTGACCTCTGCCGGGCAGTGGTGTGACCTTGCTCTGCTCCCCCCCCCCATACACACACCAGGAGGCCTTGGAAGGAAGGAATTCACTCTTTGTTCTAGCAGCCAAATTTACTTAGAATCAATCCCTTAATATTACCTGCTCACAGACCACGCAGAAATTTCTATAGAGGACAGGCACTGAGCAGGAAGGCAGCATGCCCCACCTTTGCTAACAAACAAATCTGGTCCTCAAAGCTGATTATCACCAAAGAGATTAGATCCAATAACTTTATTTAATGGTTTGGAATGTCAGGTACTTCCCCTTGGATGCTGGCTCTTCCCTGGGCTGGGTCACCTGCTCCCAAGTACTGCTTTGTCACAGTATCACTGTCCTTGCCTATGGAATTTTCCAACTACATCTAGAAAAACTAGAAACCTCATGGGATCAGTTCTTACTCTTACTCTTTATTCTTCTTTTCCTTCCTAGTTCTACTTCCTCCCTTACTCTCCTTCTTTCTTCTTCTTCCCCACGCTCTTTCACTTCACTTTCTCCCCTCACTCGAAAAATAAAGAACACACAGAGGTAACATACTGAGTTAATCTATTTTACCCCCAGATCCTTGCCTGCCATAGACCTCTAATTCTGAGCCCTGAGGGGGTACTGTGGCTGGTACACAAGGCCCCCCAATAGCCAATTGTGATAGAAATATGGGACTACCCTATGCAAGCAAACAGGCCTTTAATAGTCTGATTTTACACTGCCCATCTGTCTGACCATATGACAGAGTCTTTACCATTAGGTCTGCTCTTTTATCACTGCTTAAGAGACAACGTGTGATTTATTCAGTCCTCTGAGCTGATTTGTTTTGAGCTTCCTCTGTTGTAGTGACCTTTTAAAGCGGTATGTGTTCATTTGCTTTGGAGCTGCGTGTGTGTGTGTGTGTGTGTGTGTGTGTGTGTGTGTTGAGAGGTATTATGTCCAAGTGACAGTGGAATCTGGAGATCCTCACACATTCCCAGCCAGCCCTAAAGGAAAAGATATGCCCTGTGTTATATGAATCTCTTTGCACTCCAGTGTTAACAAAATCCAGTATAAACTTTCCATTTATTTCATTGGCAACTTTCCCTTCTGTAACA
>JAQHUG010000226.1:2797164-2812139 GCA_028555095.1 Dicrostonyx torquatus | reverse complement strand
GCCACCACCGCCCGGCTTGATACAAACTCTTTAAAGTCTTAAGAGTAGACACAACCTCTGACCTCACAAAGCAGGATTGATAATTTCTGAATATTCAGTATTCCCTAGCAGTATAATTACTAAAAAGTTACATTGCTATGTTCCTGTGTGTGTGTGTGTGTAGTATTTCCATTATTTACTTAAAATTAATCTTTCCAAAGTCATATTTCTGATTATCAGTGGCCTTTATAAAAATCTGTTTCTGAGTGATGGGATGATTTCAGTTTTCTGTAGGTGCATGAATATATGATACAGCATTTTAGGAATAAAATGCCTCTAATTTACTGTAAATTTAATTTATAGCCCAGTCAATTGAGCAGAGACTGATGAAAATGGATCACACTGCCATTCATCCACATCTACTTGATATGAAAATCGGCCAGGGCAAATACGAGCAAGGGTTCTTCCCAAAGCTACAGTCGGATGTCTTGGCAGCAGGACCAGCCAATAACAAGTAAGCCTGTGTTTACCTGAGTGACTGGCCAAATGTAAGAAGGGAAATGTTCTCCAGTGTTAGCTAGGCAGTGTGTGAGCACTAAATATTGTATCGATTTACATTTTTAAGTTTAATTGATCCACTGTATGCACTTGACTTTTATTCTGTTATGTAGGAGAAAAAGGATTCTAAAGACCGAAGGTTTTTTTTTTTCACAGAACTATCAATAGACATGTTTCTTTCTTGTATTCTTTTTTAAATTTGTGTTTTTGTTATTGGTATTGGCAGGGTCTCAATAATTAAAACAGATTGAACTAGAATTCAGTATATAATCCAAAGCTGGCCTCAGATACATGATCTTCCTCAGCATTCTCTGCTTTTTCCTTTTTGTTCTGTCCCTCATCCCACCCCAGTGCTTTGTGCTCAGAGATTCGGTCATAGACTGAACCCAGGGCTTCTGTGCTCAGAGTTAGGTGGTGGTCTCCTGCTGTGCTAAGCCCCTACCCTACTGTCTTTTTTCCCCTTGAAGTGCTACAGATCAAACACAAGTCCACATTTGAGTGATTATATTAAAACACTGCCTTAATACTAACCAGGGGAGCTGACTTTTGCCAGTAACCCTGACACTTGAAAGGGGGACCTAGGAAAAATTTCAGTTTAAAGAGAACCTGAACAACATTGAAGATAGTGTAGGCCATATAGTGACCTTGTGTCATAAAGCAAGACAGATAAGCCCTGAACTTAAAACTTTACTAAAAGTCGTTGGTAATTATGTGTATGAATATTTTGCCTACATGTATATTATGTACACCAGGTGCATACCTGGTACCGGTGGTAGTCAGAAGAGGGCATCTGATCCCCTGACACTGGAATTAACAGATTCATGTTAGCCACTACGTGGGTGCTAGGAACCAAATCCAGTTCTCCTGTAAGAGCAACAAGAGTATAACTCTGAGGGGGTTTGTTTGCTTATTGTTCGTTTGTTTGAGACATGGTCTTGTATTCCTGGACTGGCATTTGTTGGAGGGAATGCACGTGGTGCACACATGCCATGGTGCACATGCAGAGACCAGAGGACACCATTTGGGAGTCAGCTTTTCATGTCATCAGGCCTGGAGGCAAACTCCTTCTCCCCCAGTGCCATTTTCAAGATCTCTATGCCACACTTGGGTCTTTGTATATTTTCTCTGCTAGTTCTATTTATTGTGAGCTATTGATGCCCTGTAGTTTTTATATGAATAAACGTGTAGAAGGAAGTTACGTTTCGTTTCGTGGCCCCTCAGACCCAAATAATCACACAAAAACTATATTAATTACAATATTATTTGGCCAATAGCTTAAGTGTATTCCTGGCTAACTCTTATATCTTGAGTTAACCCATTTCTGTTATTCTGTGTATTGCCACAAGGGCAGCTACGTGGTATCTCCCTGACTCCACCTACTTTCTTTATCTCTGTTAGGATTTCCCACCTGGCTTTACTCTAAGCCAGTGGCCGAACCACCTTCTTTAGTAACCAATGATAATAAAACATATTCATAGCATACAGAGGGGGCTCCCACATCATGGCTGTAGAAATTACATTTTGCATTGTATTCATCAGTTGAATGGTAGCACTTGAGAGTAAAGGGAAAGTGTGTGTTGAGAATAAGTTGATGAGGAGCATATGGAGACACTCATGTCATAAAGGAAGGCAGGCCCTGAAACGGCACAAGGCCAAGGAATCAAAGACTGTAGTCCCAGGATTTGGGGCTCTGTTGAGCAAGGTTGGAAGGGAGAGGATCGTTATAGAGGAAAGGGCATTACTTTTGTTGTACTCTGTATGATTTTCCTTGGGTCTTAGGCCAGAACTAAAGAAAAAGCAGCACAGAGGTATGGGAATTAAGGTATGGAAGAGGTAATGTAACAGGAGGTGGACGTTAGCACAGTAGATGGAAATGTCTCGGGTTTCTGAGGTTCGGGACTAGAGAGATTAATTTCTAGGACCTGGGTTTAATTCCCAGCATCCACATGGCAGCTGGGACATACAGATGTCTGTAACTCCAGCTCCAGAGAATCCAGTATCCTTACACAGACATACATGAAGGTAAAACAGATGCTCATTAAATAAAATTTTTTTAAAAACAAGCTTTTCATAAAGCATCTTATAATATAGGCTACCATTTCATAGAAACACAGTCATACAATTTAGAGCCCAGAGAAATCACATTCTAGCTCCCTGACACAACAGAGACTTAAGTTTAGAAAGATACCCCTTTAAAAACTTGACCCGATAAGGGTGCTGGAACCAAACTTGGGTTCTCTGGAAAAGCACCAAGGACTCTTAATTGCTGACCTCTCTCCAGTTCCTAATCTCAGTTTTTAAAAACTATTAATTGTGGTGTTGGTTGTGAATATCCAAAACCCATTTGATTGAGTGCTTTGAATGGGTAAGTTAAATAGTATCTAAAATTAAAACTTTAAACATATTTTGAAAAGAATTGATTGAAAGAACTGAGCATGATGGTCGGTACAGAAGACAGGAGGATCATGATTTCAAAGCAGACAAAAGTGCCCAGCAAGACTGTCCAGAGGGAAAACAAGGGAAGCAGAAAACAAAACAGCTGCTGTCAGCCTTCTGTGCAGAAGGGTTCATTCTTTCTGGATGGTGGTTGTTTTGTTTTATTATTGTTGTTTGGTTTGGTTTTGTGTAGTTGCTTTGAAGGAGGTTGGTGTTTTTGTTTTTTGTTTTGGTTTGGTTGGTTTTGGTTTTGGGTTTTTGAGACTGGATTTCTCTATGTAGCTCTGGCTGTCCAGGAAATTACTCTGTAGACCTGGCTGGTCTCCAACTCAGAGATCCTCCTGCCTCTGCCTCCCATGCTGGAGTTACAGGCGTGTGTCACCCCTGCCCAGCCCATTCTTTAAATTTCATGTCTTTTTATTTGGATGGTTTTCTTAGTCTATTTTGTTTTGGTGTATTTATTTTCCAGTCGCTGGGTGAGCCGAAATGCCACAGCACAGCGCCGGAAAGAACGCCTCCGCCAGCACTCTGAGCACATTGGACTAGACAATGACCTACGGGAGGTACGTCATGTGGTCTGCCTGCCTGGGTGCCACAGAGCAGACATCACAAAACTCACCCAGGAGGTGTCACTATACACGGTCTTTCGAGTTCCTTTAAAAACAGTTCATTTTACTTTAAATATTTTCATACTGAAGTGTAAGAGAAAACATTTTTCCAGTTTTGTCCTTTTGTTCATCTAAAATAGAGTAGTAATTCTCTGTATTAAATCTTATAAAAGCTGTGTTTAAAGTTTTGGTCAGTAGGTCTCTGGAAGGGAGCAAATTGAGGTACACATATATCTACATTTCAAATATAATTTAAGGTTAGTAAGTAAAGATGTATTTATGTATTCTTTCTCTTTGGCTTGCTGACCATTTTTTAAAAGTTACAGAACTGTTTTTAGATATAGATCTATATGCTTTATTTGTATTCATTGAAAATAAAATTCAAATTGTGTTTAAATAATTGTTTCATCTTGTGATCAAAAAAATGCAAAGACAAATCTTGTTCATTGTTTTATAAACTCAAATGTGTAGAAATACAACAGGAAACATCCTTCCAAACTGAAGCCTTTCTTGTCCATTGCCAATCCTTCACTGCCCTCTCCCGTGCTGTGACCTCATCATATGCATGCAGGTTTTGCTTCTTCTTTTCTTTTTCTTTTTCCTTTTCCTTTTTCTACTTTTCTGTCATTGAAACGTCGCCATCATCTTAGCCTTCAGGGGAACTTTTGGTCTGTCAGAACTCCATGGCATTCTGGGAGTGGGATCAGGGCCCAACTCCTCCTGCACGGCTTCCTAAAAAGTCCTTCTCTGAGTGCTGCCTGGTATGTCCTTTGCCTGAAAGTGCCTCCCAAGGTGTTCCTGAATCCTGTCTCTGGTGTTTTTTGAATGGCGCACACACATGAGAGACACATGAGTGCATGTAGCATGTTTTGCTCTATGCTTCATATTGTGTTTTCTGCCTGTTTGTGCTAGAATGTGCTCACACAAGTAATTCTATGCTATTGACAGTAAAACTGACATTTAAATCCTAAGTCATTGGGGATATGTATGTATATATGTGTATGTATGTGTGTACACACACGTGTGTATATATCCTCGATAACAAATTGCTTTTCTTCTAAGTGGGAGAGAAATGTAAATTCTTTCTTATTTTAAGCCTTTTTTCCCCCATAAGTGCAGAAGTAGCTGAATATCACTTTTTCTTTTGCTGATTCTCCTTTCCCACCTCCTAAGTACTGGGATTAAAGACATGCACCACTATGCCCATTTTGGCTTGTTTTTAATAATAATAGTATTTATTATTGTTATTGTGGTGGTAATAGTTTTATGAGTCAGGGTCTCACTGTGTACACTTGGCTGTCTTGAAGCTCCCTGTGTAGACCAGGCTGAGCTCCAGTTTACAGAATTCAGCATACCTTGGCCTCCCTAGAGCTGGGATGAAAGATGTGGACCACTACACCTGAGCTTTATTTTTATTTTTAAATTAAGTTCATGTTTGTGGGGCTATGTGCACTTGAGTGCAGGCCTATGGAGGCCAGAGATATCGCATACTCCTGGAACTGGAGTTATCTGAGCTACCTGGTGTAGGTGCTGGAAACGGAACTTAAGTGCTCTGCAAAATCTGCATACACAGTCAGGACCATTTCTGTAACCCGGCTTATATGGTGCTACACCAAGTTTTATATGGTACTGGGGTAAACCAGGGTTTGTCCATGCTAGTCAGGCACACTACAGTTGAGCTGTATCCCCAGTGGGAAAGCTCTTTAAACATTAAAAATTTGTTTTTTACTAATCTTTAGATGTAGCTTTTAATTCTGTCCCCAAGTAACAACAGAAAATGAAAATATAATTCTCATGTAGATGCTGCCTTGTAGCTCAGATTGATTTTTCTTAAACTTTTTATTTCCTACATTTAGTTACTTGAAAAATTTCAACTTTCAGTATGTGTCCATGCCCACTGCTATATTTAATGTCCCTACTGATAATAGTTTTCTCATTCTCAGTTTTCCCTTTTTTTCCTTTGAGTAATATTAAAGCAGAAAAGTGCGTGTAAGTGCTGAAAAACCTGCTACGTAGGGAATTCATTGTTGTTTCAATGGTTCTTGAAAATATTAGAGCCGGGCGTTGGTGGTGCACACCTTTAATCCCAGCACTTGGGAGGCAGAGGGAGGTGGATCTTTGTGAGTTCGAGACCAGCCTGGCCTACAGAGCTAGTTCCAGGACAGGCTCCAAAGCTACAGAGAAACTCTGTCTCAAAAAACCAAAAAAAAAAAAAAAAAAGAAAGAAAGAAAATATTAGACTGAGAAGCCACATCATTTTGCTAATGCTGCCTTTTGTTGTGTATATTGAGAGAAGCTAATCACTTGATCCTCAGTCGGTAGAACTTTCAGCAGCTTTAGCAGGTTGATTTTCTTCCATAGGGGAAACAAATTCTCTTACGTTCAAAGACTGCAAAGGATTTTACACATCTTATTTTATAGTATTCAGTTCTCTCCTTCAGGTAATAAGGAAAGATTTGCATCTGTGCCTGTGAATGTGTCAGTTCACTGGCAACAAAGTACTAGTTGTGCTGTATGATTTAGAGCAGTTCTTAAGAATGTGGTCTTAAGACACTTGTATCTTTAGAGATTCTGCCGTGTAATCTTGATGCAGCCAGCGTACAAGCACAGAGACTGTAATTTTTCTCTAACTAGGTATCTGGGGATTGTTTGGTTTGCTTGCTTGTTTATTGTTGCTGTTTTCAGGCCTGGTCTTGAGTAACCCAGCCTGGCCTTAAGCTTGCTATGTAAACATAAGTGACCTTGAACTCTTGTTCCTCCTGCCTTCACCTTTTTAGTACCCAGGTTATAGATGTGCGCCACCAAATGTGGTTTGAGTGGTACCCAGGATTGATTGCAAGTTCTGTGCGTGATAAGCAAGCTCTCTGAGCTGTAGCCCCTTCCCTGTTTTTGACTTTTATGGAAATTGACTAAACAAAGTTCAAGAATACTGGAATGGATGTTTTTGTGTTTATATGTGTGTTACCACAAAGTCAGCAAAGGACTCTGGGCATAAAACTAAGGCTCATAGAACAAGGCGAGGGAAGGTTTTATGCAGACACGTCCCACCTCATCCCAGCCCCCATGTTTGCAGCAAGTCACGCTTTTCAGCCTTTTCAGCCTTTTCTGTGAACTGTAGCGTGCATCATACAGTGAGAGGCAGCAACATTAGATGCTCATCGATAAGATTGGAGTCATAAAAACTAGTTACAGTACAATACTGGTACTATTGAAAGTTAATTAGAGCCAAGGATTTGGCTAGAGAGTAGTTCCCCAGATGATTGAGGGACATGAAATCTTTGTTTTTAAGTCTTTTCTTGATCCTAACTAATTATAATTGTGGTGGTCCCATTAAAAAGACTAAACTGAATGAAACTCCTGGGTTTGAGTGAATTTTGACTTAATAATGTTTCTGTCACTCTCCTTTTCACAGAGTTAACTGTTTGAAGAGCAGTACACAAGTCTCCTGCCTCTCATCAAGAGCACTAAAATCTTAATTGCTGTTATACACACACACTTAAGGCCTTTTTAATGTCTTGCTTGTCGTATTTGTTCGTGTAAGTTTTAAGTAGAAAAGAATCTGTGATGTTTACACATTTAAAAATACTCCTGATTTTTAGAAATATATGCAAGAGGCGCGAAGCTTAGGAAAGAACCTGAGGCAACCGAAGTTGTCAGATCTCTCACCTGCTGTGATTGCACAAACCAACTGGAAATTCGTAGAAGGCTTATTAAAAGAATGCAGAATGAAGGTACGTGCACTGCTGCCACAGTGTGCATTTGCATGCTACCTGAGTCAACCCCAGTTCTGCCTGGATGGATGTCTGTGTGCTGCATGTGGGCAGTGCCCATGAAGGTCAAGAAAGGGCATCAGATCCTCTGCTTCTGGCATTACAGATGGTTGTGAGCTACCGTGTGGGTGTGGGAATCAAACCCGGGTCCTCCGCGAGAACAGCCAGTGCTCTTAACCACTGAGCTACCTCGCCAAGCTTCAGAAGAAACTTTTTTGTAACATAGACCTGGATATGATCCTCACTGAAATCGTGAACCTATATGAAATCTCCATTGCCCACAGCAATAATGACATGGGAGCCTTGCATGGTTTTTCTCATCTTTTTTTTTAGATTTTATTTATATGTGTACAGTGTTCGGCCTGTATGTGTGAGCCACCATGTGGGTTCTGGGAGTTGAACTTGGAACCTCTGTAAGAGCAGCCAGTGCACTTAACCTCTGAGCCATCTCTCCAGCTCATCTTTTTAACTATTGCATTGAGTATGGGTGTGTGTGTGTGTGTGTGTGTGTGTGTGTGTGTGTGTGTGTGTGTGTGTGTGTGTGTGTAGGCACACACGTGGAAGTCAAGAGAACAACTTAACAGAGTCAGTTCTTACCGTCCGCTTCGTTTTGAGGCACCATCTTTCTTGTTTGTTGCCATAACTATGGCTGTTTGAAAATAGCAGGCCCAAGATCTTCATCCCAATCTTCCATATCAGCATTGAGACTGGAGATGTGTGTCACCTTACCCAGTTTTGACATGGGTTCCCAGGATCTGAACTCAGATGGTCAGGCTTGTACAACAAGCACTTTTATTCGCAAACCATCTCTTCAGCCACTCATAAGTCATATAAAGAATGTTACTCTCCTATGTGAAAAGCAGCGTGTGTACCCATGTAAAGCCTTGCTCGTGCTCTTACACATTACTACATGGGAAAAGATCTTAGCTATGTTATTGCCAGCCTCTGTGAATATTAGATACAATTCTTCTCTCACAGAACTGCCTTTATTTGAAGTACCTATATAATTGAAAAACGTCAGTTTTTTTTTTTAAAGTAACGTGAGCATATTCAGTAAACGTACTGTTTTCAGTATCCGTGTATGCAGGTCATTAGACAGGGCACCACCCAGGGAGCTGTATGCTTTCTCCTTTACATGTACAATACTAGCTAAGGTTGATGCGAATTAATTTGCCTGAAACTGGTTTTCATTTTCTGATACATCTTGTGAGCAAAGAAGAGAGAAAAGGGAGAGAAGGGGAGAATCCTATTTCTCTCACAAACTAGGAAGTTCTCAAGAAAAAAAAAATTGGGAGGAAAAGAAAAAGCATAGAGCTGCTCATTTCTCTTGTGGTTTTAGCTTAAGTGCAGAAAGCTTCAGTTCGCCAAGGTGCTAGAGCCAGGAAAGGTCAAGTCATCGTGCTAGGTCAAGGTTCTGGTGTCAGAAAGTACACTTTCTAGAGTCAAGGCGATTTTAGAAGATCTAGAACAATTACAGTATTACAGAAGTTAATAATTTAAATTACATGTATTTTTCAACGTCACAATGCCTTACAAGCATTTTTCTTCGTTAGTGCCCTAACATTTCTCTGACATAATAGTAAAATAGAGAAGGTATTGCTCCAGCCAACTAACCACCATATTAAGATATTTCCTCCGTGGCGACTGAAAATATGTAACTAGAATTGTAATGAAGGAAGCCAGATTTCCTGAACTAGTGATTGATTCCTTGGTTTTGAGTGTCGATTCTGTGGTAACTTATGACCAGTCATGATGTTTTCAGACAAAACGCATGTTGGTAGAGAAGATGGGACATGAAGCAGTGGAGCTGGGCCATGGAGAAGCAAACATCACTGGGTTGGAAGAGAATACCTTGATTGCCAGCCTCTGCGACCTGCTGGAGAGGATATGGAGCCATGGCTTACAGGTCAAGCAGGTAAATAACTCAAGAGGTGATAGTGGCTTGGGCAACCAAGGGCTTATTCATGTCAGGTACTGTTCAGTGTGGCGCACACCTTTAATCCCAGCACTGGGAAAGCAGAGGCAGGCAGGCAGTTCTACAGTGCTAGCTCCAGGCCAGTCAGGGTTACACAGAGACCTTGTCTCAAAAAAAAAAGGGGGCGGGGGGAAGGAGGCAAGGATGAGGCTGGCAAGTGGCAGGAGCTCAGCACTGAGCCTCACGATCTGAGTTTGATTTCTGGAACCCGCCCAGCAGGAGAAAAGACCCTGAAAGTTGTCCTCTAATTTCCATACATGAATGAGAAATATGACAAGGAAAAGATCTCACAAGATAACTAGATACAGGCCATTCAGTTCCAGTAAAAAAAATAATAAGAATAATAATCGGACTAGATGTGGTGGAATACACCTTTAATCTCACCACTTGGGAGGCAGAGAAGGATGGAGATAAGCTGGTGTACAAAGTGAGTTCCAGGCCAGCCATGCCTCAATAGACTATCTCAAAACGAAAAAAGAAGAGACAAAGAAAGAAAGAAACATAATCTTTGATCAAGAGGTGGTTGGAGGATCTTTAGTGATAAACAGGGAGGTACAAAATTGCACATGTGTTGAGAGAGCTGGCCCCCCACACTCAGGAGAGAGGGCCTATCCTTCACCACAGATGTAGGAGAGCTGGCCCCCCACACTCAGGAGAGAGGGCCTATCCTTCACCACAGATGTGGGAGAGCTGGCCGCTATGGCATAGACCTAGGAAGGCTGGCTCTGCCCTTGCCTGAGGGGGCGGTTCCAGTGACCCCAACTGACCAGCATCGCTACCATCCACATTCTGGGCCTTGGATTGGCCTACCCTAGTATCTGCCCCATCTATAACTGCTGGAGTTCATAAAGGGACTGGTCTTGTGGAACAGTAGTCACCGAATCTCAGTTACTTGGGGCAACAGCAGGATATCAGGATATCGGAGAGGAGTTTCCGTGAGGATCCAGTGATGACGGTGTGGCCAGAGGCCTTGAACCAGACCAGTGACTCACTGCAATGAACGTTTGCAGGTGGGGCTGACTGGACAAAGGGTACACTGCGTGACACCCCACAGCACTTGATACCACTAGGATGAATGAAGAGGTGTTGGAAAGATGGGGAAGGAGGTGGGGTTTTTTGCTGTTTTGTTTTAGTTAATTTTTGGAGGGGGATGCTACAGGGTGAGGGATGGATATTGAGGAACTGGAAGGTAAGCGGAATTGGTACATGATGTGAAATTCCCAAAGATTCAATAAAGAATTATGTTTTGAAAAATTGCAAATATGTTACAGAAATTATACCCTTTGTTGATTATAGTAAGTATCTACTTTTGTACAGATTTAAAAAAATGTGCTAACCAAGCCAGGTGTGGTGGTGCATTGCGTTTATTCCCATTATTGTGGGGTATTCACCAGAGAAGACTGCTCAGACATGGGCTTAAGCCAACAGAAATCTTTATTAGCCACCTGATGACTATGCTGGGTGTAGCACCGAGCCTTCCTCGGGGTGAGCCTTTAAGACAAAAACCATGTTCTGGGTTAACTCACTTCAGTTAACAAGAACAGTTAGCCAGAAGCAGAATTAAACAAGCCAAAAAGCAAGGTTAGCGCATTCAGAGACTTTTCCAGAACTATGGGCTTTGATGGGTTGGGTCTTTGATTTAGTTTTGGCAGGTGGTGTTGTCTCTGTGCTGAGTTTTATAGCCTAAATGTCACTTTATCATGGAGTCAGTTGTGCTAAGGTCTGGGGCCCTGTTACACCATTACTGGGGTAGCAGAGGCAGATGGATCTCTGTACAAGATATCTTGTCTGTCCCCCCTGCAAAAAAAAAAAATGCTAACCAAAATTAATAGTTCTTTATTAAGTTATCTAGTAATTTAGGGTGGAGAAATTTAAATGGTCTCTCTGCTTTCGTTTCCAGTTGCTTTTTCTAAAAGGATCTTTGTCTTTCTCCTCTCTAATTTTCATCCTTCATTGCTACTCCATAAATCTAAAGATATTTCATACCAAGATACACAGATGCAACTAGTCTTTCATGTCCATGTTTTTTACTGTGGCCTAATCACATACAACCAAGCAACAGATGAGCTAGGTCTAGAGAGCTTCAACACTGCCCTGGCCTTCTTAACCACTTCCCTCTGCCAGGCTCTTGCCAGGATTCTCAGCAAAGCAAAGGAAGACTTGTACAACACATGAAATGAGATGCTCAGAATGTTACACAAGATTGAGGATATGGCTCAGTATTACAGTGCTTGCCTGTAAAACAGTTTTCTGTTTTCAATCTCCAACATTACCAAAAGTGGAGATAGCAAGTGGGGGTTTCACATAGCTGAGAATGGATGACCCTGAGTCGCCAGACTTTTCAGTGGCCAATATAATATCACTGGTCTTGATGGTAGGTTATTTTTGATTAATTGTTTCTTTAAAGTGAGCATTTTATGTGTCTCGTGTTTTCAGGGGAAGTCTGCCTTGTGGTCACATTTAATTCAGTTCCAGGACAGAGAAGAGAAGCAAGAGCACCTTACAGATTCACCAGGTAAGAAGGTGTTGGGATAAGATAGATTGCTTCAAGTCTCGTGTATACTAGACTAACCTTGTACTCTTGATCTTCCTGTCTTCGCCTCCCAAGTGCTGGGATTATAGGCATGGGCCACCACACCTAGCTTGAGATAGATTGGTTTGATAGAACAGGCAGCATGAGAAGAATCATTTTAGATCAGTTTGTCTCTATCTAAAATTTACCCATGTTGTCAGCAAGGATAAAGCAGAAGAAGCAATATTATAAGATATGAATCTACAGAAACTTACTTGACTTTGTTGTCTTCTTTTTCTTTTCTTTTTTAATTACAATATTGTTTGGCCAACATCTTAGACGTATTTCTAACTAACTCTTACATCTTAAATTAATCCATTTCTATTAATCTGTGTATCACCATGAGAGTGTGCCCTACCAGTAAGGTTTTGGCTGACATCTTTCTCCTTCAGCAGCTACATAACATCTCCCTGACTCCGCCTACTTTCTATATCTCTGTTTGGATTTCCTGCCTGGCTTTATTCTACTAAGCCGTTAGCTGAAACAGCTTTTTAAATAATCAACAGTAATAAAACATTTTAATAACATGCAGAAGGAAATCCTACATCATCTCCCCTTTTCTGTCTAAATAAAAGGGAAGGTTTTAACTTTAACATAATAAAAATTGCATACAACAAAACAGGTATCAAACAAGAATTACAGTTACAATATTTATATCTGCTTTATCTTTTATCATAACTAAGGAAAACTATAACTGTTCTTCAGCTCCATCAAAGACCCCAGACGACTGTAATATTACCTAAATTAACAGGAAGTTCATTGTAAACAACTTCCCAAACTCTAGAATTGGCCAATATCTCGCTGCCTGGACAGTCACCTAAAGTTCTTCTGTATCTTTGGAGCATCTCGTTTTCGGCCTACAAGCCCATAGTATCTGGCAGACTTTCCCATGAAGCAGGAAATTTGAAGATCTGTTTTGCATTGTAATGGCAAAGTTCATCAGATGCTTTCTTCTGTGTCCTGCAAAATATCTGGCAGTTCTTTCATGAAGCAGGAACCCTGAAGGACTGTCTCANAGTTACAATATTTATATCTGCTTTATCTTTTATCATAACTAAGGAAAACTATAACTGTTCTTCAGCTCCATCAAAGACCCCAGACGACTGTAATATTACCTAAATTAACAGGAAGTTCATTGTAAACAACTTCCCAAACTCTAGAATTGGCCAATATCTCGCTGCCTGGACAGTCACCTAAAGTTCTTCTGTATCTTTGGAGCATCTCGTTTTCGGCCTACAAGCCCATAGTATCTGGCAGACTTTCCCATGAAGCAGGAAATTTGAAGATCTGTTTTGCATTGTAATGGCAAAGTTCATCAGATGCTTTCTTCTGTGTCCTGCAAAATATCTGGCAGTTCTTTCATGAAGCAGGAACCCTGAAGGACTGTCTCACCTTTAGGCAGGTTCAGCAGTCATTTTTTTCTGTGGGTCCTGCATGTCCAAATTATACAGCATACCATAAGCAGTCCAGGAAAGAGCAGTTTCTGGCCCAAATGACTAGCAAACTCCATAAGGAGCCTCTCCAATACCCATCATCCTCTTGAAGTAGATTGGTGCTGCCAGGAGCAGATGAATCTCATTGTCATGGAAAGTCCTAAGTTCTTAAAACATTTAAATGCCATATTCTGTTAGTCTTTGAAAGGTTTGGAAGATACCTATCCATGTGAAATACATATTTCTCTCTGTACATCTAGAAAAATCTAACTAACATGACTACAAGCTTGACTATTATAGATGACTGTCTATTAACCTGTATTTCTTAATTATACATTACATTTTTAAATGAGCTGCACAAACACAATACCCTAAACAAGAGCAGAAATACATATACACAGTGTAACAACATCAATCTTAAATTTGTATCAACAGACCAAGATCAATACCAATGCACAGTATTCATCTCTATATCATATCTCCTTATTTTTATAGAAATTGACTGTGATCATTAATTACTTACAGACAACCCTCTTTAAATGAAAACAATCATTTATAAACAGTTTTTGGGAATTTGAGCATAGTTTTTTAGACTGTTTCCTGCTGTTTGAGAGTGCTGTTAATCAGGTCTTTCATGGAGTATCCTGTGTGGTTAGTACATCCCAGCCAGCAGTCCTGAAGCTGTCATGGATGTTGGACCACCTAGGCCATCACTTCAGGGGTCTTGTTTGATCAAACCATATTAGCCTGGAAGGAATCCACAGGTTCTCATTTTCTGTGGAAACAAAAGCAGAACCACTTTTCCAAAGCAACATATCCTTAGACTAAAATTTTGAAGTCAAGGTACATTTAAGATATATATATTATAATATAATATATATATATTATATTGGTTTACCTTAACAGCCCATACAGTGAAATGTCTCTCTGTACTTAGCTCATTCACAGTCAAAAAATTCAAAGAAAACATAATAACATACATAATCCTGACACTCTGTGTATTTTTCATCTTTACATTGCTTATTTTTCTTTACTCCTTTAATCTATGACTGTACTCTGTCTCTTTAAAGACTTTGTTTTTTTTTATAACTGTCAATACTCTTCTCTCTCTCAAGCCTACATACATTTTTTAAACACACTGACCCGTTTAGAGGTTTATTTTTGTCTTAATCTATCTTTCCTTATTGTGTATCAGTAATCATTTTCTGACCAGGAGTGCTTTTTTTTTTTTTTTTCTAAATGCTAAGTGGATGTGGCTAGAACCAACTCCAAGGCCCTGTCTGTTTACTCTGCCCAGCCCAACATGGCAGAGGTACATTCACCGCCAGCTCTGCGAGCCATGCTCTCCACCCCAGGTCCAGGGACCTTGGGCAACTTGTAGCCCTCTGCTCACAGGCCCCACTTAACTGCTCTGCAGCCTGACCCATTTGCCAGAGCTGATCATGCTAGCAAACCAGGAAGCCGGCTCTTAAAGAATCCACACTTGGGGCTGGAGAGATGGCTCAGTGGTTAAGAGCATTGCCTGCTCTTCCAAGGTCCTGAGTTCAACTCCCAGCAACCACATGGTGGCTCAAAACCATCTGTAATGGGGTCTGGTGCCCTCTTCTGGCCTGCAGGCATACACACAGACAGAATATTGTATAC
>JAQHUG010000226.1:2687578-2701124 GCA_028555095.1 Dicrostonyx torquatus | reverse complement strand
TCTCATTTTGCGGAGGATCTCGTGTAGCCCAGGCTACCCTGGGACTCTCTGTGTATAGTGATACTGATTTTGAACTTCTGCACTCTAAATGCTGTAGCCATAATTATGTATGGGGAGGTGCTGTGCACAGGAATATAGTGGAGGCCCCTTGGAGCAGAAATTATAGGCGGTTATGAGCCCGCCCTATTGAGTACCTCTGAGAACAAGAGGCCCTGAGCCATCACTCCAATTCAGCCCTTATCTTTCGTATGGGAGACTTACTTCGTGTTTGATTTTTTTTAATTTGTTGAGCATAGTATTTATAGCCACTCATCTTATAATAATAGATATTTGTACAAGGAAGTTGTAAGCAGTGTGTGTGTTTTATGGACACATTACTATTAACTATTTATTGTGGAGTAAATTGAAATCCCAGCTTGTGGGTTTTGCTCTCCATGCATTTATGACTTTCAGATGCGATTTGTGTGCCATAAGATTTACTATTATGCATGTAGTTCTGTGGTTTTAGGGACTTAGTCATCGCCACCACCATCTATAACTTTAGAAAATAAATTACGGTTTTGAGTCCTTTCTGACTTCAATTTTCTCCTGTCCCTCAGACACACTCTTACAGATGAGATTGTGTGGTGTCTGTTCTGCTGAGTTGCAGTGGGTTTAACCCTCAGTCAGGAGGCAGGTGATTGCCTCTTTGCACAATGCTGTGGAGAGAACGCTCGCAGTGCAGATAAGATGCACAGCTGACCTAGCTGTTTGAGCAAGCAAGGCAGTTCCAGAGGGTCTACTTACTGTTTCACAAAGATGGGACTTGGAAAGAAGTAAACAGCCACCAGGTTGCTTGAAATACCAGAAATGTCAAAATCATAACCAAACTGCCAGATTTACCTACCACCTTCTCGGATATAACCTGATTTGAGGCGGGGCTGTGCTGTGTCTGGCTTCACTACAGAGGCTGATTAGATGTTCTGGTTTGAACATAAGTGACTCCATAGATCTTATGAAAATATATTCAGTTAGTTCTCAGGGCTTCCCAAATCTTAAAGTGGTTAAATACAAACCTCCACTTATACGGGCGGTGGTGGTACACGCCTGTAATACCAGCACTCGGGAGGCAGAGGCAGGCGGGTCTACAGGAGCTAGTTCCAGGACAGACTCCAAAGCTACAGAGAAACCCTGTCTCGAAAAACATAAAAACCTAATCACCACTTAAGGATGCCACAGTAAACAGGACTAGGAATGACCCTTGTGGTTTACTGCAGATTCCCCGGTTCCTCTTAAGGGCATGGGAGAGCAAGAAAGGGGATTTAAAGGCCAAGTGGTGGTCATCCAGTAAGAGACAACTTGGATGCTTGCTTCATTTTTTTCACAACACTGTCTAGAAGAGGATAGACCCTGGGTTTCTGCTCCCACCCACCCTTGTTCAAACCAAAGCTAGCCCACAGGAATGTGGTGGATTGTTAAAAGTCTTGCCGGGCTGATGGGTTGCTTTTGTGTCTCTCCTCACCAAGAAAATTACTGTTTGGCCTCATGGTTCAGTACTGGCCATAGCGTTTCTTCGCAGTTTATCAGTGTGGCAAATGGACCAGACTGGCTTCTTGGCAAATCCAGTCTTGAAGGCAGCTAGCCTCACTTAGAGACTGTCTGGGTGCCCTATAGTTTTGGTGGTGGTGGTGGGGGGGGCAACACACGACTGTGAGGGTAGACCTGGAAGACTGCCAGCTTGGAGCTTTGTTGTGTACTTCCTTTGCCCTTGCTCTCGAAGAGGCTGAAGTTTCCTCGCACTATTGATGATTGTAAGAGGAACTGTGGACTTCTGACCTTGATGGCAAGGGTGTTCAGAGAACAAACAGGAGTATACACGGCTACTTTCTTGAGTCTGTCATCTGATAATGTCTTGGCTAAAGTGGCATGGCCATTTGCTTGGGAGGACATTTTCTTTAAATTTTCCTGTGAGTTCAGGTTAAAAGAAAGAGCCTTATCATAAGTCTCGTTCTTCAGGGTTTTGTATTATGTAGAGTACTTTTCTCGCTTCCAATGGTCCAGCTGCTTTGTTTTTCTGAGTTTTCACAGGTAACTGTTAGTTCAGACTTAGTAATTAAAAAGTATGTTAGTGGCCTTATTTATTCTTCCGTCTTTGCTTCCTGCACAAAGAAAACTCCAAGAAACCCTGGATTAACAGTTGCCTGTTTAGCTGGATGTGGTGACACAGGCAGAGGCAGGCGGTTCTCTGAGTTCAAAGCCAGCCTGGACTATAGAGTGAGTTCCAGGACAACCAGGGCTACACAGAGAAACCCTGTCTCCAAAACAAAAACAAATCCAAGAGACACATGCCTCTGGATATTTGGTTACCTGTACTCTGTACTCTGCTGTGGTCCACTGCACAGCACGGGGCTCAGCCCAGAGATGATCTAGTGGCAGGTAGAAAACCTCATGGTCCGTGGTTATAAATCCCAACGTTGTATGTGCAAAGAGAATTGTACTTTTTTTTTTGTGGTAAATGCGGTTGGTCCATTGTTTTCCCTCCACGTGGCAGATCAAGCTGACCTTGAGCCCATGGCAGTCCTGCCTCCATCTCCCTTATGCTGCTGAGATTGCAGGCATGGGCCTTCATACTCAACATCCATTGTCTTTTATGTCCCCTAATCCAGATCTGCTGAAGTTGACTTAGATGTGGAGTCCCACTGGCCTCCAAACTAAAGATAGTTCTTACCTTGCTTAGTATTGGGATTTTGACCAGAGGAGTATGGATCTATATTCATTCTACTATTGGCAAACATCCAGTTTGATAAGAACCATTGATTAAAGATTCTGTCTTTTTTCCAGTGTATGTTTCTGGCTTCTTTATTAAAAAATTGTTTTCATACAAAAAAAAAATCTGTTGTCCTCTTTCTAGACTATTTGCAAGGAGAAACAAAGATAGCGGGTGCCTCCCAGCTTACCAGGCATTTCTGCATTCTCTGTCTTGGCCCTGGTACTATGGAGTAGTAGGATCCGGGGAGCTCTTCTAGTTTGTTTGACTTGGTTGTAAAATTACCTGTGCTGGGGGTAAGGTGGGTGGAGCAGAGGAAGATCCTTTCTTTCTTTCTTTCTTTCTTTCTTTCTTTCTTTCTTTCTTTCTTTCTTTCTTTCTTAAGATTTGTTTGTATACAATGTTCTGTCTGTCTGTATGCTTGCTGGCCAGAAGAGGGCACCAGATCTCATTACAGATGGCTGTGAGCCACCATGTGGTTGCTGGGAATTGAACTCAGGACCTTTGGAAGAGCAGCCAGTGCTCTTAACCTCTGAGCCATCTCTCCAGCCCCCTGCTTGCATGGTTTCTTGTCATCATTGCCCTCCAAAAAGCTGTGTCGATCTCCTTGTCTTTACAGCTATTGCCCAGAAGAGAAGATGTTTGGTTTTCACAAGCCAAAGATGTACCGAAGTATAGAGGGCTGCTGTATCTGCAGAGCCAAGTCCTCCAGCTCTCGGTTCACGGACAGTAAACGCTACGAAAAGGACTTCCAGAGCTGTTTTGGGTAAGATTAGTCATGCTCCATTCTTACAGGGAAAATAGTCAAAGTGTGTGGAAATATTTACACGCAAAGCAATGGGAACAGTGTGCTAATCTTTAAAATCACCAATTTTCTAATATCTGGGTTAGTGAAGATTCATGTTCTTTTTTTTTTTTTTTTGTTTTGTTTTGTTTTTTCGAGACAGGGTTTCTCTGTGGCTTTGGAGCCTGTCCTGGAACTAGCTCTTGTAGACCAGGCTGGTCTCAAACTGACAAAGATCCGCCTGCCTCTGCCTCCTGAGTGCTGGGATTAAAGGTGTGCGCCACCACTGCCCAGCGAGAATTCATGTTCTTAAAATGAGTCAGTACTGATAGCTTACTCTGCCTAATTAGGTGTGAAGTCTTTTATGATTCCAATTAGACAAACCCTTTTGTTCTTTTTTTTTTTTTTAACTTTTTAAAAAATTTATGTTTTATGTATGTGTGTGTGCCCTGCATGCCAGAGAGGGCATCAGATTCTATTATAGATGGTGATAGCCACCATGTGGGTGCTGGGGATTGAACTCAGGACCTCTGGAAGAGCAGCCAGTGCTCTTAATCACTGAGCCACCTTTCCAGCCCCAACTCTTTTGTTCTTAAGTGTAGAATGTATAAGTAAATTTTCAAAATGTATCCTTATTCTCTTATCAGAAGTGGTCCTCCAGTGCTGTTTCTACATTGTGTTTCTACATAATAGAGTTATGTTTTAACTTGCTGAGAAGGAGGATGGCAATATACTTAATATTCTGTCCTGAAATTTACCAGAGTATGCTACCAGGGTATCTTTCCAACGGATACCTGGATGAAATAAAATACTTAGTGTTGAACCACTTCCTGTGATGAAGATTGTATGCTTGAGAGAGACAGAAAGAGCGCATTTGCACGAGTTTGATTTTGCTTGATTGCATGTACACTGGTTTTCCATACAGGGCTTCTCTGTAGACCAGGCTGGTCTCTGTGAGCCTCCTGAGTGCTAGGATTGAAGGCGTGCATCACCACTGTTTGAATGTGAACATTTGAGTGCTTATATGTGCTGTGATTCATGCTGGGTCAGGCAACCTTGGTGTTGCTCCTTGCCTTAGAGATAGTCGTTCTATTTATATTATTTCTTGCTTGTTAGGCCAGGCTAGCTGGCCTGTGAACTTCCAGAGATTCTCCTATTTTCTTTCTTTTTTTTTTGTGTGTTTTTTTGTTTTGTTTTTTTTCAAGACAGGGTTTCTCTGTAGCTTTGGAGCCTATCCTGAAACTAGCTCTTGTAAACCAGGCTGGTCTCGAACTCACAGAGATCCGCCTGCCTCTGCCTTCCGAGTGCTGGGATTAAAGGCGTGCGCCATCACCACCCGGCCCACCTTTCTACTTTATAGATGAGAACTGGGATTACGGACGCACATGACCATGCTTGGTGTTTTTTGTTTTGTTTTGCTTTGCATACTTCCACACCTGGTTTTATGTAAGTTCTGCATATTTGAACTCAGATCCTCCTGGAGTTTTTTCAGCGAGTGCTTTTTACCCACTGAGCCCCAGACCACACAACTACTTTTTCTTTAAGCACTTACTGATTGGTCATTGTTAGTTCTAAACTTAGACTTTGTCCTGCTGTTTTGTTTTTTGAGACAGGATGAACTTGCCGTGTAGGTAAGTTCTTGACTACTGGGATTGAAGGTGTGTGTGTTACCATACCTGGCCTCCTGTGTGTTTTTAAAGAGCGTGTGAGTCATGCTAGCTCATATTCCTCATAGTAGCCCTCCTGCCAAGTGCTGAGATTGCAGGTTCGCATCACCACAGCTCATACTTGGTACTCTTCAGTTTTAAACCTTGGGGCTGAAGTAATGGCTCAGCAGTTAAGAATACTTGCTGTTCTTGCAGGGACCCTGGTGGAAATCCTAATCCTTCTAATCTCTGGCACCAGGCATACACATGGTACACGTGGATACACGTAAAATTAAATAAATCTGATTTGAGTTCTTTCTCTCCTTTCTTTTCTTTCTCTCCCACCCACCCTTCCTTTCTTCCTCCCTCCTACCTACCTACCATGTAGCTCGAGTTGTCCTGGGACTTACTAAATGTCTATATCAGGCTGGCTTTGAACTCACAGAGATCCACCTGCCTTTGCCTCCCAAGTGCTGGACTTAAAGACATGCACCACTATACTTGGCTTAAAAAAGATTTTTAAATGGAATACATTGATAGTGACTGGGTCTCTAGAAGCTAATGATCTCTTAGAACTGAAAATTTCATGTGTGTGTGTGTGTGTGTGTGTGTGTGTGTGTTGATCATTCCTTTCCACCATCCCCTGTGATATTTCTCTTCCAACTTCATCTGCATAGGCGCTCCCCCTCCCTCTCTCCCTCCATCCCTCCCTTTCTTAAAGAGCCCTGATGCATGTCTTTAATCCCAGCACTCTAGGGACAGAGACAGGCAGATCTGTATGAGTTTGAGGCCAGACCAGTCTACAAATTGAGTTCTAGGACAGCCAGGGGTGACTAATAAAACACATAGGTTAAAAAAAAAAATTTCTTTTAAAATGCCACTGACTCATTTAGTACTGTGTGTACGTACGTACACGGGTGTAGGACTTACTGGTGCCTTGGTTTATTATCTGAAATGCACTAGAGGAACAGTGGGATAGATCATGTAGTCAGAAGTCACATCGATGAGCCACAGATGGATGTGTTTTTCTCCAAGAGAAGTATCCACCTAGGAAGCCTCATGAGTGAAAAGCGAGGTAATACTCTGTTTCCCTGTCAGGCTGCACGAGACTCGCTCGGGAGACATCTGCAATGCCTGTGTGCTGCTTGTGAAAAGATGGAAGAAGTTGCCAGCGGGATCAAAAAAAAACTGGAACCACGTTAGTCTGTCTTTTTTCTACCTCTATTAAAATAACATTAACATCAGCATTCCCAATTTAGGAAGTTCTGTTATCACTAAGATAGAAAAGACCAACTAAAGAAAAACACTAACCTGGTGTAGCATTTCCTGGGATGTTTACAGTATCCTTATGTTACACATGGATCCCTTTTCACCCCTTAGAATGACATGTTGCTTTGAACCCGTGAGCACGTATTTAGTCTTGTGTTTTGTGTTTACTGCTTACTACTCGTAGCCTTCTGGCTACAAAGCTGTCAGCTACCCGTAGAGCTACTCTGGGACCTGAATGAGGTAGCGCTGATCAAACAAAATACTAGGTGGATACTGTTGTGTAGGCTGTGATGAGGTCAGCAGTGTTGGTGTGAGTTCTGTTACCCTTTTTACTTTATTGCCATGTCACTAGAATTATATTATATATATATTTAGATCTATTTGTTTTTTTAATTATTATGTCTGTGAGTGTACCAGAGGTGGGGGCTGTTGGATCCTTTGGAGCTGAAGTTGCAGGCAGCTGTGAGCTGTGTCTGATATGGCACTGAGTCCACTGGAAAAGCAGCCCCCTCATTTAATTGAGATGATCTGAGCGGCACTTTTTAATGTTATTTTTGAAAGATGTATTTATTTTTATAAATTTGTGTGTTTTGCCCACGTTTATGTATGTGTGCCGCATGCCACAGAGGCCAAAAGATAACACTGGATCCCCTGGTACTGGTTATTGAGTGCTGCGCCACCAGGTGGATGCTGTGAACCGAACCCACTTTCTGCAACAGCATCGAGGGCTTTTAACCACTGCCTGTGCTACTCAGCATCCCCTCGTCTAGAGTTTTGTTAAATTCTTTAATAATGTTAGCTAGCTCTTCAGATATTTGTTTTGGTTTTTGCTTTATTAAGACAAAGTCTCGCGTAGCCCCAGCTAGCCTAAAGTTCTCAGTACAGCAGTGTGAGCCACCATCTCTGAACAAGATTTATGAAATTTACATTACATAAAATATTTTTGCTTAAATAGGCTTTTTTTTTTTATTTACACAGCACAGTACTGTCCATTGGTAATGTTAAATTACTGCAGTAGGTTTCTTAGGGACCTATCACCTTAAATATGTAAATAAGCTTTTCTTTAATAGCTTAACTGAGGAAACCACAGTTGTGATGTTTGAAGGCGATGACCGTCTTTAATGTGGAAGGCCTAAGAAGTAGAACCATGCCATGCTAGACAAGGAGAGGAAATGCTGTGGTTGGTAAAGTTAGGGGTTAGCATGCAGAACGGCCATAAGTCGTGCTTGTTACTCTTTGTCATGTGACAGTAAGGTACACACAAACCCTCTTGAGCATAAAACTGGTTCTCGAGGAAGCGTTGGGCCTAAATGGTATTAAATATTCAACATTTCCTTCCAGGTGGTAGATGCAAGGGCAGGACCCAGCCTGAAGACAACGTTGAAACCAAAGAAAGTGAAAACTCTGTCTGGAAACAGGATGAAAAGCAACCAGATCAGTAAGCTGCAGAAGGAGTTTAAACGCCACAGTGAGTTTACTGTTTTATTTTTGACTGGTTTACGGTATGTGTGAATCCATTTCCTGCCTGCTGTCTAATGAGCACCGAGGTGGTCCACTTCCTGTTTTTGAATCTTGGCCTTTGGAAGGAAGACTCACTTTTGACTTGTTGAATATGTTCTTATTTCTGTGAAATATGACTCTGAGTTTGATATCTTAAAGTAACTAAAGGGGCTTGGGACATCCTGGAGTGAATAAATAGCTTTCTGCAGAGACATGAGGGCTTGTTGGATCCTAGCACCCACATAAAAGCTGGGTGGAGGCCTGCAGGGGAGCTCATCTGGAAAGGCAGTTGCTGCCCAGCCCTGATCTCCAGGACCAGCGTGTTAGGAGAGAACCAACTCCATAAGTTGTTCTCTGACTTCTGCATGTGCACATGACATGTGTGTGCCTGTATATACACACAGAGATAAATGGAGCAACAACCAAAAGCTGGGCAGACATGCCTGTCTGATCACAGCCCTGAAGATTCAGAGATAGGGGATCCCTGGGACAAGGTGGCAGGTTCAGTGAGAGACCCTTCACATATCATGGGTGAACACGTACACAGGCAAAACCAACATATTCTCTCTCCCTCCCTCCCTCCCTCCCTCCCTCTCTCTCTCTCTCTCTCTCTCTGTCACCCACACCCACACCCACACCAGAGTACTGTATAATATCTGTTTAATTCTTGTGACCTGAAGCAAAACTGCTGGGTTAAATATGAGAGTATTTCATGATAAGAATGTGGTTATTCATGGCAGATAGAATGGAATGGCCAGGTTGTTGTCTTTTTACTCATTTAGTACTCATTGAGTCACTACTACTACTATAATAAAGATTAGTGAAGATTTCTAAGTGTTTTGGGGGTTCTGGTTCAAAGAGGCCTGGGGCTTTGCTTGTTGCCCAGCTGCCTTGATGAAGGCTTAACAATTTCAGCCGGGAGATGGCGGCGCATGCTTTTAATCCCCCATTCGGGAGACAGAGGCAGGTGGATCTCTGTGAGTTTGAGACCAGCCTGGTCTACAAGAGCTAGTTCCAGGACAGGCTCCAAAAGCTACAGAGTAAACCCTGTCTCGAGAAAAACAAAACAAAAAACAACTTAACAATTTCAGTTCTTCACTCTATGTAGTTGTTATGTGTCTCGGTGTCCTAAAGTTGTAGATTAAATCTAAGGACATTGTAGCTTTTAAATGTAAAAATAGCACACACTGAAATTTCAAATGGTTCAAAACCACTGAGCATTTGGGATAGTGACCTCCCTCACATAGAAGCTGTTTGCTGATGTTACTGGGAGGTTTAAATACCCTGCAGGATTACTCCTGAAGATTTTGTGTTTGGAAAGTTGAGTGCTATTTATTAAAGTGAGTTTTAGCATACTAGTAACACATGACACTTAATTGAGATGTTTAATTTTATATTATTTATGGAAGCGTTTTTAAGAGGAACTTGTAAGATCCTTATATTCGTAAGCTTTTATTTAATAATAAAATAATTATAATGCCAGAGCTGAAGCCCAAGGCTCTGTGCCAGGAGAGCACTTCACTGCTGTGCCCTTGTCAGCACTGCAGAAAGATGTTTTAGTGAGGCTGGAGAGATGGCTCAGCATGCAGCAGCTTTTCCGGAAGACCTTGGTACCCATCAAGCACCCTTATCTGGTAGCTCATAACTACCTCTGACTCCAGCTCCAGGGTGTCAGATAACCTCTGGTCTCCAAGGTTGTGTGTGCATGTGTGCATGCACACACAAAATTTGAACCAAAGCTTTGCTGTTTAATAAATATCAATTGATTGTTTCTCTGAATCAGAGGACTATTCTCTCCGTGTTCGCAGATGACAAGTTTATATGGTGGTTGTGATACTCACTATACAACGTAGTCAACCATCAACCGAAAGGTGTATTTTGGACTTTGCACATGATGAGACTCGAAATGTCTTCTGTCTTTAATGTAGATTCGGATGCTCACAGCACCACCTCAAGTGCCTCCCCAGCCCAGTCTCCCTGCTACAGTAACCAGTCAGATGACGGCTCAGATACAGAGATGGCGTCCAGCTCTAACAGGACTCCAGTGTTTTCCTTCTTAGATCTTACCTACTGGAAAAGGTAAAAGCAGAAGAGAAACCTATTTGTAATCACCAACCCATCTCCACCGCTGGCTGCGGCGTGTACCGTGTGTGTAGCAGTTGAAAGTATTTGACAGATAACTGGTGGTACAGAGAGGAAGTTGGGTGAGCAGGAATTGAGCATTGAGCAGACCATGGGTGTAAGACAAACATCAAGGTACTCATATTTACACTGATGGAGTAAGACGAGCTGTTCTGAGAGTTACTGCTAAAAAATAGGATAAGTGGTTAAAGTCTCTTAAATTCCATTAATAGGTGTCTTGGTTTCATTTCTGCTTGCTGTGATAAAATACGTGAGGGGGAAAGGGTTTATTTTAGCTCTCAGTCA
Organism: Dicrostonyx torquatus; assembly: GCA_028555095.1. Classification (NCBI taxonomy): domain Eukaryota; kingdom Metazoa; phylum Chordata; class Mammalia; order Rodentia; family Cricetidae; genus Dicrostonyx; species Dicrostonyx torquatus. The sequence goes on along the minus strand of JAQHUG010000226.1, from coordinate 2,690,752 downwards.
GTTCGGGTTACAGTGTCTGTCACCATGGGGAAGTCACAGTAATAAAAACTAGAGAGAACTGGCTGCGACACGTCAGAGCAGAGAAAATGACACAAATCTGTATGTGCTTGTGCTTGGCCAGCATTCTCTACACTTCCACGGTCTAGGGTCGGTGCCACCCACAGTGGGCACGTTTTCCCGCCTCTGTTCTAGATTGTATCAGGTTGGCAGTCAAGACAGTCATGGTGATAGGGACACTCAGACCGGTTCAAATGTGGACATGGTGGCCCGAGATCAAGAAGAGACAGTAATTAGGAAGGGGAGAATGTTTTCAAAGAAAAAGTAGTATCTCTAGAACACAGAAAACAGTTGAGACATTTCCTGTAGACATGCCTAAAACTATACAATATGAAGGACAATGTAGGACTGTGAAGAGAAAGTACACAGCTTTCACAGGAACTACCAAGGCATAAAGATGAATTCTCTCAAACAAACATACAGCAAGCTAGAAACCAGTGTATTAAGGTCTTCAGTTGGCTAGGAGATACTACCTCTGAGCCAGATGTGGCCTTTAATCCCAGCACTTGTGATGCAGAGGCAGCTGGATCTCTGAGTTCAAGAGCCTGGTTCACAGAGCAAGTTCCAGGACAGCGAGGGCTACACAGGGAAAACCTGTCTTAAAAAAACGAGGGTGAGCCGGGCGGTGGTAGCACACGCCTTTAATCCCAGCACTTGGGAGGCAGAGGCAGGCGGATCTATGTGAGTTCGAGACCAGCCTGGTCTACAAGAGCTAGTTCCAGGACAGGCTCCAAAGCTACAGAGAAACCCTGTCTCGAAAAACCAAAAAAAAACCCCAAAAAACAAAAAAAAACGAGGGTGGGGGGAAGGAGAGGAGGGAGAGAGACCCAAGATAAACCTATATTTACTGAAAAATACCTTATGAACAAGTGCATAAGACAGTTGGCTGGAGGTAGCGTGGGTTTGAGGCAACTCTGGGTGACATAATTAGGACCCCCCCCCAAATGTAATTGTGAAAACTTAGAGGGAAGAGGAGCTAGAGAGCTTGGTGGTTGAACGCTTTCCAGTTAAGAGCCATTGGTGCTCTTGGAGAGGACCCGAGTTGAGCTCCCAGCATCCTGGTGTGTGGAACTCAAAACGGCCTCTAGTTCCAGCTCTAGGAGATTTGACATTTTATGGCCTCAGTGAGCACCTGTACACACAGGAACACATACATACATAAATAATAATAAAATAGAGGGAGAGGGTTAATTACTTGTTAACGTTTTAGTGCGTAGTAGTAAAGATGATGATAGATTTAAAATGTCCTTGCCTTGCTGATACTTAATCTACTGAGGTCGCTAGAATTCCATGACGTGACTAAAGCCAGCAGACATGTCCAATTAGCATGTTAACCCATACAGGAAATGGTAAATACAGGTAGAACAGAGAAAGTGAAGTAATGTGGTAGAATAGGGCTGGGCATATAGGTTCCCTAATTATATGTGTAAAGACCTAGTTTCAGTCCATAACTAGCTCTGCCCTAAACAGAAAGAAATACTAGCACCCAAATTGGTGATCGTGGTGATAGCAGCGCTGAAAAAGTGGATAAAAGCAAAGACTCTAGCAAAATAAAGTATATTCTGTACAAGGTAAGAGACAGGAAAGTTCCATCCAGCAAAACAAAATAGTAGAAACCAACCCATATAAATGGAAGTGAAAGTGTAATATAAATTGGAACTTGCAAAGGAACCTAACTGTGAGCTTGAGGTTGATCCTTGATCTCAGCACTGGGAGGCAGAGATAGGATCCCAGGGCTGTTCTGCCTAGCTGGTCTCTCCAGATTGGCGCGAACGCCAGGTGAGGTGCTGTTTCAAAAATAAGGTGAGGAGCAATTCCACATCAGGATGTATGGGCGAATTCTCACTGCTTTTAGAGCAGTGTATAGGGTTAGGGGCTGGAGAGATAGCTCAGTGGTTAAGAGCATTGCTTGCTCTTCCAAAGGTCCTGAGTTCAATTCCTAGCAACCACATGATGTTGCTCATAACCATCTGTAATGGGGTCTGGTGCCCTCTTCTGGCCTGCAGGCATACAGGCAGAATATTGTATACACAATAAATAAATTGAAGCTGTGGAGCCGGAACTGACAGCTTGAGTTGTAAAGACGCGTGCCGGTAATGCCTTATTTCCCTTTGCTTTAGACAGAAGATATGCTGTGGGATCATCTACAAGGGCCGCTTCGGGGAGGTCCTCATCGACACGCATCTCTTCAAGCCTTGCTGTAGCAGTAAGAAGGCCGCTGCTGAGAAGCCCGAGGAGCAGGGGCCGGCGCCTCTGCCCATCTCCACTCAGGAGTGGTGACTGAGGTCTATGTAGAAGGGGAACAGAGAGCGATTTTAAACTTTGAAAAGACCACAAAGCAACAAACTGACCCTCCTGTTTTTAACTTGGATACCTGCTATTCTGCCAAAAGACATTTTTCTAGAATAGTTTCGTGGGTTACCCATCCCCCCCTCCCAATCCAACAAACTTGGAAGCCAGTTTCTAGCTTACTACAAGAAGTGTACATAATATTTAAGATGCTGGGTATTTCATAGGAAAGCTGAAAGCTGCTGTAAAGTGCTCTTTAAAGTCTTTTTTTTTTTTATCCCCTCTAATGAATGGAAGTAGGGGAAATTCAGGGGACAGAGATGGGATTTGTGTGTGATAAACCATATGTAGTTTAGTCTTTCTGTGGAGAGGCAGTGGTTGGGGCATTTTAAAATGGCTGGCTACACTTGTTTTCCCTCATGATGATTTGTCATAGCTCAGTAGCACGACCTGCCCCCTGGAGGTAGGTAAGAATTTTTAAATGCAAAGGTGTTGCCAAGGCTCTGATGATTCAGACCTGTACTACTGATAATTAAGCAGGACAGACGGAGCTTTCTGCAGATAGCTTGAAAGGAGGAAGCAGTCTGTGAACACACACAGGCAGCACCATGACACCTCCCCTCGTCATATTTGATATAAAAAAAAAAGACTTTATGTGAAGCTTATAAAACAGAACCAGGGCTCCTTCTGGGGAAGGCCAGCCTGTAGGATGAGCAAGGTCCTATGGGGATAGTACCAAAGCATCACCATACGGTAGAGAACACGTGGTTATAAACTACTTAAACAGAATGTGTGAGTCCTGGGGACGCGTGGGGTACAGTCGATGCT
>JAQHUG010000226.1:2571010-2586602 GCA_028555095.1 Dicrostonyx torquatus | reverse complement strand
TGGTGAGGTAGGCCATGCCCTGTCTGTGGGATAATTCGGTCTCCGGATCTGGTGAGGTAGGCCATGCCCTGTCTGTGGGATAATTCGGTCTCCGGGTCTGGTGAGGTAGGCCATGCCCTATTTATGATTTGAGGAGGCATTTGGCCTTCTTGGTTGGAACTGACTCTTGGGTGTGATCTTCCACTATGTGTGTGTGTGTTATTTTTTTGAGACAGGTCTCTTGTATCCCAGACTGGTCTCAAGTGTGCTTTGTGACCAGTGATGACTTTGAGCTTCTAGTCCCCCTGTCTCCATTCTCAAGTACTGGAATTATAGGTGTTTGATGGATCTATGTGGAGTTGGAGCTTAGTTCTGGGCAAGTTTTTATCAACTGATCTACGTCTCCAGCCCAGGAAATAAGTTTTTAGTGCCATGTATTGGACAGCTTAGCTATGGAGTCAAGCATCTTGCAGTCTTAAAATAGAAATAAATTACTTCAGCATATGATCTAGTCATTAAGTTTTCTCTGCAAATGGAGGGGAGGTAAACAGATGAAACGGTGGTGAGGCATAAGGTTGTTTAATATCAGATATTAAGTACAATCATGATGAAAACAGGAAATTTGAGGGAGACGGTAACAGGAAGAACAGGTGTTGAATTGTGGTGTAGTTATTTTTCTCAGCTAGGAGAACACAGGTGTGTATACATGCTAAAGAAAAACATCCTTATTCTCACTGGTTGCTTACATGCCAGTAGTGTTCCAGGAACCTCTCAAAGCCATTGTGTGTTTATCTGTGAAGATGCTTGTTTCCTGATCTCCAGTATTGCCCAGTGTTTCTACAGCAACCTGCCAGTCTTACACTTGGCTGGGAGTGAGAAATGGACCGTGAGGCCCATCTCAAGGTGAAATCTTAAAAAAAAATGAAAAATTTTAGCTATACTTTATGCCAGTGTTGTTTAAAGGAACAGCTGCTGGTAGTGGACAGGGATCCCTGTTTGCTCTGAGACAGTCCTCTGTGGCTTTGCTCTTCCGATGCCCTAAAGACCCCTGACGACTCTTGTTCTTATTGTCTGAAAGTATTGCAGAGAAAACTGATTTGGTACCATGAGGAAGATAGAAAATGCTAGTTTTTGTGAATCTAAGTTATTGGATATTCAGCTGAACACTAGTTTATCTTTTTTTTTGTTTTGTTTTTTCAATTTGGAATCCTGGGACTGAGGATGTAGCTCAGCTGGTGCAGTGCTCTCCTAGTATGAGGCGTTGGGCTCATTCCCAGCACTGCGTACAATGGTGTGGTGCGGTGCGGTGCGGTGCGGTGCGGTGCGGTGCAGTGGTGCAGTGTGGATCCCAGCGCCTGAGACGTAGTAGTAGCAGGAGGGTCAAAAGTGTAAGGTCATCTTTGGCTACATAGTGCATTGGATGTCAGTCTGGGGTACATAAAACCTCACAAGTATACAGCCTGCCAAAACTACAGTTTGAGATCCTAATGTTGTCAGGTTAATTTTCTAATCAAATAGCCTCATGTAGACATACTTGGTAATAACAGTGGTCATTTGTAGAAGGAGCGCTTTTGTTTCCCCTTCATTATCTTTTCAATATCAATCGCAAATGAAATCCCACTAAGTGATGCCTGCACCAAGTGCCGTGGGATAGCATCTTGCATCTTTTTTTGCAAAAGCAAAGGAGGTATTCCTGTCTTTCTCTTTTATTTCTTTGGTTGATTTTTTTTTCCTCTCCACTTATTTCTTTGGAGATGGTTCCTAGGTTTCCCCTTTGCAGAAATTCCTTAGCAAATCCATATTTGTTTTATCCAAAGTACAAACTTTAGCGTTTGTTTTCACTATGTTTGTCCATTTGATAGATAGGTATATATGTATACATATACCTTATATTTAGAGAGGTGCTCTACCAATGAGCCACACACCAGCCCTAGGCTCGCCCATCTCATAGATTTATGTGTCTGTGTGTCTGCCTATCTGTCTATATTTGGGTACCTGTCTGTCTATCTGTCTATATGTTTGCATATCTCTCTGTATAAATTTATGTGTGTGTGTATGTATCATCTATCTATCTCTGAGTGTGTATACATAATCTCTATCTTATTATTCCTTCTCTCTGTGTGTCTCTGTCTCTTTGTCTGTCTGTCTTCCTCTGTGTGCATGTGCTATAGATCAAACCCAGGACCCTATACGTGCCTCTTCTTCTGGATATGAAGACCCAAATATAAAATAAGTAACAATTTTTACAGGATTGAGATAGATTTTCTGCATACTTTGTTTTTTTGATAATCTTTTAAAATTAATTAATTTTTAAAATTTTATTTATACTTTTATGTGTGAATGCTCTCCTTGTATAACTGCAGGCCAGAAGAGGACATCAGATCCTATTATAGATGGTTCTGAGCCACCATATGGTTGCTGGGAATTGAACTCAGGACCTCTCAAAGTGCAGCTCTTAACCACTGAGCCATCTCTCCAGCTCTTGAATTTATTTTTAAGTTCATTAGAAAATACCTTTAGGATAAGACGAAGGTTTCATTTATTTGAGGAGTTCCTCAATTTATTTTCAGTAGATTGAGCCACTGAGGTTTTTTTATAGAATCACTTTTCCTTATGCCTCACCACGTATACAGTCATTTGCTGTAGAGGTTTACAATATATACATTGTATCCCACGTGATTACATCCCTCTAGATACAGCTAGATGAAATCTTAGGTTATAAAGATACAAGTTTGAACTTACTAATGACACAGTTCTCGGTGTTGTTCACGCTCAGGGGTGCCTGACTGTAGGTGTATAGCCGAGGGAAAGGGAGTTGCAGAACTCAGTAACAGTGTTGTAGCTCTTTCTTGGCCTATACTCCTGACTGGTTGCATGCGGACATTTTCTTTCCTGCCTTACAGAGTCCAGTTAACAATGTGTCTCCGAGTCATCATTAAGCACGATTTTCCTGGTCATTGGCCTGCAGTGGTCGACAAGATGGACTACTACTTACGGTCACCAAACAGTGGGAACTGGCTTGGCAGTTTGCTGTGCTTGTACCAGCTGGTGAAGACCTACGAGTAAGTGCATTCCTCCTGGCCAAGAGAGCCAGTGTCCTGTGGACTCAGGGTCATAGAGTGACCTTCTGCGGGTTCAGTCACTGTGGAAGATCTGAATCAGATGTGTGAATGTGTTCACTTGCTGCAATAGCTCAGCGGCTCTCAGGTTTTCTGGTGTATTTCTGAGGTGGTGAGTGTATACTTTCTTTACATATATATGTGTGTGTATATATATATATATATATATATATATATGCATACATACACACACGCACATACACACACACACACACACACACACACACACACACACATATATATATTTGGGTTTTAAGATGAATGTTGCTTTTATATGTTCAATCCTGTAGTTTTCCTTTGTTTTGAGACAGGGTATTACTGGGTAGTTCCAGCTGGCCTTGAATTCACAAAGATCCACCTGCCTCTGCCTCCCAAGTGCTGGGATTAAAGGCGTGCGCCACCACCGCCCGGCCCTTCTGTAAGTTTTATAGGATTTCTATTTAGAAAATATTTTAGATTGGCAGTGGTAGAAGTGGTTAGAGAGCACCCAGGCTTATAAAGTGCATTCACTCTCAAAGTAGAGAAAGTTTTCTCTGTGTTGTTTGCTATACAATAGCACGTTTAAACTGGCAGATCAGTTTTCATTTTTTAGAATGAATTATGGTTTGAGAGTTAACTACTAGAAAACTTCCCATATAAAATTACTAGATAGTTGGACTTTTCTTTTTTTTCTTCCTTCTCTCCCCCAAAAATATAATTAACTGCCATCCAAGTCTTACACATCACCCCAACTTCCATGGAAACGTCCCGGTGAACTTTTACATTTTCTACCTTTTCCTACCAGAAAAGTATCTGATTTCTGTGTCCCTTTCTCTCTCTGCTTCCTCCTCTCCGTCCCTTTTTTTTTCACTGATGCACAGCAAACCAGTCCAGGACCTTTTACGTGAGCCACGTTTCCAACTCTTGGCATTCTGACACAGGTTCTGCTTTATAAGCTCAGGCTGGCCTATAGATTGTCATCCTTCTGACTTTACCCCCCAACAACTGGGATTGCAGGTGTTCAGTTTTGGACTCTTAAACTAGTCCAAACCTTTTAAGAAGGATTTTGTGTCTGCCAGAACCAAGACCTTATCTCTCAAAGTCCCTTCCAACCTTGCTGCAGCAGCTACACAGAAAATCAAAGCTCGCGCTTTGCATGGCTCTGGGTTCCTGTGGTTCGTGATCATTGTTTATAGCTCACTGGGAAGGAGAGAAGTCATCACCTTCTTTATTCCGTCTTCCTTCACTCATGCAGATATAAGAAAGCAGAGGAAAGAGAGCCTCTCCTGGCAGCCATGCAGATATTTCTGCCTCGAATTCAGCAGCAAATCCTGCAGCTACTTCCTGACGCCTCCCATTACTCCGTGTTGCTGCAGAAACAGATTCTGAAAATCTTCTATGCGCTCGTTCAGGTCAGTTCTACTTCAGAAGATAAACATGGAGCCTTGTGTTTGTGTCTACCCTGTAGAAGTGTCATCACGAATTTTAAGATTTATTTATTTTTATTTCATGTGCATTAGTGTTTTGCCTGTGTATGTGTTTGTCTCAAGGTGCCAGATCCCCTGGAATTGGAGTCACAGACAGTTGTGAACTGCTATGTGGGTGCGAGGAATTGAACCTAGGTCCTCTGGGAAAACAGACAGTGTGTTTTAGCCACAAAGCCATCTCTCAAGCCCCAAGAATGGTATATTTTTACCTTAGGAGAATCAGGCTCACAGAAATTAACTCAGCCACGATCCCTGAGTATCCAAGGATCAGTCTGGTGTCTGTGGGCTGTTTCCTCAGAGCCCAGGTGTTGTTTGAGCTAAAATTCAAGGTGCCCATCTGTCTGCAGGTCAGCTGTGGTTATAGGAGGCGAGGACACGGAGTCCTTCTTCATGGGGAGTCACACGATTGCCTTCCTCTTCTTCAGCCAACTTTAAGCCAACACAGATTTAGCTGCTTATTTTTGTGGGAGAGTCCCTGTAGGCTTTACAAAAACAATCATGGTGGGTAAGAATGAAACTCGGCTCAGCCCGGTTTTGGTAACCAGTGCTGGGCCAAGACCTCTCGGAGTCTGACCCAGATCATTTTACTTTTGTCATATTTAATCACAGCACAATTTTGTAAAAAGTATCCGGATAACAATTAACTCAGCCCCACGAGTATGACAAAGCTTAAGACACATTTACGTTGAAGTTCTTCATAAAGTACATACGACTTCATCCACAGGATGGTTTCTTGTTGCCTTAGAAACAATGCTCAGGACAGGGGTCTCGGAGGCAAAGATAACACCTGCAGGAGTCAGGAGTGGCCTGGCCCCGAGATAGTGTGAAGTCACTTAGGCTGTCGTGAAGTACAAACGACATCTCTCAAGGGTGTTTTGTGGCTCAGAAGTAAAGCTCAAGGTTTTAGGGGGAGAAGTCTGGGATAAACAATAATCTGGGGGTACTGGGGAAGCCTGTCTCAGCAGGTAGCCGGGGATTATCAGGTTGTAAACTGTATCTGCCTCCAGCGTTCCAGAAGAAACAGCTGAGTACCTACTCCCGTTGGAGAGATCAGCTGTGTGTTTAACTTTCCTGCATTTCCAGAGCTTATCTGGGTGCACAAGGCCTTTTTGCCCTCCACATATTTTCCCTGCTTTAAGTCAATCCCCTTTTCTTATGTAGAAACTGTAAGGGATACTAATATGGTAATTAAAAATAACTAGAAGGTAAAGATGGACTGTCTTTAAAATTTGAGAATATTTAACAACGAATCCTTGAAAAACTTGAGTAAATGATTTTGGCCTGGGAAGCATTGGGGTCAGCCTAAATGTGGTGATGGGTGAAAGGGTCTTTTCTGTGCTTCCCTCATGATTTCCTGTGACTTGAGGGTGGTTTAGTTTAGCTAGGGAGGCAGGGGAGGTTGGACGTGCTCAGTTCATTTTGACTTGGGTGTCTTCTCTCATAAACTTTAAAATTTTTTTTTTTTGTTTTTTTCTGAGATAGGGTCTCTATGTGTAGCCCTGACTGTCCTGGAACGCAGAGACTTGCCTGCCTCTGCCTCCCGAGTACTGGGATTAAAAGTATAGCCACCTCACCTGGCCTCATAATTGTTTAATAAAGGCAGATATTCCCCCCAGGACAAAAGGAAGGCGATCTCACAAGAGAGAAGAAAGTAGACTATCAGGGAAATACATTCCTCCACATTTCTGAAGTGTTTGGGAGGAGAGCTGCATGTCTCTCGTAGAGTTAGTGTTAGAGATCTCTCCCAGCAAACCGTCTTTATGCCGGGGCATTGTAACAACAGTAATAACCCATGTGCCTTTCCCACTGGGTAAACAGAGCCCAGGCACTGGTCGGTAGTGTGAAGGCTCCTGGCGTGAGTTTTCTGTGGTGGTTTTATCTACTTGACTCACTAATAGGGCAAAAAAATCTTTTAAACACATAAAAAGAAAACAAAAGATGAACCGTTCTAATGTCCTTAACTGTTTTGGTAATCTGTTGTTCATAAATACAGCAATGTGCTCCTTTGCAGGCAAAACTAAAAGTAATTGAGACGCGAATCTGCAATCATGATGAGAGAGAGAATTGCCTGGCTGGGTATAGAAGGCCCAGATGAACCACTCTTAAATGCCTAAATCAGGGAGACTGAGTTTGTCTTAAGCAGCACTTTTCTCCTTCAAACATAGGCCAGGAGTCACCACTTTCTGCCTAACCCCCTGCCTGCTCCTCCTCAAGGCCAAATGCCTCACTCCCACGTGGCGTTTAGAGGGAAGTATGGCCTTTCTTTTTTTTTTTTTTTTTTGAGGCAGGATCCCACAGTGTAGTCGAGGTGGGCCTCAAACTCACGGCAGTCTTCCTGCCTCAGCCTTCTGGGTGATGGGATTGCGTGTGGGAGCCACCATGCCTGGCTTGTAAGTATGAACTTAACATCCATGGTCGCCTCTCTCTCCCCTTCACTGTTCGCCCCTCCTGCCCTTGAACTCAGGATTTCCAGTTGTGTGAGACAGCAGTGATGTCTCTTTTAGGGTTATGTCCTTAGCTCTTAGCTAGGGATGGTGGAACAGTGGGCATGGAGGCAGGTCCCCGCAGCTCACGGCATAGCAGGGGTGATGGGAGCCTGAGCAATAGTCATTGTCGGTGTTGGGCCACACACTAGAGGACGGGAATTGAAAAAGAGCTTCATGTGTGTTCATGAAGGGACGGTTTTCATCAGAGTGCTTAGCTTATAATTACAAGTTGGATACACGAAGTAAAATAACCCAAAATATTATGTGAAATAAATGGGACATTATTGATAGTAAATCTTCCTTTTTAAAGGTAGACAAGGGAAACAGCTAATGACATGTATTTCTAAATTTAAAAGATTTGTGTATAAAAGCCTGGGGTAGGTTGTACGTGTCTGTGATCCTCCTGTTTGCAGAGTAGGGGTGGAAGATGAGGACCCCAAGGCTCTCTTTGGCTCCATTGAAGCCTGCTTGAGTTACAAGAGACCCTGTTTCAAAACACATCCAACCAGTCAACCTGACAGACAGAAAAAGAGGCTGGGGAGTAGCCCAGGTGTTAGAGTTCTTACCTAGAATGTAGGAACCCTGGGGTCAGTCCCCTGTGCTGCATAGAACTAGGTACGGTGGCAAACACCTGTAATTTCAGTACGCAGGAGGTGATGGCAGGAGGATCGGGAGTTCAAGGTCATCCTCCGTGGGTGATTTTGAGGCTAGCCTTGGATATGTGAGCACTTGTTGCCTCCCATCCCCCAAAAGTATATATTTGATTATGGACTTTTTGAAAGTAAATTTTAGGTTGAATCACGAATTGCTGTTTCTTGCTCAAATGTTTTATATATTTTAACCCTCTGCTATAAAGTGCTGATTTAATGGCAGGAGGGATGACTTTCTACTGCTCTGTTTTCTAGTATGCGCTGCCTCTTCAGCTGGTGACTCACCAGACCATGACAACCTGGATGGAGATCTTTCGGACCATCATTGATAGGACCGTCCCTCCGGTATGCCAGGGCTCTGAGGAAAGCCTGCAGATGGGTTGGAGCACTTACGCTGGTTCTCTTTGGAAAACAAAAACCACTATCATACTAACTAATAAAAATAGCATAATACATAATTAATGTTCACTTTTAGAAGGTCAGATCAGCAAGAATATTAAAACAGTAACTGTTTACTTAAACTGGCTAAAACATTTTAAACCTTGCTACATATCTCTCTAGTCTTTTTTTCTGCATGTATATTTAGAATTTTACTTATGTAGCTATACCTTCATTTTTTTTTTTTGCCAAAAATGAAATATAAATATTAATACTTTTCTGGTTATAACTTTTTTAAAATTAATTTTTATTCTACATTTAAAATTTTTTAGTGTCTGTATAGGTGGTGTGTTGTATGGGAGTCCACCATGGTGTATGTGTAGGGGTCAGAGGACCCTTGTGGGGTTCCCACCTTGTGGTTCTTAGGGCTCACACTCAGATCATCAAGGTTGGTAGTAGGCGCCTTTACCTACTGAACATCTTGCTGGCCCTCGACTGTTTTTATACTGTCATATTCATGAATGCTTTATCGCTGGATATTTGTGTAGTTTTAAGCTTTTATCTCTAAGAATGTAGTTTAGTGCTTGGCTGGAGTGGAACTCAGTAGCAGATTGGCTGCTCCCTGAAAGTATCCGGCTTTTGGCAGACGCTGCAAAGCAGAAACAGGGCTTAGGCGTGTGCTTTGATAAACAGTGGCTGGGAGCTTGCTGCAAGTGCGCACTTGGTTCTAACCCGATTGGCAGGTAGAAAAAGTATCTCAGTGTGACCTGTGGCGGCAGCAATAGCACCTTTTCACCTGTCAAATTAATCTCTGTATTTTAAAAACTTGAGTTGGCCTGAAAATGTTCGCTATTCTTTTTGCATCCATATCTTTTATCTATTTACGTGTTTAGGTTGAGTCCAGGGCCTTGCACATGCTAATCACACTGCTCCTTGTTGTCCTTATCTTCTCCATTGTCCATATCTGAAATAAATTATTTCAGGTTTTAGTATGTCCATATAGGCAGTAAACAGTGCAGTGAGTTTTGCCAACAGTCTTGTTTGTGCTGCCTACGTCAAAACTCAGGACCTTCTCATCCTCTCAGAGTTCATCAAATGACTTGGTGCTTGTGTTTTGTTTCTGCTTCTTGCTTCCCTGAAGATCAGCATTGCCGGGAAGGATTTACTTAACTTATTTACTCATAACGAGCTACCTGTAGAGTAGAGTGTACATTCACATAGCAGTCTCACCTCAAATAGCTACGGCTGGATCTGTACCAATATTTATGCTGTCTTTGTACATCAACCTAAGAATAACAATCTGATTTGGATGTTTCTCCCCCTTAGGAGACTCTTCAAATTGATGAGGATGACCGGCCAGAGCTGGTGTGGTGGAAGTGTAAGAAGTGGGCTCTGCACATCGTCGCTCGACTCTTTGAGCGGTACCAGTCCACTTGTTATATTGACGGTGTCACACTTGGTGTCTCGGTATTGGGTACACTAGAACAGAGTGGCTCCCTGATGATCTACAGAATATGATCTTCTTTCGCTTAAAGACGCAGAGAGTAGCGGGCATAGTGATGTGTACTTCTAAGTCTTAGGATCACAAATTCAATGTCATTCTCAGCTACATAGTGAGTTGTAGGCCAGCCTGACCTATAGGAGACCCTGCCTCATAAACCAAATCAAAAAACACACAGAGGGCAAAGCTTTGCCAACTGTTCAAAGTAGGCTTGTGCCCACTGTCTTAGAAATCATTACAAAGTGTGTAGCCTTCTCGGGCTCTTTTCTACTCTGTGTAAAACATGGAAAACATTTCTTTTTTTTTTCCCATTGGAAATATCCAGAAATTATCTAAGAAGGTGCATATGGATACTTGGCTCCATAAGAAAGTCAAATTTAGCCGGACGGTGGTGGCGCACGCCTTTAATCCCAGCACTCGGGAGGTAGAGGCAGGCGGATCTCTGTGAGTTCGAGACCAGCCTGGTCTACAAGAGCTAGTTCCAGCACAGGCTCCAAAAGCCACAGAGAAACCCTGTCTCGAAAAACAAAACAAAACAAAAAAAAAAAAGTCAAATTTAATTTTAAAAGCTTTTATTGAAAAACATGTCAGGCATAACATTCCTTCTAGGAGTTCATTGGTTTAGAAGTTAAAGTTTTTGTCCAAAATGTTAACTGTGCTGCAGAGTCTAGGAGTTTCTCCTAATATGTATTGTGTCTAGTGGAAAAAGAGAATGTGTTAGTTTTCTGGCCCAGTAGAATACGTCTTTTAATATCTGTGTTTAAACTAGTAAGGACGCTTTGTTTTTAAACTTCACAGTACTTAGATGTATCTCTTTTCGAATTTTAAGGTATGGAAGCCCGGGAAATGTCACAAAAGAATACTTTGAATTTTCTGAATTCTTTTTGAAAACATATGCAGTCGGCATTCAGCAGGTAATAAACTTATGGTTATTACCGAGTGCTATTTCCACATGTTTTAAAGTAGCGTGCTTATGGTGATTCGTTGCACACTTAAAGAGGATGAAATGGCAGCTGTGGAGGCTGATACAAGGGCAGCTACCTTGAGAACCCAGTGTCCTCCATCTGCTTCCTCCTGAGCTGCCTTCATGGCTCTTCGACCTGGAAGGAAGCCTCAGATGCTGACGTAGCCCTCTCTGTCTTCTTAGAAGTTTCGTATTTCTTTCAGCTTTCCCTTGTTTGCTTGAAGATTTATATACTATGAATAAATCTATTTCAAGAGTAGCCAAGCTTAGGTATTAATGAAGACTTTCAGGTAAGAACATACATGTGTTCATAGAAGTTGGAGTATCCATTCCACGTAAGGAATATGTGGAACTCATGAGGCTGTTGATGTTAATACTTAAAAACTAAAAATTGACGGTGGACTCTGATTGGTTTATCAAATATTGCTGGAATCATGATATGTTCGCTATGAGAGTTGGTAATTAGCTGTGCCAGGGCCTTTGTAGGAAAGCCGGTACTGTTTAATCACACACAATCCAAGACTTCAGTGATACAGAAAGTGTATAGATTTTTCATAATATCTTGGTAATGTGAAATTAAGAATTTCAGGTGGAAGGATTTCTGAAAAGTGCTTTGATAGGGTGCCTGTGAGGTACTCTATAGAGGAAATTAGTAAATAAAAACTGAAATTTTCTGTCTAGATATTCAAAGCAGATACCAGTCTGATCTGGAAATGGATCAGTTGTGTCTTTGACTCTGTTCTGCTGCTGTTAAACTCCAAGAAGTGTCTTAATGTTGATGTCTCTTGAAGTGTGTTTACGATTTTCTCATGTTATTTGAGCATGCATGTTACATACATGCATATACTTATATTAAAAAAATAGATGCCATGTCCATGTGTCTTTGCCAGGAATGTTACCTAAGACATATCCTCTTATATTTAAAATTAGTTTCTCTGCCAAAACTGTCATTGGCTGCTGTCTTGAATCTCCACTATTGCTGCCATGAGGACCAGCCCACAGCAGCTCGGGGATTGAGGAGGATCCAGTGGGGCTGAAGAACTAATCGGTCTCCTTGACTTTTCTGTCTGAGGGAGTAGAACTGAATTTTATGGGACCAGTAAAAAAGGGAAACACACACATACACACACACTGACACATACACACACAGACAGACACACAGAAAGGCACACACACATACAGACACGTGCACACATACACAGACACACACGCATGCACGCACACATGCACATACACACAGACCCACAGATAGACACACACAAGACACACAGACACATGCACACACACACATGCACACACAGACACACACACATACACACACAGACACAGACAGACACACACAAGACACGTACAGATACGCACAGACACGCACACACACAGACACGCACACACACAGACACATGCACACACACACAGACACACACACACACACACGTACACACACCTCCAGCATGTCAGGCTCTCACCTAGACTGATGATGAAGAGAAAGCCGTCAGCAGGTCAGAGAAACTGAAGCATTGTGGAGCAGGCGAACGACGGACGGACAAACAGACACATGGGGACTTTTCTGAGAGCCAGAGCTTAGTTCTTCATCTTACTGTCCTTAGTTCTGCTTCTACCCTGGTGTTTCCCTTCTCTCTATCTCCTCGCTCTCCTTCTACATCTTTCCTGGTGTCTCCTTTTCTCACGTCTTTATTTTTTTCCCCTTAAAGCTCACATATCTTTCAAAGAATATAAAAATTACTGTGTTTATATACTGTTTTTCACATGAATGATTACAATGAATACAAGTAAAAGACGACATGTCTTTCATATCCCTTACATGTTTAAACAAGTTGTTCCAAGAACTCACATACATTCATGTCCAAGCAACTTGCTATAGATTAACAGAGTGTAAGCAGGGAGGTATTTTTCTCAGTCAGTTCTTTTGCTGGCAGGCTGCATTTTGCGGTTGCAAAGAAAGGATCAATTATTTTATTATTTGTCTTAAAAGGTAATCTTGTAAGAAAATGTTGAAGGAATCACAAATCTAGACTTTTACATATGGGAAGCAGTCAGCTCTACTATAAATCCTCAGCGTTCGTGCCACTGATCAACAGTTTTTATATCAAGAAGCTGAGGGCAGAAATGGGTATAAGAAGTTAATCCCACCCTGGATTACCAACCCAGCCTAGCAAGAAAGGTGCATCAGCCAGAAACAGCCGGGCTGCCGTTGTTATTGTTCCCAGACCTCAGTGAGTCCCTCGCTCAGCTATTAAAAGTATGCCTTTAAACTGTTTTCCAAGATTTTTTTTAACCTCAAAATCATTAATAAAAACATGTTAATCTAGCCTTGAATTATTTTTTTAAAGCTCCGTTTTAGTTATGATGCACACCGAAACCTGTGAACACCCCTCAACAACATTAAGATTAGAAGAACTTGAGCTAGCTGGGCTTCTGGGACTGAACTGTTTTTCTTTTCTTTTCTTTTCTTTTTTTTTTTTTGGTTTTTCGAGACAGGGTTTCTCTGTGGCTTTGGAGCCTGTCCTGGAACTAGCTCTTGTAAACCAGGCTGGTCTCGAACTCACAAAGATCCGCCTGCCTCTGCCTCCCGAGTGCTGGGATTAAAGGCGTGTGCCACCACCGCCCGGCCTGAACTTAATCATTAACCTAAGCCACAGTCTATACGGCTCTTCAAGAAAAACTGTGTCACATCCACTTGTTCTAGTTTTCTATCCTCTGCAGCCTCTGCTTTATCAGGGGGCAGGGCAAGGGCAACACCATAGCTCGCTTTTATCTATATTAATTTTCCCGCTAAGATACCTCTGTCATAATCCCTTACTGTATTTATTAAAGACCCTTAACCATCAAAGTCTTTTTTAAACTAATACTATTATTGTATAAAATCATTGCCTCAGTTAAGCAGCTCAGCTTGAGAGGAAATCATCTTCATAATAATTCACAGGTAAAAATGTAGAACGGGACCATCCATGAGATAAACCCACTACGTTAAAGGCAGTGGGGATCTCCCTACATCCATTCACACCACGGCAGATACCAGAGAAAAATGTCAGTGGCAAACATGCAAAGACCCAGCAGTAGCAGGAGGCGTTCTGGGGCCGAGGCGCTCAGGGCCTTGCCTACCTGAGATTTACCCCACAGTGCCTTGCATGCTGGTGGACTGATCCCTGGTGTCCGTTGTCACCCGCTGCTCCTCTGACATGGCCACCACACTTGCTTGCACCCCAGCTGTATTAGGACAGTCAGCTGCCATCACAGGAGCTTCTAGGGGGCATTTGAACTCAGACCAGTTTTGTTAACCTAGATTTTAGGTAAGTTGGGCAAAATTCATATTTCAGGTTCATAAATTTTGTACTTGTTTAGAAAGATTTATCAACTCTTTCATAAGCTTGATACAGTGACATGGTGGGGATCAGGAAATAGGATGGGCAGGAGCCTTGTGTTGTCTCTGTAGGCCCTTGAGTCAGATGCTTTTCAAGGTTCTTTCTTATAAACACGATTGTAGCCAATCCATAAGAAAAGTCAACTTTGTGTTATGTTTCAGAGATTGTCTGTGGCCTAAGATTGTAAAATACAAATATCCTACGTTTTCTCCTACGAACTCTGTGCTTAGGGTTTTTAACTGCTAAAGTATTTACCTATCTGGAGTTTATTCTGGTATGAAGGTTAGTTGGGGATCTAGTTATTTCAAAGGATAATTGGTGATAAGAGAACTATTTTTAGAATAGTGTCTAT
Source organism: Dicrostonyx torquatus (assembly GCA_028555095.1). Taxonomy (NCBI): domain Eukaryota; kingdom Metazoa; phylum Chordata; class Mammalia; order Rodentia; family Cricetidae; genus Dicrostonyx; species Dicrostonyx torquatus. Next base: position 2,572,324 of record JAQHUG010000226.1, on the reverse strand, counting down.
CTTCCAGTTAAGGTCTGAGCTTTGGTGCTGCTGGTTCTGTGTGAACATGTAATGCTGTTATATAAAATTTTTGAAATATTTACTCAGTCAGATCTGTAATTTTACTGAAACTAGGAGAAACCAGCTGTCTTAGTCAGAGTTCTGTTGTGAAGAGACACCATGACCATGGCAGCTCTTATAAAGGAGAGCATTTCTTGGGCTGGTTTACAGTTATAGGTTCATTCCATTGTCCTAATGGCACGGAGCAGGTGGCACTCCAGCAGGCATGGAGTTGGAGCTGAGAGAGGGAGAGGGAGCTGAGAGTTCTACATCGGGGTTGGCAGGCAGCAGGAAGAGAGACTGGCACTGGGTCTGTCGAGCATCTGAAACCTCAGAGCCCACCACCAGTGACAGATTTCCTCCAACAAGGCCACACTCCTAAGAGTGCCACACCTGTGAGCCTGTAGGGGCCATTTTCATTCAAGGCACCCCACTAGCCATGGACTAGAGCATAGACTTATTCTGAATGGCACATAGGTTAGAAGAACAATTGCCTAAAATTCAGTGAGGCATCTTATCTCAGTGTAACATACAGGCCTATGTAAAAAGTAAAATGCCTGCATGAGCTTTCTCACAGTATCTCCTCAAATCTGTGTGCACCGTATTTTATGTCATGCCTCAAATACTCATTTTCTCTTTAACATAGTAATTGCTCTACGTTCATCCCTTCCAACCCCCTCCTATTTTCTCCTATAGGTACTACTAAAAATTTTAGACCAATACAGACAGAAAGAATATGTAGCCCCCCGTGTTCTTCAGCAAGCTTTCCACTATCTCAACCAAGGGGTTGTCCATGCCGTGACCTGGAAGCAGATGAAGCCGCACATCCAGGTTAGTGTTGGTGGTGGCCAGCCAAGTTGGGTTCGCTAGAGGAAGCAGGTGTGGTTTACTCCTGTGTTTCTATCTAATCTCCGTTTCCACTAACAACAGTTTCTAACTACGAAGGGCTTCCAAAGTTAAAGCATTTGAGAAGAGAGAGATCTTCAGGTTTGTGTATTGGGAGGGTTGGCGTCAGGTGTTGTTCAGTCATTTATTTGGCCTTGGTTTCTGTTCTGCTAGGGCAGATTGTAATGTTTTTTTTGACCTTTGTGTGAAAACATTTTGAAAGCTGCCAGCAGGGCTTTACAAAGGGAGTGTTATTTTGCAGAAGATGAAACCTGATAAATGACTTTTCTTTTCTTGATAAGCACCAGAAGGCCGGCCTGCCTGTTTTCCTTCCTTCCTTCCTTCCTTCCTTCCTTCCTTCCTTCCTTCCTTCCTTCCTTCCTTCCTTCC
>JAQHUG010000226.1:2529443-2542086 GCA_028555095.1 Dicrostonyx torquatus | reverse complement strand
ATATACTATAGTATAGTTATATAATATAGTATATATTATAGTATAGTTATATAATATATTATATAATATAGCACAGTTATATAATATAGTATAGTTATATAATTTTACTTTTGTTTTCAAGACAGATTTCATGTACCCAGGCTGGCCTCAAATGCTTGATCCTCCTGCCTCTGCCTTCTGAGTACTGGCCTCTTAAGATTTATTTTTATTCATGTATATGTGTGCATCTCTGTGGATGCTCATTGTGTGTATGCTGTGCAGGGTGGGTGCCCTCAGAGGCCGGAAGAAGTGTTGGGTCCTCTGGAGCTGGTGTTGTGGGTCCTGGGCTTCAATCCCAAGTCCTCTAGAAGAACAGCAATTGCTCTTAACACTGAGTCCCCCCCCATCTTTTATCTTAATTTTTGATGTCTTTAAACAAAGGAAATAATTTCATAGAAAAATATGTCTAACATAAAATAACCAATCATTTTTTTCCTTTGGAATTACAATTTTCTTTCTTTTTTCAAATAATTTATTTAACTTTATTTTATGTGCATTGGTGTGAAGGTCTCAGATTCCCTAGAACTGGAGTTTCAGACAGTTGTGAGCTGCCATGTGGGTACTGGGAATTGAGCCCGGGTCCTCTGGAGAGTAGTCAGTGCTCTTAACCACTGAGCCATCTGTCCAGCCCCGTAATTACAGCTTTCTTATATGTTGGCAGATGTGTGTGTGTAGCCACCTAGCACGCTGACTTTTTGAAATATTGTTTGGCACCTGGGGTTGGTGTGGACGGAGCATCTCTGCCAAGAGAGCACGGTCTGGGGAGCTCTTCCTTTCTCCCATTGTATAGCAACCTTACACTGCTGAGCAGGCATTTTAGCTCTGGCAACCTCAGATACAGCTCTTTCATTAATCATAATTGATTACAGCAAGATGACTCCTATACACCTTTCCCTGTTCCTGAAATCAAGCCTTTTTATAGAGCTCAGGCTGTCTTGGAATTGCTCTATAGTTGAGATTGATCTTGAGTTTGCAGTACCCCTGCCTCAGCCTCCTCAGTGTTGTGGTTATAGGTGTGAGCCACCACATCTGACCTCCTGCACAGATTTTTTTTTTTGTGGTAAGAGCTGGTTGGTTGGTTTGTTTGTAGAATTCGGTTTATAAGGATTTTACTTGCTTTAGTTTTTCTAGCGCAGTGGTTCTCAACCTCTTTGACTGACCCCTATCTCCAAAATATTACATGATGAATGATTCATAACAGTAGGAAAAGTACAGCTATGAATTAGCAGTGAGATTAGTTTATGTTTGGGGGTCTGTATTAAAGGGTCATGGCACTCTGGAAGGTTGAGAACCACTGTTCTAGAGTTTGCCCTCTGTGACCACGTCTGCATGGTTTTCAACATTTGCAGACACCATGACCGGAAGATGTGTATAATAGGACTGAGCATCCTCTTGGAGCTGCAGAACCGACCTCCTGCTGTGGACGCCGTGGCTGCACAGATCCTGCCCTCCATCCTCTTCCTGTTCCTGGGCCTGAAGCAGGTCTGTGCTACACGGCAGCTGGTCAACCATGGAGATCCCGCAAAAGCACAGAAAGCTGACATGGAGGAAGATGGTAAAGTCTGCTTGTGATTTGTACTGTAGTTTATTTTGCTTTGTAAAAGTAATTTATTATTAATTTGTTATTATAAAAATTAAATTATTTTACGTGCATGAGTGTTTGCCAAGCATGAATGCTTGTGTGCCATGTGTATGCCTGGTATCTGTGGAGGCCAGAAGGAGGTGTTGGATCTCCTAGAACTGAATTTAGATCATTGTGAACCAGGCCAGAAGAAGGCGTTGGATCTCCTAGAACTGAATTTAGATCACTGTGAACTAGGCCAGAAGGAGGTGTTGGATCTCCTAGAACTGAATTGAGATCATTGTGAACCAAACTTTGGTCCTCTGCAAGAGGCCCACTGAGCTATCTCTCCAGCCCCAGATTTTGCTTTAGAGAAGTTAAAAAAATTATATTTGTTTGTGTGTGGAAGTCAGAAAACGGCTTACTGGGTCTTGAGGATTGAACTCAGCTCTTCAGGCTTAGAGGCAAGTACCTGACTCGCTGAGCCATCTCACTGGCCTTTGCTTTCTTGTTTTTTGAGACAGGTCTTGTTTTGTAGCTCAGACTAGCTTTGAACTCATGATTCTCCTGCTTCCATCTCCTGTGTGCTAGGACTGTTTGTGTGCACTGTCATTTCTGACTTGGATTTTGATTGGAATGTGTTTACTATTTTAGCCTGTTTGGGATCATTGAACAGATTGACATTCTTTGGCTTGTGACACGTTTAAACTGGGCCTTGCGTGACTTACAGATTTTATCATGTGGACTACATTTAGATCTGTGCCCCTTGATACTTAAAACTCTGTGACTTCTAAGTGGAGCCTAGTAGATGTTGTTTTGCCTTGGAAAGCATATATACGAGAATCAGATGGTCTTGACCATGAGTTAGCAACTGAAGACTGACTTTTGTGTATATACTGACAAGCTCAGTGAAAGTAGCTACCATTAACTGATTGACTCCCTAGATTAAGTGCACACTGTCAGGACAAGAGTTTTATAGAGGTTTTTTTTTTTTTAATGGTTCTTGGGTAATTCATCTTCAAAAATTAAAATTTTGAAACGTTTAAGGTTTAAACAAATTGAGCATAAAATGGATGAATGCAGGCAGTTCAGTCAACCAAGAATCACAGGGCTGGCAAGATACTTCTGTGGGCAAACACGCTTGCTGCCAAGCCTTATGTCCTGACCCTGAAAGTTGTACTGTTGTTGTATCTGGGGTAGACATTAGAGTGAATAACTGTTTTCTAGAAGTACTTTGACCTTGGAGAATCATTGGAGTAAACAGTAAAGAATCTTTGCTTCTTTATAATTTCTTACTTTCTTACCTGTTCATTGGTTCATAACTAGTATGGTCTTAGGGATACCCTAGACTTGAGAGTTGAGGTCACTGTGAATGGGAACCATTCTGCATTTCTTCCTATAAGAAGAATACAGGCAGGCAGGCAATCTGCAGGTGAGCCTGGCAGCATTCGTGATGTTCAGTCTGAGCTGCTGAGTTTAAGAGGGAGACGCAGTCAGTCTGCTACAGTGAAGAGGAGTTGGTAGTTTAGATAGGTCCTGTGCTGGTTTCACATTTCCAGATGACTTCATTATCCTGTTTTCATTCTTTACACGGTGATTGTGCCCACAGAGGAGATTTCCAGTGAGGAGGAGGAGACGAACGTCACGGCTCAGGCCATGCAGTCACACCCCGGCAGAGGCGAGGAGGAGGATGACGACGACTGGGATGAAGACGTGCTGGAGGAGACGGCCCTGGAGGGCTTCAGCACCCCGCTGGACCTTGACAACAGTGTGGACGAGTACCAGTTTTTCACACACGCGCTACTGAGTATGTCTGCGCCTCCCCCAACCTGAAGATTTGTTTTTCAAACGTCTTTAATTTCTTCCTGTTAGAAGGCGTTTTGGGATCTGCCCCCATATTGGTATAGACTCTTTAAAATTTTTTCTTTCGCTTTAGAAATTTCCAAACACATTTCAAATGACAAAGGTTAGAACAGTAATCACCCGAAAGCCACCCTAAACTCCCATTGCCGTAGCGGCTGCATCAGGCCGAGCCTGCCAGCCATCCTCACAGACGTCATTTTAAGCACAAGTGTCTACATGTTGTTTTTGGTCTCAGACAAGAATGGCCTCTTTTTCTCTTTCACAACTGAGATTTTATTGGTTTGTAGGAGCAGACTACACAGACATTTCAATTCTTCACACACATACCCAAACCCTCAATTCCACCAACTCCAATTTTGTACACTTCGGACCGGGCGAGAAACAGAAGACCAGATATAACTGAAAATGTTCCCGACACAAATGCGGGACTGAGACTCCAGATTACCATTTAGTATGCTTTGTGTTTTAGGATATAAAACTGGCCCGCTCTATGGAATGTTATGGGGACCCTCGACAGTCACATCCTTCCTGATTCAGTATCCTGTTATTTTGTGCTTGTACCAAAAAATAACCAGCAAATGATTTAGCCTCTTAAAAAAAATCATTTGCACTTAAAAAACAGTATGAGGTGGGTTTCTCCCTCCTTTAAAAAATGTTTCTAGAGCTACTAAGAAACTTGCATTTACAAATAGTTCATAAAAATATCCCTCTGGGTTGTACAAGAAGAGAGGCAGGGACTCTGACAGACATTGTAGGTGGGGCCTTTTGTGGCTTTGTGTCCACTTTGGTCCGGGTAGACTTGACTGACAGCTTTGTGGAGCAGTGCGTGGGCTCCACCTTCCCCTTGGACATCATGGTGGCCTGGGGTGGGAGACACATGTCATGCTGACCCTGTCACAGAGCCGCACGGCTTCGCTGCCCTGCATGAACTCGCAATGGTCAGTTTTACATCTGCAAGTAAAGTGGTCCAGGCACGCAGTGCTTCAGCACTGTGGCCACGAGTCTGTTAATTACTCCAGATCCGTATGGGAAGAAGCAGAGGGCAAGACTGGTGAGGGGTGGATGCTTTTCTACATTAACTTCACAGGTTTTGTACAGAAAGTAACACTTAAAAGTTATAGGGCTCCTTAAAGCCACACACGTCCAAAGGCCTTGCCAAATGAGTACAAGCAATAGACTTGTGTAAAAGTGGGAGATGTGAATGGGAAGCTCACAGGGTAAACGCCACTGCAAGGGGGGAAGAAATAAGGCACACGGCATACTGGAAAACTTGGATCAGGTGGGTTAGGCTCTCTAATTAAGAAGCGCAGCACCAGCCGGGCGGTGGTGGCGCACGCCTTTAATCCCAGCACTGGGGAGGCAGAGGCAGGCGGATCTCTGAGTTCCGGGACAGGCTCCAAAGCTACACAGAGAAACCCTGTCTCGAAAAACCAGGGGTTACTATACAGCAGTAAACACTGGATGGCAGGAGTTGGGAGGAGCTATGGTAGACACTGTCTGCACACACTGTCAGTGTTTGCACGTGGACCCGAGGAAAGCTTTGCCATTCTCCGAGCCTCATCTGGGGAAAACTTTGCTACTCCCATGGGGCTGAGGCACTGGGGTCCTTGACTTAGCTGTGCTCATGGCAACAACACACATTCAATTCAGAGCTGCAGTTGCTTCCTACAGAGAAAAATAAAGAATAAACCAATGAAACCCTTTGCAAATTATTAATCTAACAGTTGTACTGAAAAAAAAAAATCCTTAGCTAATGTCTGTTATTTGCTTCATGGCTGAATAGTAGTTTTGTGGTTATGTTATCTTTCATTTCTACTAGTGGATGTTTAAAATTCTCATGTGTGCATCCTATTTTTCCCAGGTAGGTGATGCCAACATAATACACCACAATTATTTAGTTCTGACACAGTGCAGGGGTGCTCTGAAAGCCAACCGTGGAGTTAGAAACAGAAAAGTGTGCTCCAGGATGGTCAGCTGTAGATATGGCGTGCCTCCTGACCACAGCAGGAGCTTTTGGGTCTCAAGGACCACCTGGACATGCTCAACAGTTAAGAAGCTCCTCCCGTGGGGTGCACAGCCATCTGCTGGCAAGCTTGGGTAGAGCACTAAGAAGCCTCTGAGGAGCCCTGGGAAGGAGGGCATAGGACTGCGGGTGACTGCCTTGAATATGGGCTCTTTTTGCCCAGTGCAGAGTGGCTATAAGCTGTTGACCTGTTAATGGTATTTTACTTCTGGGAGTAATTAGGCTTGAAGTGCCAGATCTCCAGGATCCCAGACAATGTGAGATTGTTAGATCAGGAATAGAGCAGTATGGAATTGGATGAGAAGAGCGGTAGGTAGAGGACGTTAAGAGACAGGCAGAGGGTTTGATGTGGGATGGGAAGGGTTCGCAGTGGTTTCCTGAGAGACCAGTAGAGCTCTAGTGATCGAAATGGGAAGTTGAGAGCATTTAGAAAGAAAATGTTAAACTTTGTTTCAGTTGCGTTAAGTTTGAAGCTGGAAGTTTTAGCTGGAAAACTCCAGGAAGAGAGAAGGGAAGGATTTTGCACAAGGCTGCAGATTTGGGTCCTCAGTGTAGAAACAGCTATTGTGGAAGGTCTTAGGAAGAGTCCAAGGAGAATGGTAACGGTGAACCCAGGTGTTTCCCAGGGTCAGGATTTTAGGAGATCTTTATATATATATAATTAGGGAAAACTTCCAGAAGAAGATGGACAAAATTAGGGGAAACCACAGATTTGTAAAGGGGACTTTCTTTGGGATTCCTCGCAGTTTGTCAATGGGGTCTCAAATGATTGTCTGTGGGGATCAGTTTCATCACCCTGTCTCTCACTGTCCAGAATCACTTTATTGAGATTTGATCACGCCACGTACTTTTCCTGAGATAATAACGGTCACTGGCTTTCTTTTCTCCTCCAACCCCCCTGAAATGCTATAGCTGTGCAGAATCGGGACGCTGCCTGGTATCAGCTGCTGGTGGCACCGCTCAGTGAGGATCAGAAGAGAAAGCTGCAGGAGGTGTACACATTGGCGGAGCACCGGAGGACCATGGGAGGTCAGCCATCCTTTCCACACTGTATGTCAGAGGGCCACCATCCGCCTCGCTTGACTGGCTGAGGGCCACCATCCGCCTCGGTTGGTTGGCTGAGGGCCACCATCCGCCTCGCTTGATTGGCTGAAGAGCAGCCCTTCATGATAATGAAGAATTCCATTGCCATGTGGCTATTCTTGGTTGATTTCATGACGGGCTCTTGCTGTGCAGCCTAGCCCTCCCTGAACTTGTAATCCTCCTGTTTTGATCTGTATGTGTGTGCTAGAGTTACTGCCACGTGCTACTTCTCCTGGACCGTATTGTGGGTGGAGGCTGCTCGTTTGCTTCCTGGCTGCCCAAACCCAAATGATCACTCAGAAGCTATGTTAATTACATCACTGCTTAGCCTGTTAGCTTGTATGTATATCTAGCTAGTTCTTACATCTTGAATTGACTTATTTCTGTTAATCTGTGCATCATCACGAGATTGTGGCCTACTGGCAAGGTTCCAGCATCTGTCTCCTCCAGCTGCTGCAGGGCGTCTCCTGACTCCACCTACTCTCTCCTCCTCTATCTACTTGGAATGTCCGCCTTTCCCTATTCTGCACTGCAATAGGCCCAAATCAGTTTCTTTATTAACCGATGGTATTCACAACATTCAGATGGGAATCCCACATCACCTCCCTTTTTCTGTCTAAGTAAAAAATGAAGATTTTAACTTTTAACATCGTAAAATTACATATACAAAACAGTTGTCAAGTAAGAATTATAGTTACAATATTTAGTCCATTTACATTAAGAAAATACGCAAATTAAGAAAAATACGCTATCATCTCTCTTATCTTGTTCAGTGCTCTCGCCTTAGCATCTCTTTTATGTCTTCCCTTCCCTCTTTCCAGTAGCAGGGAGGCTTCACATCTGAGGACAAGAGCATCTTCTCTGCGTCTAACTTTGGGGTCGCGTCCAGCAACAACTGAAAGGCGTGTCCGCCGTTCACCGACCAGCATCACCGCTGCTGCTTCTTTCACGGAATGCGTGAGGGCCAAGAGGGAAACAAGGGGCTGTGTCATCCGCATCAGGCAGCCATGGATCCACCCGCCCTTCCCTTGATCCTCCTTAACCTGGAATGTGTATTTTTCAGCGGCTACTGTCATGTGTGCGATTAAAGAAAAGCAGAGTCGTTGAGTGGAGAGGACAGAGCGTCTGGTCTGAAGGCCAAATGCTGAGAGGTTAGAGTTAGGTACCGGCGCATGCGTCTCAGGTTTTTGCCGTGCAGAATCAGTGGATTTATGCGGATAACAGTGCCTTCTGTTGTACATGAATTACCAGAAACAAATTTTTTTTGGAGTGCGTTGCAATTTTTTTTAAATCACAAAAAGTATTTCTAGATATCCTGTAAACCTTGGTTTTATGTCACTGCATTCTCCCTTTTCCTCTTCATCGACTGTCAGGCCGTTAGTGCAAGTCTAACTCTGGTTTCGGAAACACCCTTGCTCCTTTGACCACCCTGTGCCCAGTGGCTTTCTTCAGGGGTCGGAGCTTAGGCCGTGACTGGTTTTTCATAAGACACCCGTGGCTTTCCAGAGAACTGCTGTGTTCCCTTTTCCATCATATCTTCCCTCTTGAATGGGGTGATGTTTCTTTCAGGATCACAAATGTATTGATTATGTCGGCAACCTGCTAAGTTCAGGCTTTTCCCACTTCTGGGCACCAGCAGCCAGGGCCTGTTAGTCACTGGGCTTAGCAGCAAGACGGAAGTTCCTGTGAATCACGTGTTTAATTATACTGTACGGTTGGGGGCATCCAAATAGGAAGGCACATCAAAGTTCAATTTCTGGGGGAGGACTTGGTCGTACTTACCATTCCAGCCACGTTGGACAGGGCCCAAAGCGTTTTATAATTTTTTTTCTTCTTTCTCCTTCCGGCCCTCCCTCCTTTCTTTTTAGATAGAGTCTTAATCTGTATGCAACTCAGGCTGGCCTCCAAGTTGCATCCCTCTTGACTGCTGTTGACAGATCCAGCTGATTTTTAACTTCTTTTTAAGTCGGGGTCTTGATACACAGTTCTGGCTGGACTGGAACTCTACGCAGCCTACCTAGTCCTGGCCTCAGACTTGTGGCAGTCCTCCTGCCTCAGCTTCCCAGGGATTGGAGTTATGGCCCACTTTAGGTGACCCAACAGATTTAACTACCTGCTTTCTCAGAGTCTGAAATTTCTCCAGCCTGATTTAGTTTGTTCTCTATTATGGCTCAGTTGGTTTTTAAAAATTCTCCAAGGGTTGGTCTTTTGGTCAGCTGGGTTCATAGGTGAATGATGTCAGTATTATAGATGATTTTTTCCCCGAACTGTTCAAAAGCAGAATATGAACCCCACATTGCTTTTATTTAGCAAAATGAAAATATGTCATCAGGACTTGATGTATTTCTGGATGTGATACATATTTTGTTTCTGTGAAATGCCTACAGTGTAAATTTCCATCAGCAGCTGGCAGAATTTTCTAGATGCTTCCTGAATTACCAACCCTTACTCATATTTTTTTTAAAATTTAGGTTATTTAATTTTTTTTAAAGAAGTATCTTGAAAAGCCATATGTTTCAGAGTGAAATGGCCCTGCATTTTCCCATTCCTCATTTTTCAGGGCACCAAAGCTGCATGACCCCCAGCAATTAGAAGGGAAAGATTGCATTGTGGGGGGATTTTAGATCTTTGAAATTGTTGGTTTCCCCCTTGTCTCATATGGTTTAATTGTAACGTAGGTAGTATGCCTTCACACTGGATCTCGGGGGCATGGGTTTTAGAGATGTTGCTTTGTGGCGGATTGTCATCTGCAGTTGTAAAGGGAAGGTAGACTCCTGCACACCACCACACCTTGTTTTTGAATCCAGAGTCATTGTATGATTTTATTACCAGAAGTGCTAACCGGAATATGATCTGGTTACCTTGGAAATGCAGGAACTTACATGAATGTACTGTACAATAAAGTGTGGGCTAATTCCCACCAACTGAAGTCTGCTGTGTGGGCTGTTTTCTGGAGTGTGGAGGTGATAACTCGTTGACCTGTTTTCCTGACTTCCAGGGCTGTTGGTATGGAGGGGGCAGCGGGAGTGACATCAGAACCACAGGTCTCCTCGTGAGCAGTGTGAGCGTGAGAGTACCGCAGGCCACGGGAGTGAATCCTCTAGGCAGATGCCAAAGAGGACGAGAAAGGATCACAGGTTTGAGGTCGACCTACACTGTCCTTTTAGAGCCAGTCATGGTGACTCATATCTGCAGCCCGTGGTAGCAGGCATGAGGATCATACGTTCAAGGCCATCCTCATCTCCATGGTGAGTTAGAGGCCAGCCTGGGTGATGATGTAGTATGACTAGCTCAAATATAAATGTATAAGAATTTAAAATATTAAAAATTGAATAGCACACCAGAAAAGGATTGTACTCTGTGGTCTCATGGAATTTACCCAATTTATTTAATTTAGAGGGTAATCATTTGCTTTTTAAGATTTTCTGAAAATATTCTTTTGTTTTTGTTTTGTTTTTTCGAGACAGGGTTTCTCTGTGGCTTTGGAGCCTGCGCTGGAACTAGCTCTTGTAGACCAGGCTGGTCTCGTACTCACAAAGATCCGCCTGCCTCTGCCTCCCGAGTGTTGGGATTAAAGGCGTGCGCCACCACCGCCCAGCAGCTTTCTTTTTATTTTTTTGTGACTTTTTGTCACCTCTTGTATCTCAATCCCATTCATTTCCCTCCCCTTTGTACCGCCTTCTGCCCCCCCCACCATAAAATAAAGCTTGAGAAGAAAAACGAAAGAAAAATCTCCTCATGGAAGCTGTAGTGTGATAGTCACACAGTAAACCCTTTTATCCACACATCTTTACTTGCAAATGCTCATTGCAAAAAGTCCTTGGTCTGGTTCGAGGCCTCTGGTTTCTGCTACACTGTCGATGCTGGGCCCTCACCGGATTCCTCTTGGCTCTCCTGCTGTTGCCCTGTGTCGTGGAGATCCTGCAGCTTTGGATCTGCAGGTCCAGCCTGCTTCACATGCTCCAGCAGATCCAGATGGGTGGATGTTGGGGTGGGCCAGCTTATAGCCCTGGTTCTGGGCATGGGTAGTTGCAGGATTAGTCAGCCCGCCAGCTCTCGCCCTGTCTTTGCCACCAGGATGAGCTCTCCCGTATCGCCCCAGATAGTTCGCCCCTTGCAGTGATGAGCAGGGGTGGGGCCGTTCGGCTTTTATGCCTTCAGTCTTGGCTCTCTACTTCAGTCTGGCTAGCTCTGTGTTGCCCAGGCGAGGTGCAGGGGCCATTTCCCGGAATGCTGTGGGCCGTGAGGGGAAGGGACAGCTCTCCCACTTGCCACAGGTGTTGGGGGGTGGGGATGGGCAGTCCTTCCCCACCCACACCACTACACGGCAAATGAAGAACGGGACCAGCTCTCCTGTGCTCATATTCTCAGGGCCAGCTCCTGTCACTGCTCTACTGTGCTGCCCAGGCAAGGTACTGGGTTCACAGAAAGAGGACTCTCTGTTTGCAAACAGCATGATTTTTAAATTTTTATTAATTTTTAAATTTTATAGGGTATTTTTGACAAATTTCTATTGCAGTATATTCTGGTTATTCCTTTTTCCCTCCTCCAATTCCTCCCAGAATTTCTCTAGAATATTTTTTTTGTTATATTAATGTGTGTGTGTGTGTGTGTCCTGCCATAAAGTTTCTAGGATTAAATTCAGTTTTTCAGGCTTGGCAGCAATCACCTTACCTGATGAGATATGTTGGGAGCTTAGTATGATCTTAATGAAGAAATCTAAAAAGACACAACTAAAAACCTGTTAGGACTGAAAAGAAGTTCAGTCAAGTTGCAGAATATAAGATTTACCTATCAAATTAGCCTATCCATACATAAGTAATAAACTAGTTGAAAATCAAGAGAATAAGAGTTGATCATGTCTTTTGCTTTACAGAAGCTTTTCAGTTTCAGGAGGTCCCATTTGTTAATTGTTTCTCTCAGTGTCTGTGCTGCTGGAGTTATACTTAGGAAGTGGTCTCCTGTTCCTTTTTTTTTTTTTGGTTTTTTCGAGACAGGGTTTCTCTGTGGCTTTGGAGCCTGTCCTGGAACTAGCTCTTGTAGACCAGGCTGGTCTCGAACTCACAAAGATCCTCCTGCCTCTGCCTCCCGAGTGCTGGGATTAAAGGCGTGCGCCACCACCGCCCGCTGTTCCTGTTCCTTTTATATTTATACAATTTAAGAGGAGAAAAGGATGGCACATTTTCCCCTTTGTTTTTAAAGAACAATTTTTAATGACTGCAGGAGTTGTAGATTAACCTGAAAATTTAAGCAGGGTTTAACTAGACGCCAATTATAAAAACAGGCATTTTGTCATGCATTACTTCAGTCAGTTGGTTTAATTTGTTGGCTTAAATAAGATTTTTGGGCTGGAGAGAGATGGGTGGTTACTGTTCTTGCCGAAGGTCTGGATTCAGTTCCCGGCACCCACATGGTGGCCTCATAACTGTAACTCCAGTTCCAGAGAATCTGATGCCCTCTTCTGGCCTCCTGGGGCACCAGGCATGCACTCAGTGCATACACAGGTATGCAGGCCAAACACTCATGCACATACACGAAGTAAATATTAAAGTAAAAACAGGATCGTCCCCTTTTTCATTCTGAATTGGCTAGGTGGTGTTATTTTGCCTAATCAGGGCTCATTGACACCTGCATGTAGCTGTTTGGCTGCCTGGGGTGGGACCAGCAGGGCCAACTACACCTCTTTCTCCATGTGATCATTTATCCTCCCCCTTTTGAGACAGGGTCTTACTGTGTAGCCCGTGCTGGTCTGGAACTGGAGTTCCCCCTGCTTCGCTTCTTCCAAGTATCGGGATACAGGTGTGTACCACCTTACCTATCCAACCATTTTCACGCAGTGACAGCAGCTTTGAGGGAGTCTAAACTGAAAAGCTGCATCATATCGTGGTCTAACCACTGACATCTAAGTGTGGTAAGAGGTCACTTGTTTGTTTCCTGGCTGCCCGACAGCTCAGACCTGAAATAACCACACAAAAACTGTATTAATTAAATCACTGCTTGGCCTATTAGCTCTAGCTTCTTATTGGCTAGCTCTTACACATTAATTTAACCCATCTCCATTAATCTGTGTATCA
>JAQHUG010000226.1:2459107-2469706 GCA_028555095.1 Dicrostonyx torquatus | reverse complement strand
ATATATATATGTATATATATACATATATATGAATTATGAAGGAATAGTAAAAATATGAGCACTCTGATTATAGAAATCAAATAGTTTTAGCCAGGTGGTGGTGTCGCACGCCTTTAATCCCAGCACTCGGGAGGCAGAGGCAGGCGGATCTCTGTGAGTTCGAGACTAGCCTGATCTACAAGAGCTAGTTCCAGGACAGGCTCCAAAGCTGCAGAGAAACCCTGTCTCGAAATAAACAACGAACAAACAAAATAGTTTCTTGTGGAAATTACAGCAAGCTTTGAAAATTAAGAAAGAGCGTTCCTTGAATGTCAGACTTTTTTATTATCTCTAGCCGCCCCACCAGGATTCTTGGAGGTACAAAGATGGGGAGGCAGGTTCTGGGAGATGCTTTAGGCTGGGGAAGAAACAAATAGTAACAGACTAGGTTCTAAGAATATGCCGTGGGGTGGGGTGATGGAGGAGGACATTGGAAATCTGTGTCAGGGTCTGTCCCTGCTCATTCAATGCAGTCTTGTCCACACGAGCTTCCCCCAGCATAGTAACCACTTTCTGACCTTCCCTGCACGCCTGAGAGGAAAACCTAGCATGTTTGTTACGCTTAGCACCACCGTGTCTTGGCCTGTTCACGTGTGTAAGCAGTCTGTGAAAATTCAGCCCCCAGTAATCCCAATTTGAACTTTTTTTACTTTTCTCCAACTTTTTTGTTTCTTGTGAGTAGACCATACAAATCTTTAATATGTTTTACATGTGCACCAAACATGGCAGTGATTTATAAGTAAGTTATGAAATGAGTATCAGTTAAAAAGAATCACCTTAAAGCAGAAATTTCTGCCCAAAACAATGACCTTGGAGATTTTTCTCAAAGATTTCTGAGCTAGACGTGGTAGTTCATATCTATAACCTAACATTTGGGAGGCTGAGGCAGGACCAGATATCAGCCTGGGCCACATGATAAGCTGCAGGACATCTGTGCCTACAGAATGAGGCTGTGTCTCAATAAACAAGTACTTCTTTGATACTGCACTGATTGGATGAATGGCCATTCCTTGAAGATTTGAGGAAGTTTGGGCTCTGAAACCTTGCTAAATGAACCTCCGACATCTTGTGATATTGAAATATTAGCTCTTTTTACTAATTTGCTATTTTGCTATGTCACCTTTCATTTGTGGACTATTGATTCATTTAATTATGCAAATTCCCTGAATTATAAATCATTTCATTACATAAAACATCAAAATTTATGTTCATTAGCACTCAGTCTATGTTGCCCAAAAATGTTTATAGGATTAGGAAATTCTCGGTCCAGGTGCAGATTTTCCAAGATTCTAGTTTTCAGTCGAAAGGACAAAATTTGCCTTGGGTGACAAATGCTGTCAAACACCCTTCAGCCATTTCCTTGGAAAACACTTTCAAATCTAAACCAGCCTGGTCTGCACAGCTCCAGGCGAGCAACTGAGACCAGGACTCTACAAGTCAAACCAGACCCCACTAACAGCCCTAAACGAAAATCAACACACAACACAGCTAGCCTGCCAGCCAGTCTTTCAAGCAAGAGCTCCTTGGAGCATGAGTGCACTTGCCTGAGCTACCCCAGGAGTGTTATCCTCTGCAGGCCACCTGTCTTGTGAAGCCGTGAAGAAAGTGCTTTATGCATACATCCGATATCACCCACTAAAGATGAAAGACTCCAGAGGTAGATTTAATAAAACCAACATCCCCCCCCTCCCTGCCCGGCAAGTTCCTGACAGTAAAGACACACAACGGTTGTCATTGCCTTGGTTTGGGCCAAGAGCAATTTCCTCCACTATTGCTTTTTGCTCAGCCACTGCGAGACCAGCCCAGTGACAAAGGCAGACAGTTCACTGAAGACTTTACATTTTCTGAGAACCCATTTGCGACGGTGATTGTGACTTTGACGGTCAGCTTGACTGATGAAAATGTACCTAGGATGCAGTGAGGCTCGCCTATGGCTGATGTCAGAGAGGGTTAATGTGGTGGTGTGTGTATGACACCCATCATGAATGTGGCCTGGGATCCCGGATTTAATAAGGGAAAAAGGACAAAACCACCTGAACCCCATTCTTGTTTGAATGTTTCCTGGTCTGTTGAGATGTGAGCATGGAGTTTTCTGCTGCCTCCTTGCCATTCCTGATGTGGTGGACTGTATCCCTTGAGCTGTGAACCATCCGTCAAGTTGCTAGATAGGTGGTCATGGTACCTATCTTGTTAGATAGGTGGTCACGGCAATAAGAAAAGTCAATCACGTAGCCCTGAAAAGCTCCTGTGGGCCCCTGCCCCATCCCCAGTCTCTGAAGGGCCCCTGACTGTTTTAGACGGGAAAGAGATCCTGTAATTGAGATTTGCATGGGGGCCTGAAGGTTGCTAAGCAGCAGCTCCCAACCAACGCTGAGCAGAGTGATCCGAGGACATCGGCAGCCAACTACTGTCCATAAATTAAAAGGAATTTGCGTCTTAGCGTGTGATTTATCTGGAAGAGGCTTTTAGTGCCGAGTTCTGGAAGAAGCCAAGAGGAGTTTTTATTACAGTGATCTATTTTAATATTGAGCTCAGTTCAGCCATCAAAGACATTTTCAATAAGCTTTCAGAAAACACATGGCTATGTCTTCTCTGGGGCTGCTTCAGAAAGGAAATAAATCTTCTGCTAATGTTTAGGAAATGACGATGACTTCAACTTCCCAAAAACTTCTCTCGAGCTTCATAGCCTTGACAAGGAATAGCTCTCTGGGAAAGTTCTGCACACTTGTAGATTTATTTTTAAAGCAAATTGCAAATTGAGATTCAGATTTGGGTGAATCAATTAATATATAGAATCTTAAGGTCTGGGTAACTTTGAAGGAAGCAATCTTGTTTTTTTTTTTTTTCTTGAGACAGGGTTTCTCTGTAGCTTTGGAGCCTATTATGGAACTTGCTTTGTAGACCAGGTTGGCCTTGAACTCACAGAGATCTGGCTGTCTCTGCCTCCTGAGGGCTGGGATTAAAGACATGTGCCACCACCACCTGACTGTAATCCTGTTTTCCTCCCCCACCCACTATTCTATTTCTTTTTTTCTATTGTTTTTATTGAGCTATATATTTCTTCTCTGCGACCCTTTCTTCCCCATCCCCTTCTACCCTCTCTCACGATTCCCACACTTCCAATTTACTCAGGAGATCTTGTCTTTTTGCAATCCTGTTTTCTATTGGTTCTTACAAACAAAGGTAAAGAAGCCAGTAAGGCCGCACTAATTCAAACCATTTTTAATAGTTTACAATAGTCCGTATCATTTCTGTCTCTTCTATAACAAAACAATAAGAGAATGTGGTCCTCCTACCCAGTAAGATATTCCCATCATCCACCTCTTCTTGTACTGTCTCAGCACACATTAGTCTTGTCTATATTCCAGGACACCAAGTGTTGGCAGAAGCCATCTTCATTCCAATCTGTTGAACAGATGTATTTTTGTAAATGGTGCAGAAGAATAGGGTACATTTGGAACTGAAGATCTGGAAAGGGCATGAGGAAACAGGAAGTGTATTCAGATGGTGGAATCACGTGTCGAATGATATAAACTTGTTCTGTGACAATGGTAACAGTTGGTTTGATGCTAATCACTTTCCTTGCACCAAAGATGCATGTTGCAGTAGGTGTAGCCACCATGAGATCTATGTGAGAGACCCAAGTAGTCCTACAGCACAAGAAAAGAAAGACTTCCACATGTTCTTAAACAAAGGACATTCATGAGAGAAAGCACTAAAGGAGTTGAGGGTAAAAGAAGAGGAACTTTGCAAAATTAAGGAAAACAGTAAAAAGCTGAGGTTCAGTTCAGTGGTAAAGCCCTTGCCTAGCCTGATTGAAATTTAATCTCTTACACAACTGCAAAAAATAAACAGTAAATAACTCCTCTCCCCTTTAACTCCTCTTCCCTTTGGGATCTACTCATTTATTAGGCTTAATTTTTATCAAGGTATTGAAAATGATGGGGTGTGTGGGTATTGAAACATGGCTGTAGATTCTTTGATGCCCCTTCATGGAGAGGCAGGGTCTGTCTACTTAAATTGTGGTGAGCTCGTGACTGCCCAAGCCAGTGTAGCACAGCTGTGGTGACACACGATAACTAAGACAGCAGTGGCCACTCACTGGGGATGTTCGCTCCAGAGAACTGAGGCACCGTAGAAGGAGTCTGGACGCCATACAGCACCATGTTAGTGATACCCTACACAGCCATTCTGCTTCACAGTCCAGATGTGATTTCACATCAGCATCCTAGTTCCGGTGAAGAATATGGAAATGATCTCCACCCATTACCAGCCAGTTTATCCCTCACAACACAGCCATCGTAGATGGGGTTCAGTCAGACAGTGGAGCTAAGAAGATGCTTCCTTGGGGTACCTCTTCTAAGTTCTTCACCTCCGCCCCATCCCAGAAACTATGAGCATAGCATGGTGGTTGATGGCTAACCCCACTGAGTTCTGAGATAGTTGGTTACTTATGATGGACAGTAGGGGAGGGTAGGTGGTTATCAGTTAGACTAATACAAAGCCTATAATATCTGATACTTTCTATATGTGTTGGTTCTGTCATCTCCCTCATATCTGATTCATATAGTCAGTTCATCGAAGGTCACAGCCAAGTGAGACTGAGATGGCCCAGGATCAGCCATGGGGGAAAGCATGCAAAAATTCATTGATTTCCTCTCAACACTAACAGATGGCTGACATCAGCGACTTTGCCAACCTTAGTTACCATGTTTGCCTTGAAACTCAGAAGCTCACCTTGGATATTTTAAGCATGACTATGCAAATCTTGCAGGTTTTTTTCAAGGTAAGGCCTGTGAAAATGAAACATTAAGATGATCCTTAAACATGCTAGTGAAGCATTTCACCAGTGAAGGTCACAGTATCTATATGCCTGCTTCAGTCTCCTGAATTTTAAATACCCTATGGTTTTAATTTAGTACCCAGCATGAAGCTGTTCTCTGCTCTCTAACCTGTCTTAATGTCTTGATTTACTTGACTATGTAAAGGTAATTATAAGACCTTTTAGAGTCACCGAGTGAGAGTCCATGTCTCATCCACATAGGAAAAAAAATTAACCAAATTGATGGTGATTGCTATCTAACTTCTGAGAGCAACGCTTTGTTCTGTGGGCTGCTCTGGCTCCCAGCACCTAGCATGGTGATTAGCATGTCATAAATATTCAGGGAGAGTTTGCTGATTAAATTAAACTGACGCTACTGAGTGGGCTACTGAACAAAAAGAGAGAAGTATCCACAAATTATTAGAGTTAGTTCTTTGGGTAAAAAATTATTTACTCTAAACAGGCATGGTGGCCCACACTGGTAATCCCAACACTAAGAAGACTGAGGCAGGAGGATTGTCTATTAGTTTGAGGTAATCTTGGGCTATGTAGTGAATTCCAGGGAGGCCTGAACTACAGAGTGAGATACTGTCCCAAGAAAACAAAATTTACTTTTTGCATATTTTGGTCACTATCCAGCGAAAGTGAAGTCAGTCCAAAGAATATATAGGTGGAGTTTTCCTGTCTCACCAGCCCACTCCTAAATGACCAAACAGAGACCTAATATTAATTACAAATTGGTGTAGGAGATGCTTCTGCATTTCTGTTGCTTTCATTGGTTAAATAAAGAGACTGCCTTGGCCTTTTGATAGGGCAGACCTTGGGTGGGCGGAGTAGACAGGATGGAAATGCTGGGCAGAAGGGAAGTGTGGCAGACACCATGCTGCTCCTACCCAAGATGGACGCTGGTTAGAATCATGCTGGTAAGCCACAGTCAAGTGGCGATACATATTATCAGAAATGGGTTAGATCAATATGGAAGAGTTAACCAATAAGAGGTTAGAACTAATGGGCCAGGCAGTAATTTAATTAATACAATTTCCATGTGGTTATTTTGGGGGTTAAGTTAGCCAGGTGCTGGGAATGTGGCCTGACCACTCTGGGAGCTGGGCTGCAGGACACAGCCCACTCTCTCCTCTCTTACAACAACAAATGCTTGGCCAATAGCTCAGGCTTATTACTAACTCGCTGTTAACACTTAAATCAATCAATTTCTATTAATCTATGTGTTGCCATGTGGTTCATGGCTTGTTACCTTATTTTGTCCTGCTTCTCTACATCTGGCTGACAACTCCTCTGACTCTACCCTCCTTCCTAACCTTCTCTGTGTCTGCCTATACTTCCTGCCTAGCTACCAACCAGCCAGGTTTTTTTTAATTATTGAACTAATCCAAATGAAAAATCTGTACAGTGCACCAAAGGAGTATTTTACTGCAAAAGAATATATATGTAATATACATGTAAAATAGGCTGGCAGTGTAACCCTGTTGCCCCAACTCATGGAGATCCTGCAGCTATGGTTCCACAGACCAGTTCCTTCATGTGCTCCAGCAGGTCATATATGGAGTAGATGTTTGGGTGGGCCAACTCAAAGCCCTGGACACGAAGTGTTCACACACAAGCCTTGTGGATGGTTCAAGCATCAGGCTACTGATGCATCTCCCCCTTCTCTACCCTTATGAGGAAATATGTAAATCCTCTGCTATTTCTTGCAAATCTCATGCCTTCTTGAAGGTTTCTCGTCTTTTAAGCCTTTTTCAGAAAATTCCTTTCTAGTCTTTCTCTTTTTCTCTCTATACCATTAAGTCTCACACTCAGGAATGCTGGAATTTTTTTCTTCCTTCATTCTATCCATTTGTATTCTATGAAGAAATGCACCCTTAAGTTCCCATTGTCCCTTCCTTGCCACAACCCAGGATCTTTCATGTCTCACTGGCCTCATAACTACCTGCTACCAGCTTCCTTGTTTCAAACAGCCATTGACTATTACAATAAAATCACACTTATTTATTGTACATATCTGTGTGTGACTGTGGAGGTCAGAGGACAATTTGCTGGAGTCATTTCTCTCCTTCCTCCAAGTGGATCCCAGGGATTGAACTCAGGTTGTCAGGATTGGCAGCAGGCACCCCGTGGAACCACTTATTGATCTCTGATTGAACTTAAAAATAAAGCAAATTTATTCATCACTCTAGTATGTTAACACCAAAATTTAAAAACCCAAGGCTTCTCATTCCACTCAGAGGAAACCTTCACTGGGCTTCCAGTCTGACTCCTGACCCCTCGCCTATCCCCCTACCTGCACACTGCCCTCAAATCTGGAGTCCTTTGGCAGAGCCCTGTGGGACTGGCTGCCATTCACAGGGTGTGGGGTATTGGCTCAGAGTTTGCCCAGTGAGGTCCACCCAACCCGGCTGGACCTCCTTCCTTTTTGCCACACTCCTTCGCTGTCTTGCTCAGCTGGAAAGGAAACCACATCTTGTCTCCATGGTTCACCAGGATGTGTCTGGTTCTACAAGAGTGCTGGAGAAATTATGGACACTCAGCATCTAGCTGAGCTGGAATGAATATATGAATGGATAGGCAGACAGAGAATGACCGTGAGCGAGGCCCAGAGAAGAGCGTTTGCCGGGACTGAACAGAAGATGAGAATTGAAATACCCACGGCACAAACAGTTTCTGCGGTTATTAGAATAGTAACTTGCCCACGGCTGTACACCCAGTTTACAAGATGCAGCTGAATTTGGGAGTCAAAGAAAGCAAAACGTTACAAAGGTTTTGAAAATTCCCATGCTCTAAAATCATCTCCTTTCTCTTCTATCCCCCAGGCTCTTTCTCATATTTGTGTCATAATATATTCATACCAGACATCAAGAATAGGGAGGAAGTAGCCCCACAAAGCTGAGCATCTGCTCTCTATGCCCAGATAGGGGCTCCTCCATCAGGGAAATAGGAGCACACTTGCTTCAAGAATATAGCTCGGCACCCTGAAGCCAGATGAGTGTTTCTTGCTATTCTTTTTTTTTTTTTAAATTTGATTTTAGATAAATGGAGCAACGGAAAAATCAGGGGGAAGAGAAGCAGTCACAAAGACTCAGGGCTTCACTTTTCCAGGTGAGGAGGGCTTTGCAAGGTGGCACAGGCTACACACACTCATGCACACACATGCACACACACACACTTGCACACACATACACACCACACATATGCACACACACTCCCACACACACTACACACACACAATGCACACACATGCACATGCGTGCACACACAATGCACACACAGTACACACATGCTCACACAATGCACACACAGTGCACACACATGCACACACATGCACATACACACACTCAAGCACACACACATGCACACACAGTCATGCACACACACTCAAGCACACACACATGCACACACAGTCATGCACACACACTCAAGCACACACAATGCACACACATGTACACATTCACACACACATGCACACACACAGTCATGCACACACATGCACACATGCGCACATGCACAGGATTCATCCCACCACCTCATTAGAGCCACATTGAGTATGGGACATGGGAAAACCACAGTTGTGGCTCCTATAAAAAAGGGAAGGGTTCTCTTGCCTTTTTTCTGTCTAGAGGTGGTATATATGACTGCATGCGTGTTTGCATATGGATTGAGTTGATATTAGGAACCTTCCTGGATTACTCTCTGCCTTATTCATTGAGGCAGAGTGGTCAATCAAACTTAGAGCTCACTGTTTTGGCTAGTTTTGCTAGCTGGGTAGCTCTGGGACCCTTGGGGTATAATTTATTTTTATTTTACAATTTATATCTTTTTTCTTCTTTGAGGGGACATGGTAATTGTGGTGGTTTGAATAAGAATAGGACTATTCTCATATATTTGAATACTTGATCCCTAGTTTATAGAACTGTTTGGGAAGGATCAGTAGGTGTGGCCTTGCAGGAGGAGGTGTGTCACTGGGGATGGGCTTTAAGGTTTCAAAAGACTCCCACCACTCCCAGTGTGCTGCCTGCCTCCTGCTTCTGATGATATGAGCTCTCAGCTGTTCCTGCTTCCATCATAGACTCAAACCTTCTGGAACCAATTAAAGTAAGCCCGATTAAACACTATGCCTTGGTCATAGTGGGTTCCTTTTTCTTCCTAGAGTCTCGCTGTGTAGCCCTGGCTGGCTTAGGACTTGCTAGGTAGACCAGGCTGGCCTTGAACTTATAGAGATCTGCCTGTCTCTGCCTCCTGAGTGTTGGAACTAAAGGCGTGAGCCACTGCATCCAGCTAGTCATACTTTATCACAACAATAGAAAAGTAACTAATAAGCCGGGCGGTGGTGGCCGCACGCCTTTAATCCCAGCACTCAGGAGGCAGAGACAGGTGGATCTCTGTGAGTTCGAGGCCAGCCTGGTCTACAAGAGCTAGTTCCAGGACAGGCTCCAAAGCTACACAGAAAGCCTGTCTCAAAAAAAAAAAACCATAAAAAAAAAGATGTTGAAATGTTCCAGGGTAGACAGGTGAATTCAGAGGAAATAGTCCTCTCTCTCTCTGCAGTAGTACTTTCTCTTCAGGACTGCCACTCCACAAATAATGACATCATGGCTTATTAGTTATTAATTATAAAAACTTGGCCTTAGCTAGGCTTATTCCTCACTAGTTTTTGTAACTTAAATTGACCCACATGTTAAAATTTATGTTCCTCCCTGGGGCGCCATACTTCCCATCCTGCATCCTCCATATCTGGCTGGCAATCTGCCCTTCTTCTTCCCAGGGTTCTCTCTCTCTGCCCGTAAGTCCCACCTATCCTCTCCTGCCTAGCTATTGGCCTTTCAGCTCTTTATTACACCAATCACAGCAATACGTCTTCACACAGTGCACAAATATCTCACAATATTTTCTCTTTTTTATCTAAATAAAAGGAAAAGGTTTAATTCTAATATAATAAAACTATATACAATAAGAACAATTATCAGGTGAAGAATTATATTCACAATGTCTAGTCTATTTGACATATTTGGACAAAATACTCTTTTATCTATCCCATCTTGGTGAATTTAAAGTTCTATACCTAAACCATTTTTTATTTTACATAGTGGGTATTCGTTCTGCCCATGACCTTGGGCTCTCTGACCCGATAGAGGCGTTGCTTCTTGTCTGCTATGTGACCTCTTATAAGGAAGGAGGGAGGTAGTCACTCTCTCTTGGGTGGTGAAGAGTGGGTCAGGTCGTTTGAAGCAGCGTGTGATTGGTCCCCAGCTTTCCAAGGACCCTGCAACTGGATTTACCATATCCTGTATTCGTGAGTATATTTCCTCCTTTTGTACCTCAATAAATCCTTGATATTACTTAAGCAGATGCATGTGGATTTCTGTTAACAATCATAACTGTGTTACCATCCTAAAAATATATTTTTAGACCTTAAAACATCTTCTTGGATAACAACTTAAACTTTCACGTTTTTCGACCTTATAAACTTTCCAACTCTTATGTAAGTTCTTTTTCTGAATTTGGCGATGAGGAAAACTGTAACTATAACTGTCTAGTCTTCAACCCCATCAGGGGTCTGAGAAGGATGTCCTATTACCCGAGGAACCAGCAAGTGCAGAGCAAACAACTTCCAAAACTATAGACACGGCAGAGACATCTGGCTGCCTGGAAAGTCACCCAGGGTTCCTCGGCAACATGAAGATGTCATCCATCTTCAACCTACAGGACTAGAATATCTGGCAGAC
>JAQHUG010000226.1:2355124-2373741 GCA_028555095.1 Dicrostonyx torquatus | reverse complement strand
GACTTACCGGAAAGGTCTAACCTGCATCCATTTGCGATGGTGGCTTGGGGCTTCTGCGCCCTTCCTTCTTCTCCTCTCAGAACTTCCGTTCTGTCTACTCCGCCCACCTAAGGGTTGACCTAACTATAAGCCAGGCAGGTCTTTATTTAACCAATCCAAGCACAGAAATACAGGTGGACCCTCCCACACACAGGGGAGCAGCTTCAGACAGCGCTGATCGGTTCTGCTCTGATGAAGCAGGAAAGCGACCACAGCACTCTGTGGTCGCACGGGGGGTGTGGATTGAAGGAAACGTTCCTCAGGGCAGCAAGTCAGCCTGCATTCTTCCATCCCGATGGAAGAACATAGCTCCTTGTTCCGAAGTTGCAGGTTCAGCCTCGTCCCCCTTCTCAGAAGCTCAGCCATGGCAACACTGGCTTCTGGGAGCTCCCTTCCCACCAATTTTCCAGCATCAACCCAGGGAGCAAGTCTCTCAACATTGAGCCCAGGAGCCCCGGGTTCCCCTGTGTGAGTTCTCCTCTGTAGCAAGAAGTTATTGCTCCTGGGTGGTTTCAGAGATTGGGTGAGGACCCTGTACAAATGACAAAGGGAACTAGGCTGATAGGACAGTCTATTGTTGCAATGAGTGCAAGCTAGGTCTCTTGTTCCATCCCGCCCAGCTCCCAGCTGCCTGCTAGCTTATACCCAAAATAACCACACGGAAAACTGTATTAATTTAAACTCTGCCTGGCTCGTTAGTTCTAGCCTCTTATTGGCTAACATCTTGATTTAACCCATATCTAGTAATCTGTGTACCACCACGAGTCGTGGCTTACCGGGAAAGATTCAGCATGTCTGACCTGGCAGGCTTCATGGCGGCTCTCTCTCACTCAGTCTTCTTCCCTGCATACTGTTCTTTTTTCCCTGCCTATCTAAGTCCTGCCCTATCAAAAGGCCAAGGCAGTTTCTTTATTAGCCAATGAAAGCAACCCAAATACAGAAGCACCTTCCTACACCAGTCTATGAAAGCACACCAACCGCGGGACATGGGGTATGTCTGCAAATAGTTCAGCGTCTGGGGCTAAGTGTATTAAATACTGTAAACATATCTTCTGCGGGTAATTAGAACGAGTTTCACTTTTTCTAAGCCTGTGTAATTAGGTAAAAGTATAAAAATTGTATATTAAAAAATTATATAATGAAATAACCCAAAAGTTAACCATATGTAAAAGTTAAAATAGCTGTGCAAAATTAAAACTGGTTTATAGATACGTATTTCTAATTTTTGTGGGTTGGGTGGAATTATGGCTTGGTAAAAATGTGTTTAAAGAACTGAGTGCTAAATGCCCTTAATTGATCTTCGGATTAATTTACAACCTGTTGGCACTGTGGTGAACTGTGAGACTCGAAGGAAGCAGGCACATGGCACTGGGGCCTTTTATACAGAGCCAAAAAAATTCTCTTTGTTCTTTAAAGTCGCAGGGAATAATTTAAGCAAGTCCCCCAAACTGAGCATAATTTACTTCATCATTTAAGCAGACATCTATCTATGAGGAAGCTTACTTTTGGCGTCTTACTTTTTAAATACCCTTTCCCTTGAAGTCATCGTAGCTAAAACTCGCAGAGTTCACTTTGTGGAAGCCGCGGGGCAAGCGCTTCCTAAGTGATGTTTTTCATTCCTCGGGGACCTGGTGACATAAAGGGGTTTCTTAGGTTTTGCAGAAGGGTTTGAGAGTTTAGAGAATTTTCTTTAGAGTCATCCTGCTAGGAAGTAGAAGGCCCTGGTCAGACCCAGAAGAGTGTGCCTCTGAGAACGGCTGGGCTGGATGCCTTGGACCTGGTGTGGAGCAGCCTTCTGGTATGTGGAAGTCTCTTAGGGTGGTGTTTACAGCCGCAGACCAGGCATCCTTGTTAGGTAACTTGATAGGGATCAGTAGCCTCAGAGGGTCTCGGGGATGGACCCCTCCCTAATGAAATCTTGGGTAGAGACAGACTTTCTGTTCTGCTTCAAAAATGAGAGCATTACATTCTATTATCTCCTCCCTTAAGGGTTAATCCAGCTGGGCCTGTCAATCACCTACCAGGAGTCTGTTCCCCTACAGGAAGCTGATTTACTTAAGCCAAGCTAAGAAGAGGGGGGAGGTATCTTTACCTCTTTAATGAGATAGTGTGCTTATCCTTCCCAGAAACCCCTCCCTAGGGGCAGTTATGTGCTGAGCTCCCAGCTTGTAAAGCTGCCTGCAGCTCAGATTTCCCCGAGTTACCCAGAAAGACGCAACTTTTGCTTTTCCATTTTTAAATATATTTTTCTTTCGGGTACTGGGGGAAGCCTGAGCATGTGTTCCCTGACTGAGGTTTCTTACTCTTTTCTGAAGCTCTCTCCCTTATGCTAGGCAGAAATTTGTCTGCCACGTGTCTGCCACGTGTCTGCCACGTGATTGCCCTCTCTGGACCTGCTTGCTTTCTGAGGGGGCGTGGCTTTGACTCTTCCTCTTCTCTTTCTCCTTGACCACTGCCAAGACGTGCAGCTGGTCTGCTCCGGGGTTTGTCTCTCAGACTCTAACAAAACTGTTCCTGAGAGTCCTACCAACTTTGTTCTAAAATTCTTTTGTAAATGAGACTAACCCCTCCCACCAAAGGAACTCCATTTTCCCCTGTTACTTAGGCACACAATTTGGGGGTCCCCAAATTTTTTAGAAGCATCCTGAGACAGTCTCAAAGTCTGTACTGCTCTGGGTTTTAGAACGGAGGCGACTCTATCTGCAGAGTGCACAGTGTGCGCCATCGCTCCTTTTGTGTTGGTCATAAGCAGCAAGCAGTGTTTAGGACCCATATTAACCTGAAAACACCGCACCCTCAACTCCTCACCTCTGTTTTGTCCCTGGTGCAGTTTTCCTGCTAAGGGCTGTCCAGCAGCTTCCAGGGAGGGGAGCTGCCCTGTGAGCCTTTTCATTCCCACATGCTCGGTTCAAATGCTCACCTTGGAACCTGCTACTGACAGGGTCATCCAGCTACCAGCTGCTTCTTTTCGGGTCTCAGGCATTTCCAACATTTGGCGCTGTTCCTTTTGTCCCTTGGTTCTCAGGCCCTGTCACGATCAAGGAGGTCACTGGACCTAGAAGCCAAAGCCTGCTGCTCATGGTGATACGTGGTACCATTTACTTTATGACTTGGGATTCCCACCCTAAACTATAATACTGCTATGAAGATCCCTTGAGTATCTGAACAAAACACCCTTCTCTCTCTCAAAGGACTCCCATGATTAGACTAACAAATCCATGCCCCATGGCTGGTCAGTTCTGAAAGCTCCCAATTAATTTCTAATTGCTCTTTAATAGTTGTGAGGGTCTATAAATAGAAAA
Organism: Dicrostonyx torquatus; assembly: GCA_028555095.1. Lineage (NCBI taxonomy): Eukaryota > Metazoa > Chordata > Mammalia > Rodentia > Cricetidae > Dicrostonyx > Dicrostonyx torquatus. The sequence continues at coordinate 2,370,400 of JAQHUG010000226.1, read as the reverse complement.
CGATAAACCTTTTTATGACTAAACCTCCCAAAGCTTCCTTCTGATGGATCCCTGAACCACTAAGCATTTAAAGCTCCGTTTCTGCAACCTGTGGGTCTGTATTCACTATGCAAACCATGTGCTGATCAGTCTAGGTGGGCATCGGTGGGTCCCTCTGCTCTGGTTCTCTTTCGCTTTGATCATGTCTGCTATACATAAGTTATGTGACACATTCCAGCAGCTGTCCAACTCTGATAGCATGCTGTAAGAGGATTTCCTTGCTATTTTTTTTTAAATTTAATTGAATTTGACAATGCTCAGTGATGGGGAAAGGTTTTAACCAATCAAGTTAATGAAGCTAATAGCCATGCCCGCCATTAGCTAATTATTTGGGTTGGACCATCAGGACCTCCTGATGAATAAAAGGGATGGGCCACGTGTGCTCACTCTCTTGGCCCGGTGCTCTCCCTCGGAAAGCGTGGGATCCTGGATCTGGTATTGTGAGTTTGTTTATATTCTTTCATCTATTAAAATATATATATTCTAGAGATAGCTGGCTTGGGTAATTATTTCATTAATTACTTTGACAGCTCAGCATTGCAATGTTACCCCCCCCACTGGCCCAGCAAAGCCTCTTGGAAGATTGTCCAAGAGAAGGTGTCTTGTGGCCCAGCCCCATGTTTATGAACAGCATTGGCTCTTGACAATACTCAAGGCTAGTTGTGAGTCGTGAAGATGTTTGGACATGGTCATCTTTTAGTTTTCAAGTAGAAACAAGGAACTCCTATTTTCATCATGATTTCTGTGTTGGGACTTTAGATGCCCTCTCTGTTTCAAGCTGATGGTGCTCCATGATGGCCCTGGTGGAAGGTTAGTGTGTTAGGGACTTGATCTGGAATGGAACTTTTAGGACTGTTAAGGATTTGAGGTACAATGTATCAAAAACTGTTACAAAGCTGGTGAGGAGTGTTAAAAGGGATAATTATCAAAAAAAATATTGGGAAACACAGCTGGTCTCTGTCTGCATTGCTGATTGGCTAAGTCACCTAAAGACCCAGAAGAGGGGGAAGAAGGCGGTTCAGAACCCAGGGAGCATGTCTTCAGATTTTCTTCACTGAGAAGATGGTGGGATCTTAGTGACTTACAGAAACGACTGTTACATTTAAACGTCCTATAAGATCCTGATGGGACTTTACTAAATGTTTTTGAATTATGTCAGAACACAGCGTTTACTGAGCAGACAGAAACAAGAAGAGCAATCTGGGTGATTTCACAAGATAGGCTGTTTCTTCCCTCTCAGTCTACCGTTCCTCTGCTTCCTCCATCTTCCCCGGCAGCCCTAGGATACAGACAGTGGCAATTCTGGGCTTGTGAGCTTGAGTGGCGTTTCCTGATAACACAATGTGCTCTTCTGTAGTGGAGTTGGGCAAACACAGTGTTTGGGCTTCCTCTTCCTTTTAGAGCAGCACCGGATAGCTTGGTCAGGTGATGGGATTCTGAGTTGGGGCTGGGAAATGTTGGTTCTTGGAAATGGTATGGGGTCTAGTGGCACTTGGGTCTTTCTGCTGGGCAACCTGGTATTTGCATTCAGAACTTGTTCTTGGAAATATCATTTGCATGTTTAAATGCATGAATGTATTTTGAGCTTGAATATTTATTTTTTTAAAAAATTGGGTCCATATATTTTGCCTGTTACCTCCAAAAGTCTGTCTTGGTGCCCCTCAGAAAACTTTGAACTAGAAAGTACAGGAGACAGAATATACTGCTGTACAATCTTTTTGTTATAAAGTTAATCAAATTAGTATCTTTTAAAAAGATTGATCCTTTTTTTAAAATTGCGTATACGCAAATGTCCATGGAAGTCAAGGAGTCAGACTCTGTAGAGATAGAATTATAGGCAACTCCGAGTTGTCTGAAGTGGGTACTGGGAACCAAACTAAGGTCCTTTTCAAGAGCAATGCAGGCTCTTAAACCCTGACTCCTCTCTTGTAGACAAAAGTTTTTTGTCCCATCCAGTCCTGCAGCCATTCAGTCTCAAAGAAACACACAGAGGCTTATATTAATTATAAGGTGTTTGGCCTATTAGCTCAGGCTTATTATTAACTAGCTCTTACAACTTAAATTAACCCATAATTCTTTTCTATGTTTGGCCAGGTGGCTTGGTACCCTTTCTCGGTGAGGCATTTTCATCTTGCTTCCTCTGCACCTGGCTAATGACTGTCTCTGCCTTTCCTCTTCCCAGAATTCTCCTAGTCTGATTGCTCCACCTATACTTCCTGCCTGGCTATTGGCCAATCAGTGTTTTATTAAACTAACACGAGTGACAAATCTTTGCAGTGTACAAGAGCATTATCCCATAGCACTCTCTCCATCCCAGTGACTTTCATAAGCAAATTATGAAACTTGGGCTAGGAATGTAGCTCAGGGGTAAGGTCCTTGCCTAGTATGTACAAGGCCTTGAGTCTGAGTCCTGGCATTAAAACAAGACATTATACATCTGCCTTTCATAGAGTCCCCAAGATCTGGAGGAAAGTTATAATTTTATAGCACCTTGACAAATATTTCCATGTGTTGTTTTTATGAAATAACTATTTATCAGGAGCCCTTATGTCATGCTTTTCATGTATAGAGCTCTTATGGTTTTAAATGAGAACTTGACAGAGCTACAGCTGCCTAGAATTATAGAGTCATTCCTAATAGTCTTGCCTAGCATTTGTATCTGATGTGTTCAGCTTCCACTGTTTATTTTAGTTGTTTTGAGCATTGGATGTAGAGCATAAATAAATTATAAGAAAACCCCTGATAAATTTTACAGTTTTGGCATGGATTCAGCAAACACCTCTAGAGTATACTCTACCTACTGCTTCTGTTTTTAAGTAAGTATTTGGTTTATTTTATTTTCAATTATGTGCATGTGTATATCTGTGAGGGGTATATACAGACATGAAAATGGTACCTGTGGAGGCCAGGAGAAGGTTCTAGGTCTTCTGGAGCTGGCATGATAGGAAGTTGTGAGCCATTTTGATGTAGGTCCTGGGAATTGAACCCAGGTCCTCTGGAAAAGCAGTCAGTGCTCTTAACTGCTGAGCCAGCTCTCCAGTCCTGTATTATATGTTTTGAATGCTTTGAAATGTAAATCAACTGACACACCATTCTGTAGATACTTTTGAGTTGCCTTTTACTCATCTTTCTTTTTCTGATATTTGTCTACAGGCTTTAGTTTGTCCATAAGTTTCCTATCAAAGACCATTTCCATTCTAAGATCACACATTACATATATACTGTGCTATAACCATGGGGTAGACAGCTAGTTTTCTATTGGTTGATTACAGGTAGTTGTAACTGGAAGTTTCTCTCTGGCCTTCCAGTTCCAAAATAACCACCCAGAGGCTTAATATTAATTGCAAACTGTGTGGCCTATTAGCTCAGGCTTATTATTAACTAGCTCTTACAGCTTAAGTTAACCCATTTCTATTAGTTTATATTTACCATGGGGTCGTTGCCCCACATCTTGCTTTACAGGCAGCTGCTGGCATCTCCCTGACTCCACCAATTTCATATGCAAGACTTAGACTCTTTAAAAGAGAATGTTTATTAAAACATTTGTCATGTGTTCCTTGCTGAATATTGTTTATGTTGGTTGTAATTTTATACTTGATATCTGTTCCTATTGTATATAGTTTTGAATTGGGTTTGGATCGCTCTTATTTAGGCGAAAGAGGAAGGCGATGGGGAATCTTTGTCAACAAATTATCTTTAAGAGGTGGAACTAAGGTAGGGCATGTCTTTCTGGGTACTGGGAGAAAAACCAGGAGGCCCAAAGTTTGCTCTCTCTGTGGTTCCCGCTCTACACTGCTGAGCTTTGACTTCTCGTTCCTGTTTTGTGAGTTTGCCCCTTATAGTAAAAAAAATATAACTGTTCTGTCTTTTAACTAGCCTGTTTTTTTCTTGATCTGTGATAATTCAACACAGGGCAATCAGGCTAGGAGAATTCTGGGAAGAGAAAAGGCAGAAACATAGTCATAAGCCAGATGCAGAGAAAGCAAGATGAGAATGCCTCATTGAAAAAAGGTACCAAGCCCTGTGGCTAAACATAGAAAAGAATTATGGGTTAATTTAAGTTGTAAGAGCTAGTTAATAATAAGTCTGAGCAACAGACCAAATAGTTTATAATTAACATAAGCCTCTGTGTGTTTCTTTAGGACTGAATGGCTGTGGGACTATATGGAATGGGGATACATCATTGTGGATATGGTCATCCTATGAATTTTAAAGAGATGTACCATGTTTTCATGGTACGCTATTGGCCATTCATATGGTCTCTTCAGTGCAGTTCATGTTTTAATTCTTTTGTTCATTTCTTAATCGGTTTTTCATATCTATGTATGCTGGGCTATTGATGCCCAGTGTATGAGAAAGTCCTGGCTGGTGTGTTCTCTGTGACAGTATCCACTTCATAGTGCAAACAGGTGAACAGATGAGCCAGTGAATACTTTCTCACAGAGTTCACTTACAAATCCAGAAGAAAAGGCATGACCAGGCAAAAACTGAAACAACAAAATTTGGATCGTAAAATCAGGTGCAACAACTAAGAGGGGAATCTGGTTGACAGCCTTCATCCACATTCTCTGGAGAAATACATCTCTTCATTAAACTGTAAGAACATGGTTACAACAACTGTTCAAAGTTATTATGTGTACACAAATGTAATAAACAAACAGACAAACCCATGAAACTAACCGTGAGAACATCTTGAACATCCAGCCCTTCTCACCAATTCTTGGACTCTCAGGTTTAAGACCTGGGAATACTTTGACCATTACAAAATAGCAAAATATAGACACATACACTCTCTCTTTTTCTGCTACAAAAATAAATATAAATGAGGTAGATAAAGCCCTCACTTCCAAGATATCCCTGTCTTTCTTTTGTAGCCTTCATAATGGATCTAACTCTCTGTCTCTCTGTCTCTCTGTCTCTCTGTCTCTCTCTCTCTCGTGTGTGTGTGTATGTGTGTGAGAGAGAGAGCGAGAGAGAGAGAGAGAGTGTGTGTGTGTGTGTGAGAGAGAGAGAGAGCGAGAGAGAGAGAAAGAGAGAGAAAGAGAGAGAGATAGAACTGAGGTAAAGAAATCGAAACAACAACAACAGAAAGAGTGTGGAGCTGTGGTAGGAAGAACTGGCCCTGTTGGGAGTTTCTCTCTTAAGAAAGGGTAGACAGAGGCTGCTCATTTGTTTCTTGACCTCCCAGACCCATAATAATCACACAGAAACTATATTAATTAAAACACTGCTTGGCCTATTAGCTCAGGCTTCTTATTAACTATATCTTACATCTTAAATTAACCCATTTCTATCAATCTATGTATCACCACAAGGCTGTAGCTTACTGACAGGCGCCTTTCTCCTTCGGCAGCTACATGGCATCTCCTTGACTCTGCCTACTTTCTCTCTATATTCCTGTTTGGATTTCCCACCTGGTTTTATTCTGCCCTGCCATAGGCCCAAAGCAGCTTCTTTATTAACCAATGGTAATAAAACATATTCACAGCATACAGAGGGGAATCCTACATCAAGAAGGAACATGCATCTTTTCCATGCAGCAGGCACTGGAGAACCACAGCAAATCCCCTGAGGTGCCTGCTCTGATGCCATCCACTCAGGGTCTGGGAAGAAGGTGGTTTTGTGAGATGTGGGAAGCAGGTGCCATTCCTGGGCATCCAAAATGTTTACTAAGTAGCAGGAATAAGTCCTGAGCTCCCTAGAGACCAAGGTCAGGTTGTGGAGGGTATCCTATCAAAGGCTCCAAGGCTAAAGAAAGTGGGTTAGTAGTTTAGCTCTCTGAGGTTTCTGTTTTCTTTCTTTCCTGCTGACGTACATTAAAACAAAAACAACCACAAGATGAACACGGCATAAGAACCAGTTCTCCCTACACGGATGTCCATTTACTGGCATGTAGTCGCCATGGAAGTACACAGTACACTGGCAACCCCACCCTGCATTGGGTTAAGTAGTTGTCTCTTCTCCTGTGGTCCATTGAGTCCCAATTGTTTCTATCTGAAACAAGTGACAGTCTTTGGAAAGAACTATGAGGTCATACACAACTTCTAGTATATGATTTGACCCAAGCAGCAAAACTATTTTTTCAAAGCCTGCTTCTCTCCAAAATTAAAAAACAAAACAAAATAAAAAACTTGTCTGATTTAGTATTTTTCTTTGTTTTTCAATTTTCCTATTTTTTGTATTCATTTTTTTGGAAAGCAGCATGGCAGCAATCATGACTGTAGGATTGCCCAAGGCTGTGTTCACAAGCATTGACGCCATTTGCATATCAAGAAGAGAAAAAACAGGAAGAGATCGATTAAGAAAAAAAAAAATGGAAACAAATTTTGGAATCTTGCCCTGGCTGCATCTCACTTCTGCCTTAGCTGACTGCAATCTTGTTTTCTTCCAGAAACTGGGGAAGCTGGTGTTTAGCCATATGGTCGGGAACACTTGGCTTCTTCATGTTCTGGCTCATGCCACTCGCCTGGAAAGTGCGGCATTGCTTACTGCAGAGATGGCCCCCGGGGACACAGGCAGAGTGGGGGTGCTTCTACTTGAGATCACAGAAGTCTCCTTGGTCTTCATGTCTAGACTGCCATTGAGGACCCTAAAGTACTGGTTCCACACAGCAGGGTCCACACCCACAGGAGCTCCTTGGGAAACACCTCAGATATTCTTTTCCTTCACATCCGGCATAGTCACGGTGTTCTCCATGGTCAGCTGTCTGCCCTAGAAGATAGAGTCGTTGTTGACCCAGTATGTGACATAGTAGATCTTCAGGTTGTGTTTGGTGGGGAGGTCTCCACGGCATATGCTGCGGACAGAAGGTTTTTCTGGTGTGTGTCTACTCGTGGACCTGAAGGGCCCTGGCAGATGAGTTTGTCCCACACCCTGTGTGTCAGTGGCCTATCAGCATGACTGTACTGCTACCAAGGGTGTCATGGTGGAAGGTTTGGTGAAGGTGCCGTAAACTTCAGCTTTGGCATAGGTGGGCTGTACTTGTCTATATGTTCAGGGGAGGTTCGTGCAACACTTTTGTTTACAGAGGATGACCTTGTCCTGGTCATCCAGTGCAGAGGCAGACATGTTTGGAAGCTTCCCTTTTCTTTGATTGGATGGGCCAAGTTGCACAGAGAAGAAGGGATTCTGGAAGAAGAACCTAGGGTCTGAGGTAGCAGGATGCTTCGGGGACCAGACATGTAGTTGGGGAGAACCCAAGTCCCATCCGACTTCAAGCTGAAGGTTGTAAGAGCCTAGGAAAGTGAGCTTGCTGTGGGGGACACACTGGCATGAAGCAGCTTGGTTGTTCCAAGGCATCTAGAGACAGAGCAGGCTTGAGGCTTTCTGGGTGAGCAGAGCCACTGCAGCAGATACCTCATGGGGCATATGGTTGCTTAAGGTCATCAGAGTAACCACGCCATGATGTGGGAGTCCCCTCTGTGTGCTGTGATTACCGTTAATGAATAAAGAAACTGATTTGGACCTATTGCAAGGCAGAACTTAGGTGGGCAAAGAAAGCTAGGCTGAATGCTGGGAGGAAGAAGGATGGAGTCAGGGAGAAGTCACGGAGCCGCTACCAGAGTCAGACATGCCAAAACTTTGCCGGTAAGTGGCAATACACAGATTAATAGAAACGGGTTAAATTAATATGTAAGAGATTAGCCGATAAGAAGTTAGAATTAAAGGGCTAAGCAGTGATTTAATCAATGCAGTTTCTGTGTGATTATTTTGGTTCTGGGCAGCTGGGACGAACAAGCAGCCACCTCCCACTACAACGCCACTCCACGGTGGGCACCTGTGCGATCCATGTGTTCACCTAGACTTGGGTTTGTTCTGTGAGTTGGATCATTTGGGGCTGCTGCTGTTGTAGGCAGGATCGGCTTCAGGACCCACAGGATGCTGTAAAAGGTGACATCTAGGCTTCACCGGTTCACTGCCATCTTGACACCATGGAGCGCCTACAGAGAGTCTCACTGGTGTCGACCACTTTGCCTTTGGGTAAACAGCTTATGTCCTGGGGTATGGGTGTCGGGAAGCCACTGTCTTTAAGCAAAGGATGAACTCTGTGCCCAGATTTTCCTTTGAGTCCCCTGAGCTGATACTGTTCTCCTGATTGATGACTGTGTCCTTATTGCTTGGGATGGCTGCCTAGTGGCTCAGAATGGCTCTGCAGAAGTCTTCTGAAGGCACTGTCTTCTCACTGATATTCATTATGAGGACAGGAGAACTTTTAGTGCAACTTTCTTGTGTTCCACGAACTCAGAGAGGCTGAAGAACCCAGCACAGCACTTCCCGCAGATGTGAGACTTCTGCTGGGCCACTTTACTGCAGCTGTGCCCTCTGTCCCTTCAACACCATTCTCTAGGGATTTCTCTAGAGCACCTGGTGCCCTGTGGTTGCTTGCCGTGCTCCTCCTCTAAGTAGAGGTGCTGCAGTTTTGCCTGCAAGTGCCTGGACATGGTGCATACATTAGGGTACTGGCAAGAGTCCTGGTGACTTGCCTTCTCTCCACCACCAGTTCCTGGAGTGCCTGTTCCTATAATATCCTGTTTTCTATGTTATCTCATGGGTTATTCTCTGAATAACCCTATTAATACTTAACATTTGTACGTTGAAATTTAATTCCAGCATATGCCTGTGTTTGGACACACCCTTTTTAATCTTTATTCATTACTATATTTTAATAATACATAATGGATTTCATTGTGGCACTTTCATACATATGTATATATAAATATATGCATATATACACGTATATATATGAATATATGCATATATACATATATATAAAATGCATTTTGGTTGTAGTCACTCCTCCTTACCCCTTTCTTATTCTATAATAAGTTAATATTCTCTCTGCTGCACATCCTCTTACTAGCTTTTGTCTTCTTCCTCTCCTCATCTTACCCTCCTCCTTTTCTTCTCATCCTCTTCTTCCTCTCCTCTTCCTCCTCCTCTTCTCCTTTCTCTTCTTCCTCCTTCTCAACCCCTCTTTTTCTTAACCTAATGAGCTTCATTTATAGAAGCATGTGCGAGAGATTATTTTCAGAATCCTGTGTTCTTTACTAGTGCCTACACCTTTGGGGAAAATGATATCGTCTTTTCAGAAGGTCATTGAACTGAAATGAAGCCAGTAGAGTGAATCTTTACCCAATATAAGAAAGTTTCTTTATAAGCAGAGGAGATCTTGTCATAGAGGGGATGAGAACATGGGGAGATGAACACCTGAAATTCAGGGAGAGGCATTCACAAGAACTTAATTCTGCAAGGACTTGGATCTTGGATTTTCAGCTCCTGCCTGTGGAAACATGACTCCCTACTTTTAAACTGATTTGTCTGTGCCTACTGGTTAGACCTTTCCGGTATGTCACCACATGGTGACTTACAGACTTTTATAATGGGTTAGTTTATGAGGTGAGGGCTCAGTATGTTCATGCCACACCACATGTGTAGAGGGCAGTTTGTACTGGCTAATATAATTGCCATTTTAACAAATTCCTACATCTGGGAAGAATGTCTAAGTCAGTAAAATGTTTGTCTTGTAACCACTGACACTGTCTGAGTCCAGTCCCTGGGACCCAACTTGTGCACAGTAGAGCAGAGGAGGCAGGTTGATCCCTGGGACTCACTGGCTGGCCAGCCTAGCCAACTTGTTGAGTTCCAAGATAATGAGAGACCCTGTCCCAAGAAACAAGCTGGACATCCTCTGAGGAACAACACTTGTGATTGTCCTTTGACCTCCACATGCATGGCTACACATGTGCACACATGTCAATTTCTAGGTACGCCATTCATTCTTTCTTCAGGTACAGAGCTGTCAGGGGCTGTTTATGCTTTTGTAGTGGGTATCTGGGGCTTTTAAAGTAACCTGAGCACCTGGGGGAGCATCTCATTTTAGTGATGCAGAGGGCTAGTTGCTTGCTCCAACATCAATCCCAAAAGACATGCTCTGGATTTTTACGAGGTGTATCAAGAGCACCTTTGCCCTGTTTTTCATGAATTCTGCATGAATTCATGAATTCAAATGCCAAAAGGTCACCAATCTTGAGAATTCACATGTGATGTAGAATGATTTCTTCACAGGGAAATTTGGTGTTTGGGATAAGAAACATATCCCATTGAGTCTGTATTCATTTTGAATTGTGAGACTTCTTTGCTCAGATATGCCGTGTGTATTTATTGTCTAGTCTTTTGATGGGAAATGTACATAGGTAAGATAGTCTCCTCTTTCATGAGCAGAAAAATTATCATATATGGTTTAAAACTAGGGCTGGTGAGAGGGCTTGGTGGGTGAGGCTTGTCACCAAGTCTGATGACCTGGGTTCTATTTCTAGGACCCACGCTATGGAAGGAGAGAAATGACTCCTATAAGTTGGTCTCTGACCTCTACACATGTGGTGTGGCATGAACATACCTGTGTCCTTAGACACACATGAATAAATACATGTCAAAGACAGCTTAGTTTCTCGTTAAAAATTGAAATTAACAAATTTTTGAGAATACATTGTGTATGTTGACAGACATGTGCATGTGTGTGGAGCCAGAAGACAAGCTTGGGCATCATTTCTCCAGTATGCCACTGCCTTCTTTTTGAGACAGGGTCTCCCATTCACCCTGAGTTCGCTCATTAGGTTAGGCTGGCTTGCCAGCAAGCTTCAGGGATCTACCTGTCTCTTTCCCAAGCACTGGGATGACAGGTGCCCGCCACCATGCTTTCCTGTTTTGTGTGGTCTCTGGGAACCCAAATCAGATCCATGTAGTAGCTAACCAAGTACTTTACTGATGGAACTATTTCCCCAGCACTAAAACCTTAATCCTGTCAAGTTAATTCTATGTGTCAAAACTAATCAAATGCAAATGCTAATAAAACAGTAGAATATCTTTTGTAGAGCAACACATTGTTTCTTTGGTTTTTAAGCCATGGGTTCACACGAACACTGTTGTTGGTGCTTAGCAATAGCAGCTGGCACCTGCTGACTCTCTAGTGCCAAGGCAATTAGCATTTTACATGTGCACCTCATTTGGTTCTTGCAATGATTGTATTAGACAGATATCTAAGGCTGCCACAATAAAATACCACAGAGTGGGCGGCTTGAGCCATGGGGATATACTTCTCACAATTCTAGAGTCTGAGTGTAGGGTGTCTAAGTGTAGGGTGTCTAAGCGTAAGGTGTCAGTGTGGCTAGGTTCTAGTGAGGTCTTTCCTTCAGGTTTGAAGATGGCTGACTTTTTCTTCTGTTCTTCACACACACACACACACACACACAGAGAGAGAGAGAGAGAGAGAGAGAGAGAGAGAGAGAGAGAGAGAGAGCACAGAGAGAGAAAGAAAGAAAGATGGAGGAGGGAGGGACAGGAAAGACATAGAGACACCGACGCTCTGGTATCTTTTCTAATAAAGGTGCTGATTCTTCTGCCTCAGCTTTCCCAGAAGCTGGAATTATAAACACATGTATGGCAGTTTGAATGTAATTGGCCCCCATAATCTCACAGGGAGTGGCACTATTAGGAGGCGGGCTTTGTTGGAGTGGGTATGGTCTTCTTGGAGGAAGTGTGTCACTACGGAGGCTTTGAGGATTCCTATGCTCAGGATACCACCCAGTGTGTCTGTTGACTTCCTGGTGCTTACAAGATGTAACACTCTGAGCCCAGCACCATGTCTTCCTGCACGCCGCCATGTTCTCTGTCATGATGATAATGGACGAAACCTCTGAAGCTGTAAGCAAGCCACCCCAATTAAATGTTTCCTTTGTAAGAGTTGCTGTGGTCATGGTGTCTCTTCACAGCAATAGAAACCCAAACTAAAACACCATGCCACAGCACCCATGAATAATGAACAAATTTTATTGGCCATCATATTTCTTTGCAAAGCAAATTTGTACATGCATGTTAAAATTTTAAACTATGATCACAAGGCTGTAAATGCTAACATATTTTTGGTTTTGGTTATGAACTCCAACTAAATGAGTATGATAAATACATAAATGTATGGAAATATTGCCAAAAATACAGATCCTTTAGTCTGTCTAGATTCAAAACCCAGGTCTGGTCACCTTGTACAGTGTTCTTAACTTCTGCATATCCATCGAGTCTAGCTCATAGACTCATCTGTTCTAAAGATTTATTTTATTTTCAGTTGTGTGTATATGTTTGTCTCTGTCCAGTATGTGCACATGAATCTAGGGCCCAAGGAAGCCGGAGGCATCAGCTCCACCGGAGGTGGAGTTCCAGATAATTGTGAGCTATTTGGTGTGGGTTTTGGGAACTTAACTTGGGTCCTCTGTAAAAGCAGCAAGTTCTCTTAATTGCATGACCCATTTCTCCATCCCTCTTAAAGGATAAAGATATGGGTTAAAATATGTACTGGAGTTAGGGCCCATGGTAAACACCGTGTTTGCTCTCATTCTTGTATTGTTGCTTACACACAGACAGTAGTCATCAGTTACTAGGAAGAGTCGGCATATGGGCCATCCCAATGTTCCATTTTAACCTGCATGAGCTTGTGTGTATCCCCCCTCTGTGTGTGTGTGTGTGTGTGTGTGTGTGTGTGTATAATGGGGCTGGAGTAAGAATTCCCCACTTAATGTATAAAAAGATCACTTAATTAGGTTTCCATCCCAACGAATGACTTGCCTGTTCTCATTTCTGTACTCCTCTGCCTTCCCTGATGTGTTTTATTGACCACCTGACAATCCTTGCTGTCACTTTCCTTTGAGTCACACAGGTTTATGGATTATCTGTCTGCTTGGCACCTCAGGAGGCTTTCGCCCTATAAGGTGGTAGATCTTTGCGACATTCTAGAAGAGGGGGACATTGACCTTCCTTTTATAAACTGGTAGAAATAGCTCCTGGGAAAGAAGCCACAAGGTTCGCGGACCACTGGCTTTCTCAGATTGATCAACCACTGACATCCTGTCTGTGAGCGAGTCCATGGGTGGCCTGCGGAGAGCTGTCTGTGTGGTCCCTGTCACCACGCCAGCCTCTGTTACCCTGAGCTCTCTGTTCCTTTTCCCACTTAGAGTGGCTCTATTAACAGACTGGAACAGACGAGGCTGGGGCTGGGAACAAATGTTGTTATGGTTGGACATGTACCGTGGGTTAAATGTGTCTCTAGGGAGCAACCTGTCTAACACTTTTATATAAAAATGAGTCTTTACATACAATGCATACAACGGGGTCGTCTCCCTTGCTCCTTTATGTTGTAAAATGAATGATAGCTTTGTTCTTCAGATTCTTGGCTCAGGTAGCTTTTTGTCTTGTTTTGTGTTCTGTTTTCATAACAGGCTGTGACAAACATCAGAGGATCTAAGAGCCCCAGAAGCAGCGCCTGCTGTAGAGTGGTCTTGGAGCACCTTGCTGAGTACACACAGGCGTTCACACTGCAGGTGGCTCCTCACCCCTCTGCCCAGGACTCCACATGGCTGTTTCCCTCATAGGTTCCATAGATATTTTTAGTCTTTTGTTTTTTTAAATCCTGGCTCTGCTCCATCGTAGATGTACTGCCATTGGAAGGTTTTAGCTTGAGTTAAGAAAACAACCAAACAACAACAGCAAAAAAATTCCAAAACAACCACTCACCAATATCCTAGGACAGTGCATTAAAAATCTGGCATTAGAGTCAGGCGGTGGTGGCCCACACTTTTAATCCTAGCAACCAGGAAGCAGAGACAGGCAGATCTCTATGAGTTTGAGGCTAACCTGGTCTACAAGAGCTAGTTCCAGGACAGGCTCTAAAGCTACAGAGAAACCCTGTCTCAAACCAAACCAAACCAAACCAAACCAAACCAAAAACAAACAAAAAAAATTGGTGTTAGTATTCACAGCACAATGCCAAAATACCTCAGTGGGTCTGAAGAGCTGAAAAAACAAAAACCTGTTTACTGAGCTTGCTCTATTATCTAAAGCAACCCACAAACATAGTAGCTCCCCGGTGAGCAATGAATATATTTCCTTTTCTTTGTTGGCTGTTTAGCTTTCATGTCTCATGCACTGACAATAATCTTTTAAGGATTCAGCTGGGTTATGCCAAGGACATCTGAAGTCCAGGCTGGTGACAAACACTGGGTTCAGCATCCTTTGGTCTTAGGAGAATTGGCAACAGCCTTAGAAAAAGAGCTGCTTCAGACTAATTGGAAGCAGCAGGGAGAGGTTCCAAGGGCCAAGTGGCTTACAAGGGGCCCCGGTATCCATTTCCTGCAAATGGAGCAAGGTGGTGCAGGCTGGGTTTGGAGCAGCCAGTCTGGGAGCCTTACCTCTGTGACAGTTGCTGATTGAATCAGGGGAGCAGAAAGGGACTCTAAAGTCGGCTTGTGTCTCCTCAGAGATGTTCCTGTGCTGGAAACCAGGGTAGCGCCTGTTGCCACAACAACCTCTTCTGAATAGAATAACCATCCGGCTAATGGTCCTTTTCCGAGCAAATGAGCCTCTTTGTGCTCGTTCAAGATAGCTTGTCTTCTGCCAGGAGCGTCTTCTGTGTCTGTGGATAACATTCTTGGCAAACGTTTTCATAGAAAGGCAAGGCGTTCAATAGCAGTCTTTGCCTTTCTTTGTGTTTTACGTTATGTCATATCACATATCACAAAAGTTCATCTTACAGGTAGCATAATAAACACTGAGTTGCTATTTTTGGTGTGTGGCGGTGTGTGTGTTTGTACGCGTGAAGGTGGATGGGTGTGTGGAGGCCAGAAGACGTCCCTCAGGGGCTGTCCATTTTGTCTTTTGAGACAGGGTCTTCTGCTGGACCTGGGGCACCCGACTGGGTTAAGCTAGTTGGCCAGTGGGCCCTAGGGATCATCCTGTCTCTACCTCCCTAGCGCTGGGGTTACAAGCTTGCACCACTATTTCTGGTTTTTAAAAACACTCATATTTCAATTTGGTGGCTGAACTCAGTCTGCAAGGCAAGTCCTTTACGGACTGAGATCACAGCATTTAGTTTTAAACTTTAACCGAAAAGTTTGGAATGTAGGGATGTTATTCTCTCACGCCTGGAAAAGGATAGAGGATGGACATTCTCAGTCCAGTTTATGAGCGGCTTTAATCTCTTCTCTAGTTTGCCTTTCTCTTGGACATCTGTGAAATCCTCCCGTTTCTTACCTGTCACCACCGTCACGTCTCCAGTCCTGCCTCTCTCCCTGGTGCACACTCTGCTCCATTTTTCTCTCTTCCCCAGCTCTCCATCACTTATTTGTTTGTCGTTGTGGTGCCCAAGGGCAGCCCAACCCCCGTGTGTGTGTGTGTGTGTGTGTGTGTGTGTGT
>JAQHUG010000226.1:2308009-2319896 GCA_028555095.1 Dicrostonyx torquatus | reverse complement strand
AAAGAGCAATTTTTTAAAGGCTGATTTATTTTTACATTCCCACAGCATTTAGGAAGTTTTCTCTAAATCTTAGCCAATATTTTCTTTTATGAGCCATTTAAAAAGCTCTAACCAACTTTGGATGTATGAAGAGTTGTCTTAGTGTTATCTTAATTTACATTATTACTGAATGATGGTGATCAGGTTGATCATCAAGTTTAATTGCTATCCATTCTATCTCCAGCTTTATAACACTTACTATTTTCTAATATGATGCAAAATTTACTTATTGCACTTACTGTTGTTCATCGGGATTCCTGAAAATATCTCTTTTCCCCAGTAGAATGCCATCAGGGAATTTTCTCTGCTCTGCTTGCTGCTGTATCCCAGAGAACCTGGAAAGGAATGTGGTATGTATTTGGTACTGGACTGTATTATTGGAAGAAGAAATAATTCTTTGTTACTGGTAATTGCATTGCTGCGAATTGAATCCCCATAAAAGCAGACAGGTGGCATTTCTATCTGATGTGGGATTTCCCCTCTGTATGCTGTAATATCATTGGTTAATAAAGGAACTGCTTCGGGCTATAGCAGAGCTATAGACAAAATAAGACCCAGGAGGTGTCTTGAGGAGCTGTCTTCTTCCTTCTGTTCCTTCTACCTCTCAGGGTTTTGACCTAACATAACATTGTCTTTTAAGACTGTCTTGGTCTCTGCTGTTTACTTAACGCCCATATTCTTAACGTCAGGATCCTTCCCCTGCTGACAGCAGGCATCTCTTCAGTATCAGTTCTTCTCTCTTCATTGTTTGTCTAGTCTTTCAGAAAGTAGGAGCAGAATATCAGATTTTTTCTACACACATTTTTCATAGATGGGTTTTTTGTTTAAAGTCAGAACTAAAAATAAAAAGAAGGCAGGCGAGAACAAGTCAATGTTATGACCACTGTTCTTGCTGGTGCCCTCTGTGAACAGCACAGGAGAGGGCAGGAGGGAGAGGAATAAACTTGGCTTTCTCTTAGTTTCTGTCCCTGAGAGACCTTGTGGTGTAATCATCTTGGTGTGGTGGATAAGAGTCTGTTTAAAGACATGCATTTTGCATGCAGCATGGTCTCTGAGAAGAATGCCAACTGCTTGGTATGGTATACGCCATCTGTCCCAGATCTGTTTGGCAAGCTTCTCTTTTGAGCATCTTTAGAGACAGCGTACGCTTCTCCACCACACAGACTTTGTAGAGGAGTCTCAAGACTGATTTTTAATCTGTGTGATTTTGCTTCACTTTCTGACTTTTGGACCTAGCTTACACAGCAGGATCACACAGTCACACCCTGTTTCCAGGGAGGGGCATTTCTAACATCTATGTCTAACTCGGAAAGACAAATGCTCTATGACTGTATTTGTGTGTGGTATATGAAGAGGGTGATCTTAGAAACAAAATTAGAAAAGGAGTGAAGGGGTGGATATCGAAAGGGAAGGTATCAAACGCTGCAAAGCTTTAGTTTGCTAAATCTAAAGAGATGAGTGTTCTGTGATCTGTTACACTGTGTAGTGACCGATTAATAATATGCTGCATATTTTTAAATGACTAAATGATCTGTTACATCATGTAGTGACCGGTTAATAATATGCTGCATATTTTTAAATGACTAAAATAATTTATGTATGTATTTCATAGACTTGTAATCTCAGCTGATATGGATATAAATAATTTACATTGATATAAATTTTGATTTATTGATACAAGTTTAAGGTCAATCTTGTTATACGTATAT
Organism: Dicrostonyx torquatus; assembly: GCA_028555095.1. Classification (NCBI taxonomy): domain Eukaryota; kingdom Metazoa; phylum Chordata; class Mammalia; order Rodentia; family Cricetidae; genus Dicrostonyx; species Dicrostonyx torquatus. The sequence continues at coordinate 2,318,148 of JAQHUG010000226.1, read as the reverse complement.
TTCTGATCTTCACTAAGGTATTGTGATTGTGTAGTTCATTTAAAAATGTAATGTATAATTATAGGTTAATAGATAATCACTATAATAGTCAAGTTTGTAGTCATGTTAGTTAAATTTTCTAGATGTGCATAGATATATTTCAGGTAGATACACATTCTTCATATCTTTCGAAGACTCAGAACATGGCATTTAATGTTTTAATAACTTAGGGATTTTCATGACAATGAGACTCATCTGCTCCTGGCAACACCAAGCTACTTCCTGAGGAAGATGGGTATTGAAGAGGCTCCTTGTGGAATTTGCTAGCCATTTGGACAAGAAAATGCTCTTGCCTGAACTGCTTAAATGGATACAAAGAACCTGCAGAAAGAGGACTGCTGAACTCGCCTAAAGGTGAGATGATCCTTCAGGGTTCCTGATTCATGAAAGAGTCTGCAAGACATTCTGCAGGACACAAAAGAAAGTGACTGAACTGTCTTTGAATTTTCCTGCTTCATGGAAATGTCTGCTGGATGCTATGGGCCTGTAGGCTGAAGATGGATGCCTCAACGGTACAGAGGAACTTTGGGTAACTGTCCAGGCAGCGAGATGTCTCTGTCACTTGTAGAGTTTTGGAAGTTGCTTACTTCTTGTTTATTTAGGTAATATTATATCCTTCTAGAGTCTTTGATGGAGTTGAAGAATGGATAGTTATAGTTTTCCTTAATTATGATAAAAGATAAAATAGATATAAATATAGTAATTGTAATTCTTGCTTGATAACTGTTTTGTTATATGTAATTTTACTATGTTAAAATAAAAGCTTTTCTTTTTTGTTTAAACAGAAAAAGGGGAAATGGTGTAGGAGGGTCCTTCTGTATTTGGGTTGCTTTCATTGGTTGAATAAAGAAACTGCCTTGGCTTTTTGATAGGGCAGCCCTTAGGTGGGCGGAGTAGACAGAACGGAAGGCTGGGAAGAAGGGAAGTGTGGCAGACACCATGTTTCTCCAGCCCAAGATGGACTATGGTTAGAATCTTCCCAGTAAGCCACAACCACGTGGTGATATGGGTTAAGCTAATATGTATAAGAGGTTAAAACTAATGGGCTAGGCAGTGTGTTAAATGGATCCAGTTTGTGTATAATTATTCCAGGTATAAGCTAGCCAGGGCCAAAAGCAGGCCTGCGGCTGGGAGCCAGGTGCCAGGGAACACAGCTCCCACAGCCTGCTCCTCCTCATTACTACACTCAGCTATCTGAGAGGCCAAGGCTGGAGAATTAAATATTCAAAAGTAGCTTGAGCTACAGGATGAGTTCAAGGTTAGCCTGGGCAACTCTACTATTAGTCTGAGTTCTCAAGAGAAGGGATAGTGATCGGTTTAATTTATATTAAAAGTGGATTTCTTAGAGTGGCTTACATGATACACACTGGGTAACCCAACAAGGGCTGTCGTCACACTCAAGAGGCTGAGAAATGGTAGCTGGTCTGTTCAAAGGGCTGAGTGTTTCATTAGCCCCCATCTGGTGTTGACGGTCTGGAGGGTTCTTGGGGAGCTGCTGGTCTCAGTCCATGATAGAAACTGGAAGAATCTGGGCTCTGATACCAGCAAAGCAATATGGCAGCAGTGGCAAGAGTAGTAGCAACAGGACAGATATACTCGCCAGAGAGACACAAAGGCAATGAGATAAAAATCAGACCAAACTGTTCCCCTTAGACCCCTTTATCTGTCAGCCACTAGAATGTGCCACCCACATTTAGGGTCAGTCTTCTCATTTCTAAAAAATTCCTCATAGATGTGTGGTGTGGAACAATTCTGTATTCTCTCAATTATGTTTTAAATAAATGCTGATTGGCCAGTAGCCAGGCAGAAAGTATAGGCGGGACAACCAGACAGGAAGTAGAGGCAGGGCAATGAGAACAGGAAAATTCTGGGAATCAGGAAGCTCCCTCTGCAGTCCTGTCTAGACACGGAAGAAGCAAGATGTGACCTGCCCCACTCAAAAAGGTACTGAGCTATGTGGCTAACACAGATAAGAATAATGGGTTAATATAAGTTATAACAGTTAATAAGAAGCTTGAGCTAATGGGCCAATCAGTTTATGATTAATGTAGACCTCTGTGTGATTTCTTTGGGACCTAATGACTGTGGGAACCGTGCAGGACAGAAACCTCAGGCAACAGGCAGGAAACTCAGACAACCTACGTGCCATCTGTTAGTTGATTCCAGATTCAGTCAAGTTGGCAACCATGATGAACCATCCCAGCAACTTGGGTCTTGTCTTAAAACAGAGGGTTAAAATGTGTGGCGCTGTAGCTCAGATCATAGATCATTTATCAAACATGTTCAATGTCCTCAGTTATATTCTGGGACTGCTCAAACATACAAATGGACAAACAAGTAAATGTTTTATGAGGGAAGGGAAAAGAGGACGATTTCAAGTCTTGTGAATGAAGGTTGTACTTACAGAAAATGAGTATCTGAGAAAGGTTTGGTGAGTGCCCTTGCTCCTGCGGGGGGAAGTCTGTGGATGGCTATGCTAATCATGGTCTCCAGGTGAACCATGATTCCTCACAGGAGAAACAGTGAACATTGTTCCCTTCATCTCTGAGAACAAAATATCGGGGGGGGGGTATTGAGGAGAATGAAGCATCTTGGATGCAGGAAAGGTTTTCTGCTTGCCAGATGACTTCTAGAAAGGAATTATGGGGTCATTTACTGGGGAAACTTTTAACCTTATTCTCTCTGAAACAGTGTGTGCCGGCATTTTCTAAGTGTGTGCTAGCATCATGAACGGCTGAAGGAGGATCTCAAAATAAAAGCTCTATTACCAAGCGTTTCTTAGAGTCACCTGTTTAATCATGTTCCAAGAGTTGCTGTAGCAAAGGGCTACACAGGGCATGCCCATGTGTTATGTTTCATGAGTTCCCAGTGGAACAGCATCTGAAAAGGGGAAATTGTTCTAAAATGTAACTTATCATCTAACCTAGTTTTAAAAGAGGATTCTTTTAGGACTGGTGTATTGTATGCATTTTTTTTTGAGATTGTATCTTGCTACATTGTCCTGGCTTGCCTGATTGTTCCAGATTTTTAAGATGGTCAAAATGGCAGATAAATTTGTGAATATTGATGCAATATTCTAAAACGTTCCTTCTTATTAAGGCGTCATGAACAACAATGCAAATACTCAAAATCTGCCTTAAGATTTCTTTAGAACCACTTATTTTACAGTTTTGAAAAAGACGTTCTCCTAAGAGCTATGCAGACTGATAGGAAATTGTCAATCCTCATTCTGGTTTCTGGACACATGGCTTGGACAACAGCAGAGCTGTGCTGAGAACCACTCCACACGGGAAGCATGTGGCTCTTTCTGAATGCTCCTCACGAAACGAGAGATGGCTCCAAGGCCACTCAGGGGGTGCTGTGACCTGGGAGGACCGTATCACCTAGAACGCCTCAGGAAAAGGCATCAAATACAGGTGCTACAGAAGAATACCTGTGTATATGAAGAGTTAGTCCTCTATACCCCGAGAGATTCACTATGCACACAGGCTGTTTCTCAGTGTCTGTGGGGTGGTGTGTGCCTGAACAGTTGTTCCCCAGTGTCTGTGGGGTGGTGTGTACATGAAGGGCTGTTTCTCAGTGTCTGTGGTTGGTGTGTACATGAAGGGCTCTTCATCAGTGTCTGTGGGGTGGTGTGTGCATGAACCAGTTTGTTCCTTGGTGTCTGTGGGATTGTATGTACATGAAGGGCTGTTCCCTCAGCGTCTGTGGGTGGTGTGTGCATGAACAGTTGTTCCTCAGTGTCTGTGGGGTTGTGTGTGCATGAAGGGCTACTGTTCCCTCAGTGTCTGGGGCATTGCTTTATGCAGTTTTTCCTCTTTCTAAGTGATTAGTCCAAACCCCCCTTGAATATGAAAACCACTGATGCTATGGTCCCTTGTACAAAACCAGCTACTTCTAATATATTTGTGTATAAATAATGCCCATTCTCTAGTGTATATTTCAACTCTTTGGGATCACTTCCAATATGACAATGTTTATGCTTTGTGTAATTGGTTGTAAACTATTGTTTAAGGAAGACTCACATGAAGGAAGTCAAAATGTGCTCAATACAAATGCAATCTCTTTCAAATATTCTTGATCCACCTTTGGTCAAATTCATGGAGGCAGAGCCCGTGGGAGTGGAGGGCAGATGGATACATGACAGGGAGAAGAAAGAGACTGAAAGGGTCTGGTTCACATCACTGTCTGGCTGGAGAGTCTGAAGTCTGTTGAGCAGATTAACAGAGAAGGGAAAAACTTTTCTGTTGTAGTTTTGGCAGAGTTACTGCTTCCTAAGGAAACCCAGTCCTCCCTGATAAGTTACTGCTGATTGAATGATGGCAACCTCCTTTATTTAAAGACTCATGAGTATAATTTACATTCAGAAATGACTTCACATCACTATCTAGACAGATGCTTGACAAAACTCTTGGGCCCCTTAGCTTAGCCAAGTTGACATGTGATGCTAACCACATGGACAAGCTCTCACAATGGAGTTGTCAAATCTGTGACAGAGGTTTGCTCTGTCTTAGACAGGGTGGGCTCTCTAAGGATCTTCTATCTTGAGGTAAGCAGTGGTCAAATCACATGGTTGGCTAGAGAGAGTAAAGACCTCTGCCCTTACAAAGGTCCAACTCCAGCAAGCCTCATGACTCGAGTTCTGTGTTGTTGGGACCCTGCAGGGAAGGCCATCGACTGACCTGACTCAGTGTAAGCAGTAGATTTTAGCTGTTCTATCCAGAGCAGTGGTTTATCTCTTCAAAGTGATCTGCCATACAGGGTTCTTACAAGAAATGGTGAGTTCAGAGTAGGTACTCCCAGAGCTTAGGAGAGCAGGCGTTCAGGGCACCTTTTCTTTAACTTGTAGATGTTTGCATTTCAACATAGGTTTGCAAACGCATATTTTTATCATTGTATATTTTTGGGTGTATGGTAGTGTGTGTGTGTGTGTGTGTGTGTGTGTGTGTATGCTTATGTTTAGAGGCCAGAGGTCAACATCAGATGTATTTATTGCTCTCCACCTTACTTTCTGAAATGATGCCTCTCACTGAACCTGGGACTCAAGGATTCAGCTAGGCTGGCTGGCCATTGGACTCCAGAGAACCCCCTGTATCCACCTCCTAGCTGAAATTTCAGCAGTGTGCCTCCACACCCAGTGTCCTGTGCTGGGTTTATCCAGGTCTGATGAACACTTTACCCACAGCTCCTCCTCTGCCTCTCACTGCTGTGTTTTATGTTCTTATTTCCAGGAGCGTCAGACTTCACAAATGCTGGCCTTTGTTACACCACAAAACCGGCTTGCTCTGGTTCACAGCAGGAGGAGTATGGAACTCTCTGTTAAAAAAAAAAAAAAACATTGCTGGGAGGAGCCTGGGATCTCAGTTGATCCAATCAGTTGGCTGTGGTCCTTTTGATTTGGGGACTTAGGTTAGCCTTTTGGATCCTGTCGATTTAGGTCCCTGTCATAGGCATGTCTTTGCACGGTAATCACCGGATGCTGGAACTACTGATTTTAATAACTGTACCCTCTCCACCTGATCCCACCCCATCTAAAGCTTTAAAATTCTTAGAGGCCTTTTCTTGGAAGAACAAAGCTTTCGCTTAGTGATTACTGTTAGACTTTCACATGACCCTTTCCTGGAATTGTAAGGTACAAACAAACTGTACAAAGTTTCCAAGGGCTGTGTTCCCTTGAGAGATGGTGTTGGTGTTTTTGAAGGAAAGCTTTTTTTGTTTGTTTGTTTGTTTGATTTGAGACAGTTTCATTATGTGACGCCCTCCTACTCATGGAGATTCACCTGCGTCTGCCTCCGGAGTGCTGGGATCAAGGGCATGTACCGCCACACCTGCACGAGAGTGGCTTTTTGAAAGAAAGCATTTTCCATGCCATGAAAGAGTGAAAATAAGTGTACAAATGTCTGAATTCAGGAAAATTCAGATGTGGAACCAATTTTTGAATTTTTATTATCATACATTAATTGCACATAACGAGTTTCATTGTGACACTTCCATATATGTGTGTAATATGTTCTGATCATATTCATCCATGTGACTCTCTTCCCTCTCCTGCCAAACACCTTCCTCTTCCCAGCTGGGGCCCCTTTGATGTCTGTGTTGTGTTTATGATTAGGCTTTTCACTAGGGTTGAATTTCACTAGGGTGAATTACAAGAGCCCTTCTGGGGCTATGCTACTGAAGAAATAATTTCTCCCTCTCCCAAAAACCATGCTGCCTATAGCATTAGACTATTTAAAGACACAAAACCTTTATGACACTTTGTTTCTAGTTTGGTAACATTTCTCTTTGAAGCTATACAAACCGGTGCCTGTGTAGTTCAAGGTGAAGAGGACTTAGTTTCCTCTGAAAACAGCTTTTAGCAGCTCCCTAAGAAGCTAAATAATGCATCAGGCTTTATCACCATGTACTCAGAAGCAGGGGTGTGGATTTTGTCCAGAGATATACATTAGGTTTTGATTTAGAAGATTATTTGCTTTTGGGTGAATATGCTATTGACTGAGACTAGGAACTACCTGCACTATGACCAACAGTTCCCCTAAAGTGCATATTCTCAGATAATGCTCGCAAGTTTTAAGCTTCCTTTTAGATAATGTGGACTTGAGGCAAGCTAAGATACTTCCAGCACATTGGGCTGATAGTCTGGGTGATGGCGGTGCATGCCTTTAATCCCAGCACTTGAGAGGCAGAAGCAGGCGGATCTCTGTAAGAGGCCACTGGTCTACAGTGTGAGTCCCAGCACAGCCAGGGATACACAGAGAAACCCTGTCTTGAAAAAAAAAAAAAACAGAACAAAGAACATCAACAGCAAAAAGTCATTGGGCTGATAGATTGTGGCTAAAGGCAGAATGTAGATCTCTAAATGTTTTCTTCTTGCTGACTTTTAGATGATGGGACAAGGTGCCATTCGTAAACGTAGAGACAGATGAATGAAAACATCTTCCTCAAACAAGGGTGCCTGGATGTAGGAGGGTCCTTCTTTATTTCTGTTGCTTTCATTGGTTAATAAAGAAGCTGCCTTGGCCTGTAAGATAAGACACAGCCCTTAGGTGGGTGGAGTAGACTGAACAGAGTTTGAGGAAGAAAGGAAGTGGACAGACGCCATGATGCTCCCACCGCAGATGGATGCAGGTTAGACTTTTCTGGTAAGTCACCACCTCATGGTGACACACAGATTATTAGGAATGGGTTAGTTTATGATGTGAGGGCTAGCCAAGCAAAGGCTAGAGATAATGGACCAGGCAGTATTTAAATGAATATAATTGTCATGTGGTTATTTTGGGCAGAAGCAAGCAACCAGCGGCTGAGCGGGCCGGCGGCTAGGGGCTGGGAGCCGGGTGCCAGAAACACAACCCGAACCTCTCCCCCACTTACAACAGCCTGGGAATTTTGATGACAAGCATTTTTCTACAACAGTACTGAGCAAAGGCAGAAGCCTACTTGGAGCAGAACTGTTAACGTATGCACTTCATTCATACAGATGTTTGTTGTAAAAGGGGGCAGCTGTGTCTCGCTGCTGAGAAGTGGGGCCATTTTGTTCCATGAACCTGGCTCCCGGCCGCGGCTGCTAGTTTATGCCTGAAATAACTACAAGAAAACTGTATTCATTTAAACTCTGCCTGGCCCATTATCTCTAGCCTCTTCTTGGCCAACTCTCACATCTTGATTTAACCCATCTCCTCTAATGTGTATCGCCACTTGACTGTGGCTTACCCGCATGAGTCTAACCAGTGTCCATCTCGGGCTGGAGAAACATGGTGTCTAGCACACTTCCTTTCTTCTCAGAACTTCTGTTCTGTCTACTCCACCCACCTAAGGGCTGACCCATCTTATAGGCCAGGCAGCTTGTTTATTAACCAATGAAAGCAACAGAAATACAGAAGATCCCTCCTACATCAGATGTTCGTTAGCTAGCTCCCTGTTGCCTCAGACTCGGGTTTCTCTGCTTCACTGAAGCTCACCCCCTAAGCCATCTCTTACAGATTTTGTGTTCTCCATCTGGTATGCCGTCGTCTGAATTTTCCTGGAGTATTAGTTACTATTCATCTTTTTGTGATCAAACATCTGACAAAAAACTTAAGCTGGGAAGGATTTATTTTGACTTAGAGGTCAGGGTTACAGTCCATTATGGAGAGGAAGGCAGGGCAGCCCAGGATGAAGTGGGTGGGTACACTGCACACAGTCAGGAAACAAAGGTAGAACCAACAGTGAAATCCGGCTGTGAAATATCAGTCCCCAACCCAGTGACTCACTTCCCTCAGTATGGCACCACCTAGAACCTTCTAGAACTTTCCAGCAGCCGGGGATCAAGTATGAAAGCACACAAACCCATGGGAGCATTTCACATTTAAACTACATCACGTGCTGATGCACTTGTTACCCGGCCAGCTCCCCATCAGCGTGTGAAAACCTTGGACTCTGCTCTGTTGCCGAGTCCCTGATGGCAGCATGGGGGACATGCATTACCAGATGTTGGAAAATATCTATTGAGTGAACAGGAAAGGAGTGAATATTCTATATTATGGGAGGATAATGAACCCAGGACTTGCGAGTTAATAGACCTAGCTTGAGGAAAGTCAGAACTCAGTATCAGATGTTATACAGTGTTTAGCAAAAAATGTAATGCCTTACCTCTTTGAGAGAGCATGATAGGATTGTGTTACCAGGGGCTGGGGATGTAGCTCGGTTGGTAGAGCGCTTGCCTAGCATGGAAAACTCCTGGGCTTCATCCCTCAGAACCACATAAAACTGGGCATGGTGACTGGTGTAGGAGGCGTCTTCTCTATTTTGTGTTACTTTCATTGGTTAATAAAGAAGCTGCCTGGGCCTTTTGATAGGGCAGGACTAAGATAGGCGGGGAAAAGAGAACAGCATGCTGGGAAGGAGACTGGGTCAGGGAGAGAGCCGCCATGAAGCCGCCAGGGTCAGACATGCTGAATCTTCCCGGTAAGCCCAGTACCTTGTGGTAACTTACAGACTATAAAGAATGGGTTGAAATAAGATGTGAGAGTTAGCCAAGAAGAGGCTAATGATAATGGGCCAGGCAGAATTTAAATTAATATAATTGTCGTGTGGTTATTTCGGGCATAAACTAGCGGCCGTGGCCGGGAGCCAGGTGCTAGGAACAAATAGCCCCACTCCTCGGTGGGAACACAACCCGCACCCCCTCTTACTACAGTCTTAATCCCAGCACTTGAGAAGTAGAGGTCAGCAAGTCAAAGCCACCCTCAGCCACAGTGGGTCTGTGGCTGGCAGGGGATATATGATACCTTGACTCAAATAAAATTAAAAGATGGTGCTACTGGGAACTCCATAAAAACGTAACGTGGTCAGACAGGTGTGAACTAAAGGGAGGCACTGTGGTGACAATGATTTAAGTAACAGGGTGTTTATGAACTCCACAGTTCGGAAGATCTGAGTGCCCAAGCTGAGTTTTGAATATGCTGCTTGCCCATGGAGCCTCTGTGGTCACTGGAATGTGACTGTCCCCCTCCCCCACCCAGCCTTCTTTTGCTTTTCTTATTGGAAAGAGCAGGTGCAACAAAGCCTTTGAATGCTTAATGCTAAAATGAATAAGGAGGGAGGTGCATTAGCATCTAATCTTTATTCCTGTGATGGACTATCCCTGGAGCACATGCTGGAGTGTCATGCACATGTCTGCCCTTCTGACACTCCTGTGGCATACCTGGTGGTTCACACTGATGGGCAAGGCTCATTGTCAGAGGGGAACTTGGATGTCAGCAACTTCCTGTGTCTGTATCAGAGGATGGCTGTGTGTATATTTAACTGGAGAGTGACTCAGTGGTGCTCATGGTAGAAACTCTCAGCTCCTGAAAAACTGGGGCGGTCTTACCTTCCTGTCACTGTGTCGTATCTGTCGGCAGAGGGCATTTCAGCCACCTGTGGGTCAAACAGTGGAGGTGTTGAGATTGCCCTCCGTGTCTGAGACTAGCCTCAAGGTCCAGAGCTACAGGAACTATGGTAAGAAGATGGACTGCCAAACGTCAGGTTAGAACTGGCTGTCCCTCTCAATGTTAAAATTGAACTTGACTAAATCATTTACTGTCTTTGAGTCATTGTAAGTTTATCAGAAAGAAAGGTGT
>JAQHUG010000226.1:2289677-2307291 GCA_028555095.1 Dicrostonyx torquatus | reverse complement strand
AGAGGCAGGGAGGGGAGCAGAGAAAAATGTAGAGCTCAATAAAAATTAATGAAAAAAATCCAAGAAAAACCCTCTTACTTTTAAAAGACACACACAGACACACATACACACAGAGACACAGAGACACACAGACACACACACACAGACAAATGAGTAGAAATACAGACATAAATATGCACAACACAGTAACATGTTTTCTACTTCCTTTCCCTTTTCTAGTTGTAAACAAAGAACAGTGGTAAAGAAACTTGACATTGCTGGATACTCCCTGGATTGCCATAAAACCCTGCGATGCTTCACGATTATAATTCACCAAACCCTCCTCGGTACAGTGCTTTGCCACCACTGTGGTGGCGTGAGCCCAGGGCTCTGAGGAGGCCAGCTGGGTGGTTACATTGGTTGCAGTTGAGTAACATTTTCAACTCATGATGGTTTCATCAAGACGTAAACCCCACTGTAAGGCAAGGAACACCCATAAGCTTATATTTCTAAGCAGGACTACTGTTTTGCTTATTTATATTCATAAGAAAAAGAAAAATCTTGGAGTAGTAATAACCTACCCTAGTTAACCCCGATAAGTATTTCTTTGTTTTGTAATTTGCTCTAGTGAAATAAGGAATTCTCTTTCTTTCTTTTTTTAAAAATATTTATTTATTATGTATATAATATTCTGTCTGTGTGTATTCCTGAAGGCCTGAAGAGGGCACCAGACCTCATTACAGATGGTTGTGAGCCACCATGTGGTGGCTGGGAATTGAACGCAGGACCTTTGGAAGAGCAGGCAATGCTCTTAACCACGGAGCCATTTCTCCAGCCCGAATTCTCTTTCTTTTACTTTGAAGTATTTATACTGAATGAAATACACCAAGCCAGAAGTGGACAGTGTGCTTGGTGCACATGCACGAAGACCTAAGGAGTTTCCAGAGCATACAGAAAAGGACAGTGTGGTGTTTAGCCCTCTAATACCAGGGCAGGGTTAAGGAAGAGTAAGGAGGGTCCCTGAGGTTCTTTGACCAGGCAGCCTAGCTCAAATGATGAGTTCCTGGTTCACTGAGAGTGTTATGGTTAAAGTAAAATGCCTTAGGTCCCCGAGTGGCGGCAGTAGGCAGTGTGCCATGAGATCACACCGCAGGACCATGGCAGGTCTGCGTGGTAGGTGAGAGACTGAGGCGGATACGCACGCCATGCAGAGTGAAGTTGGATATTTATTTAGTGGGTTATGGAAGGGAAGGGGAGAAGGGGGAAGAGGAGAGAGAGAGAGAGAGAGAGAGAGAGAGAGAAGTGGGGTAGGGAAGAAGAAGTGGGAATAAGGGAGAGACAGAAGCTGCCTCTTGGAGAGAGATGGAAAAGAAGGGACTCAGGCTGGAAGCTGAAGATCAGCTTGCCTCAGAGGTGGATTGGGGAGGGAGTGGGTATGGCTTGTCTCTTAAAGGGACAGGGCAGACCATTACAGAGACCTTGTCTGAAAAAAGTGAAGTGGAGAGCAATTGAGGAAGATGCCTGACATAGACTTCTAGGCAAACTTATGCACAGGGATGCATGTACCCACCCACTCCCACCACATACTCACAAATAACTCAAGATTGATTTAGAGAGATCAAGTTCTGGTGTCCTACAAAGCAGACATGCAAAACGTCAGGGGAGAATATTCTGACTTCTATCTGCTTTTAATTCTCTCATTATCATTGTATATATGGTGGTGCCTCTCACAGAAGGAATTTGGCCTCTGGAAAAAGAGAGGGAATTATGTAAGATTATAAAGGCTAATTGCATGGTAATTCGAGTCACTATTGATAGTATTAGCAAGAGTAAAGATGATGGCTTCAGAGTTTCACAATCATTTAATGAGCCTGGCCCTGTGACTCAGTCACAATCCCTCCCTGTTTCATTATCTGTGGACAGTGGCAGAGACACCGCTGTGAGGATCAGATGGGAATTTGCTTAAGTGCCCGGAAGAAATTTAGATTGCTGTGTTCTGTGGTCTATGCAGCAAGTACCTTAACTCATAAATGTCCTGTCTGACCTCATACAATTGGAAGCCTGAACATATTTCTCACAACTGTCAAGAAAGGGTTGCACGATCAGGTGACAGACGGTGGCTTTCCAGTCGTTAAAATACTTAGCATTCTTTAATAGCTTTTTTTCCAATAATGAAAACAAGAAATGACTCTTAAACATGTTGACTCCCCTGAGCAAATAAATCATTATACTTGTGATGGGATAAGAAGGAACAAAGAATAGTGGATGTCAGGACAGAATCTCAGACTTGTACCCTCATTTAAAAACAACCACCACAACAAAACCATTTCCCACCAGTGTCAGTTCTGACAAACGATCATGACGCACTCTTTAGTATTCAAAATCTAAAAGTCACCACCTTAAGCCCACATTGCCATGTGTCACCATTATCAGAGGTAGAAAATAACCTCAGGGGAAAGTCTCATACGAACCTACACCAGGGCTCCCAAATCATGCAGTCCTGGTCGCTAATTGTTTTCTTAACCCCTCACATTTCTATTGACATACCTGTGTGTTCCCGGGGATAGAAATTTTAATATAGAGTACATTCTGTGATGGAGAACAACAGTAGCAATAACGAAACCAAGTATCCAACCAACCAAACAAGCAGCTAACCAAACAAGGAACCAACAAGCCAAACAAATAAACAACCAACACAACAAAAAGCCAGCTAACCAATAGCCAAACAACCAACCACCAATCCAAACAAACAAGCAAATAAGCAGCAAACTAACCAGTTAACCAGCTGAACAACCACAAACTCTAACCAGCTAACCAGATAGAGAACAAATGAGTTAGAGATGGCAATAAAAGTGAGACTTTTATTATTTGATTTTGAGATACTCAGAAGAGGTGCACAGTGGAGGTGGAGTTGTGTGGGGTGGCCCCACAAGACTCCTTGGAGAAAAGTGGGTCTTCAAGGGTGAGTAGGAGGTTTGAACTTCTCATGATTCATTCGCTCAAAGTCACCGACTCTTCAGCTGCAGCAAGCACACATGCATGATAGTTATCAGGTAGCTGTGCATTTAGCTCTTTTTCTGAGCTTCACCCTTGGATTCTAAGTGGAGGGAAGCAGCGTCTGAACTGTCTCTGGACAGAGTGAAACCCAGGAGAGCAGGTTCCTGAACTGCAGATCTGGCTATGTTCTGGTTCTTCGTCTCATTCTGGGCAGTGCCTTACTTAATGATGGCATCTGACACCTAGGAAGGGTCATGCATCTCCAGAAGGTTGGGTCTTTTTTTTTTTTTTGGTTTTCGAGGCAGGGTTTCTCTGTAGCCTTTGGAGCCTGTCCTGGAACTAGCTCTTGTAGACCAGGCTGGTCTCGAACTCACAGAGATCCGCCTGCCTCTGCCTCCTGAGTGCTGGGATTAAAGGCGTGCACCATCACTGCTCGGCCCCAGAAGGTTGGGTCTTTGAGGGCATCTAGTAAGTGGAGACTCAACTGTTGCTATTGTCAGCTTGGTGTCTTCATCTAGGCGGGAAAGGGGAGACTTAATGTCAACAGTTTCCCTTCGATTGATAAATTGGAGACAGACAGCTAGAGCTTAGAGTTTGTCAAATAAATCTTTAGGATTGAAATATAACTGCACTCCGTATCAAACTAAGAGGAACAACAGCACTCCCTAACTGCACTGACGTTGCTTTTGGAGTTGAAACAGTGAGTGATGATGTCAGAAGCTTGTTTTCTATCTTTGGGGGAAGGCAGTAGTCTGTAGTGGGTGGAGTCTGTGTCACAGGGGAGGGTCCTTCTTCTATGCCCATTCACCCCACTGTTGGCCAGACTCATTGCCGGTGTCTGGCGTGCATGTTTTCATATCTGTCCTATCTATACATGACAGGGGGGATATGCATATAAGAATCACTGTGTTTCTGTCTATAGGTGTGAGCGCATATCCATGTGTTATTATGTAGTTGTATGATGTTTTCACCTGCAAGTGTGCCTAGTTGTCTGTGTCTATACTGTCTGTGTATGCCTTGATTGTATGCAAATGTCTGTGTATATATCTTTGTGTGTGTCCTTGGTACATGTGTGAATATATTGCATATCTGTGAGCCTATAGGTTTTACTGTCACCTCTGTGTGTGTGTTTGCATGTGTGTATATATGTAAGCAGGTATGTGTGTATAGTTGTGTGTTGGGTGTGTCTGTATGTGACTGTTTAACTCCCTATGTGTGTTTGTATGTACATGTGAGTATTTGTGTGCATGTTATACGTATATATGATAAATGTATTTGTATATGTAGGTGGAGTATATATGTGTATGTATGTATATTTTTGTGTGTCCTAGATGTGTCTATGTCTGTCTCTGTGTGTCTGACTCTCACTCTCTCTGTGTGTATGTATATGCATCTGTGCTGACTAGTTTTATGCCAGCAGAAACAATGTAGGGTCATCTGTGAAGGACTCTTAACCAGGAAAATGTCTCCATTGGCCTGCATAGGCAAATTGTGGGGCACTTTCTTTATTGATGGTTGATGTGAGAGGGCCCCGCCCATTGTAAGCAGTGCCACCCTTAGGCATGTGGTTTTGGGGCATGTGAGGAAACAGACTGAGCAAGTCAGGAGGAGAAGGCCGGTAAGCAGCACTGCTCCACGGCATCTGCCATCTGCTTCCGTTCCCACCTCCAAGTTCCTGGTCCTGCCTGAGTTCCTGCCCTGACATCATTCCCCAGTGAGGGACTGTAATCTGAGAGCTGTAACCTTTCTTTCCCAAGCTGTTTTGGTCATGATGTTTTATTACAGTAACAGAAACCGTAACTAAGACACTTCTATAATGTGCATGTAGTTATTTGTTTGGAGGGAGTGTGTGTGTCTCTCTGTGTGTGTCTGTCTCTGTGTGCGTGTCTCTGTGTGTGTCTGTGTGTGTGTCTCTATGTTTGTCTGTGTGTGTACCTGTGTGTGTAGTGTGTGTGTGTCTGTGTGTATCTGTATGTGTGTCTGTGTGTTTGTGTCTATGTGTATCTGTGTGTGTCTATGTGTGTGTCTCTGTGTGTGTGTCTGTGTGTTTTTGTATGTGTCTGTGTCTGTCTGTGTGTGTGTGTGTCTGTGTGTGTCTGTGTGTGTCTCTGTGTATTCGTGTCTCTCTGTGTGTCTGTGTGTGTTGTGTGTCTCTGTGTCTGTGTGTGTGTCTATGTATGTGTGTGTCTCTGTGTGTGTGTGTGTCTGTGCCCAGGAAGTTGAGCCCACAGACCCTGAGCTGTATTTTCCCTGTAGTCATTTACAGCATGAGAAAGACTCCTACCTGCTCAACTGCTGGGTCAGATGTGAAAGGTTCTCTGGATTTATACCTCATCACTGTGAAGAGTCCAACAGGTGTATTGAGAAAAGATATTTATAGCCCTGCCACTCAAGAACTCAACCCCGAACCATGTTGAAAAGCAGTTCATGTTGAGGAAGCCCTGCCATGGCACTGGTGACTGTCACACTCTTGACTTTCACAGGCTGCTAGGGGAGGCTCAGCCCGCTCCACTCACCTTTTAAAATTACCTAGGGGCTGGTTTGCTGTATAGAAACAAATATCAGAGCAGAAATACTGCATGCCAGTTTTGGATATGCCATTAGCTTGCTGATTCTCACGTCTCTTCCCTTCCTAGTGTGATTAGAAACATGTTCGCTGGCCTCTTTTCTCAGCCACGAATACTCTGTGTTTATTTTGGAAAATGCTTTCTTTCTGGGCTCTCACATTGTGTTTAAATTTTGTCTGAATTTAGCTGGATGAAATAAGCTATAATTTTTTAGACAGTTTTGTCAAATAAGCCATAAAAATGTTTAGCCAATTTTTGATCCCCAGTTTCAGAGCTGGGCTCTCCTCCAGTCCCTTGTACCCTGGGAAGTGCAGAAGGAGCTCAGTGGCATATTTCTGCCTCATTTTCTAACTTTCTTCTTGGCAGATGTGTGTGCAATCTCAAGAAGCAGCATCATAAATATTTAAATCTAACTTGGCTAATTGGGGAGGAAGAAAGGAAAACACGAGAAAGGTAGGATTTGACACCAAAGAAGCATCGTGACTATTTTCGCTTTGAAAATTATTCTCATGGAGTTTGGGTATTTTGTTATGGCCTCTAATTTAGTATTTTAAAAACAAAGGTAAGTGCAAATCAGCTTCCTGCCTCTGGGGGCGGGAGCTCTGGAAGGAGCGAGTGGTTGATTCTACAGCTCACAGCTCACACTGTGAAAAGGTCCCCTCCCCTCCCTTATCCTGAGCGCCTCAAGCCATGAAGCGATGTGACTCACATGTCCTGGACTTTCAGAAATACTGCTCCCTGCGCTCGCTCAGTCCCATAGAACCCTGGGTCTCCTCGGGCCCTAAAGAGAGGAAGGGCTAACAACTCAGCTCTGGACCCGTTCCCTACTGATCTGTACATGGGCTTCCCTCAGTGGATTCTCAGTATCCTAGGCAGAGGGCTACTCCACAGCAGGGTATAGCAGATTCCTTCCCTGACTCCCACCTTTCTCCTTTGCGGCTTGGCATTTAAACACTATCAAATGGCCTGTATATTAATGACTTTCTTGATTGCTGTGACAAACACCTGACCAAAGCCACGCAAGGAAGGACAGGTTTGTCTTGACTCAGTGTTTGAAGATATAATCTTGTCACGGCAGAAGTGTGGGGTGGCTGGTCACCATCCATCTGCAGTTGGGAACGGAGAAATGAATGCTGTGTTGAGCTCATTAGGACCTCCACCTGTAAGATGGTGCTGCCCACTCAGGGTAGGTCTTCCCTCCTTGGTCATACACCTCTGGAGATGCCATCGTAGACATGCCCAGAGGTGTGTCTCCTAGGTGACTCCAAATCTTATCAAACTGACCAGGAGTATTAGTCATCACTGCTCTGCAGTGTTCTACAGTGGCATTTCCAGATTCCCATGGAGGCTATCAGCCTAGAATGCCACATGCTGTATACTAAGTATGGGCTTTGATAACAAAATTATCACATTTGTGGTGGTTGAAAAACACTATATATTTGTAAGTTGAAAACCCTGTGATCTGGGGCCAACGTGATTGGGTGATGGTGGGCGCTGTCTCCGGCTTTCGGAATATTAGCTTCTTACATCTTCACACAGTGAGAGAGAGCAGGAGCGGTCTCTCGAGCCTCTTTACTATGGTCACCAAACTCATCCTTGCATTTCTCCCTCAGGACCTAATCAGACCCCAAAGGTTCTACTGTTTAAAGCCACCAGAATGGCAGGTAGGATTTCAGACTCAGGTTCAGTCATAGGAGGCATTGCTCCCAGCTCAGTGTCTAAAACACCACCAATAATGACTTGTTCCTTGCCATCCCAGAAGATAACCTAAATACTCCATTTGGGTTTTCTAACTGCTTTGTTGCTAGTGGTGAGTAGGTACCTTGGAGGCAGAGACACTGAAAAGGATGGAGAGAAGGCAGGATCTCCTTGGCTACATTCTTTGCTTAGGCGACCTAGCAGGAAATTGTGTACAGTGAATTCTGTGTGTTCCATTCATCTGGACAGCCCCAAGCATATCTCAGCAGGAACATTGGAGACCAGAAATACTGTGAGGCGATTTTTGGAAACTCCATTCTGCTCTGTTGGAATGAGAAGTCATTTCAATTGACTTATTATTCCCCATGGTCCCTTTCATCCTAGGAGGCAACCTCCTCCAGGTAGGTTTTCTGGTGGGCAAGAGAATCCTTCACGTGCTGGGGTGATTACCGCACACAATTTCCTCCCTAATGAAATCCCGCCCTTCTTCACCAATCTCTATGTATACTAAGAGAAGAACTCTCACGCGTGTGAAAACCTAACCCGTGTGTACTTGAGATTTTTATTACAACAGCCTTAGAGATAGATGGCCCCACAGACTGTTGAATAAGGTTAAATTCAGACCTGTTCACTGACTCGTATTAGTCTGCACACAACTGCAAGGCACACAGGAAATCTGAGACGTTGGTTTTGAGCTCACACAAGCTCTCAGCAGTTACCAGGTTCACAAAGTCTTTACCAAAACATCTACGTGTTCAGAGCTGGAACTAAAGCAGCTCCTCAGAATTGGTTTGTATATATTAACTCAGTTGTGATTAAATAGCGCTTTGGTGAGTCTCTCTCTCTCTCTCTCTCTAATATATATATATATATATATATATATATATATATATATGTGTGTGTGTGTGTGTGTGTGTGTGTGTGTTGTCTGTCGTCTTTCTGTCCATGATGAATGTACACATGTGCCCATGTCTGTGCACACCCTGACGCCACAGGAGGATGGGGAGTGCCTTGCTTATCACTCCTGCCTTGTTCATTTGAAAGAGTCTCTGACTGGACCCGAAGCTAGCTTAGTGGGTAGCAAGTGCCAGGCTACCTCTTGTCTCTGTCCTCCCCGCCCAGCACTGGGGTCACAGGCACTCACAGCAGCACCTGACCTTTTATGTGGATGCTGGGGGCTTAAAGTCCGATTTTGAAGCAAGCACTCTTTTCTGCTGAGCTATTATTCCAAGCCTCTTCTCTTAAAAACAAACAAACAAACAAACAACAACAACATAACTAAAGTGGAAAGCCTCACATGAATTTCACCTTAGAAAATATATTCGGGTATTTAAAATTATAGATATTATTGATAACTTAGAGGTTATAAAAAAATGGCACCAAGTTTTTGGATATTTCCAGGGATTCTGCAATCTTCCCAGGGATGTGCTTCTTTTCACATGACTGGATAATTCCCAACTGAAAAGATAGGGTCTTGGTGCTACCACTAGCCAGCCACACAGCCATAAGCAAGACACACTGCTTCCTTGAATGCCAGTTTTAAAATGGATCATTTGACCAGCCCATCTCCAATATTACTCTATGGATGACGTAAGAATGGCATTTACTAATGGGGAGTGCTATACGGTGAAATAGGAAAAAGAATGAGAAGAAAATTTTTCTTTTGATATTGAATTAGAAATGATCAAAGTCATACAGAATAGCGCATGTCTCTGTGTTACATATTTACATATTTATTTCTCAATATGTTGTCATTAAAGCTCATTGGAAACCTATCATTATGGAGTTTGAAGGAATGGATTTATGAAGTTGGCCATCCTTTCACCTATATGACCTCATGATAATTTGAGAAGCAAAATTAAGTTTTATTTCATAAAGGCAAAAAAGGAGGATGTTCTTTGCATTGTGGGTGGGTTTTAGGAAGCCTTGCCATGCTGAGAGCTGTCACACTGCCCTGGCAGGTGAGAAGAGCCAGAGAGCTTTGCCCTGCGCCCGCTGTCAATGCCAAGGCCACCTTTGGGAGCGCTGATGATTCTTGAACTTTCTCTTGTATACATATCTTAGCAGAACTGGAAAGTTCATTGTGCTGGATGTCAAATGTCTCAACTTCTAAATTTTGTTATAATTCAATTGTGCATTTAACACATATAGTTAATGCTATTTTTAGCTGTTACCATGTAGAAGTTAGTTCCTTTAAAAATTTTTTTCAACATTATGTTTTTATCTATTATTTGGGAATTTTATAGAATACACCCGATCATACTCACTTTTCATTCCTCCATGATTTACCCTTTCACCCTTGTGCCCCCCATCAAGTCCAGTTTGTGTAGCCCATATACTCACTGGAGCATGGTCAAATTCCCAATGGCCAGGCCCTTAAAGACAATCAAGTTTCAGCACCCCCACGCCTACTGCTGGAAGCCATTAACTGGAAAGAGCTAGGATGCTCTTCAGGGCTTTCTGTCAAGACTGTTTCATTGTGTGTGTGTGTGTGGGGAGGGGTGTCACAGAAACCTTCAGTGGTATTGTTAACCTAGGAAAATTTTTGGTTCTTTCAGAATTCTGCCAAGGGATGAAACCTTGATCATTCTTGAAGGTCTATGGTATCTCTCCTCTCTCTTTGTGGCAAAGATTTACAAACAGTTTTCTAACCTAGAGTCACTCAAATCTTTCTAGAACCAGGGAAAAGAGCAAAACAAAAGAGCGTTGGGTGTGGGTCTTCTGTAAGCAGTCAGGAATCTGTTGTGGCTTGGGCTATTCCTCTCAGAGCCGCCCTTCTCTTGTTCTATGCTAAGACTGCACACTTATTCTTGCTTTTATCTTTTACAAACCCCAGTTGCAAAGGTCTAGGATGTTTTTCAGGATTAATGAAGCAGAAGTAGTTGGCGAGAGTTCTTGAAGGAAGTCTTAGAATGTGATCAGATAGTCACCACAAACCAGATGATTGATTCATTAGCGGTCCCAAGCCACCTCAGAAAAGCACAAGAGAGTAAACTGGACAACAAAAAGAAAAGCCACCCTGGCGCACTAGGACGGGATGGGTCAAAAGCCACATGGACCGCAGAGTAGAAACCAAATACTGCTCTAAAGTAGGGGGTGTTAAACCGCTCTCTCTCGGCTTAGAACGAGCTGCTTGGCTGCTCACCCAAGCTTATGCACGTGCGGTATGGAAATTGAGTAAAATGTTCAAACCTTGATAATCAATTTAAAAATCATTTTTTAAAAAAAGCCAAATGAGAATTTCTATGAAAACCGTGCTTCAGTATTAATAATTTTCTTTTGCAATATAATACAAAATCATGGCCATTGCAATGGACTTTATACTACTGTTGTTATCTAACATGCAGTTAGGGTTCTGGGGAGGTGGGAACGTGTGTGTGTGTGTGTGTGTGTGTGTGTGTGTGTGTGTTGGCATTTAATGATTGTAATTTTTCATATCTTCCCGTCTCTTGATGGTGATTTCTGATTGAAATGTTGTTGATTTACAGCGCGGTTAGCAGACCCTAAATCTTACTTCAACTTTCAGATTTACCCATCATCTTCCTTGAGCACCTCCTCTTCTGGGGGAAGTAGAAGGACCATGCTGCTAATGCCAGATGGAGTTAGAAGTGCAGTTACATAGCTGGCCTCTGGGTGTCTATGGTGACATGGAAGGGCTCCTTGGAACTGAAGGGCACTGTAGGGCAGGAGTGGGACTTCTGCCTCCTGCCTAGGTCTACACTTTATGAGTGCCTGCCTGTTGTTCCTCCATAACCTCTCAGGTACCTCGAGGAGGGGATCTGCCTCATGACCTGGACATGGTGATGAATGGCTCAGGCCCTTTCTCACAAAGGGGAAGAGAGAGGGATATTTTATCACTGTTGGGCGTCCAGGCTTCCTCTGTGGATCCACTGAATCTGCAGTGTGTGGTAGTAGGCTTTGGTAGACCTACCGAGGATAAAGATTTAGCTCTCAATGTGATCTTCTCTCCCACAGCCCCAGGGGGTGAGTGAATCAGGTGTTCAACCTGCTGCAGGTGGATCTCAGATCCTTGGCATTTCTCGGTGCAAATGACTATAAGGTCATAGGTTTTGTTCCCCACCCCCATCTCGTGATGCTGCATAGAATAATTACTGTCTAGAAGTTTCCTTTTTTTTTTTTTTTTTTTTTTTTTTTTTTTTTTTTTGTGACTGTGCACATGCATCCAATGCACTGTAGGATTTTGGTGGTTGCCTTTGTTTATTTGAGCAAGCAAAAGAAAACTTTTCTTTTTTTTTTTTTTTTTTTTTTTTGCTTAGATGCACTTTCCTGGTCCTCTAATTATAGAAATCAAGCTTTTACTAGGCAAATAATAATTAAAAAAACCCAATCAGTCAACAAACCAACCAACCAAACAAACAAACAAATAAAAATTTACCTATTGGTAGTTCTGAATTGCTGCCTCCTTTGGTTCTAAATCAGTGACGTATATAAAGAAGGAAAGCCGGGAAACGCACCGCGTGTCACTCCTTATGTCTGCCCCATCTTGCCAGCTTTCAGATTCCTCTGAAGTTTGTTTTTCTTACGGTGTTCAGGGGTCTTCATTATAGTTTATTTTTGTTATAGCTCTGTTTCCCCAGAAGCAGCAGTCAATGTAATGTTTAATGTAATATTTTACCTTAAGCCACTTAGCAATTCCACTCACTCAGAAGCTTATGAATCAGACCTGATTAAGTGTTGTCCACACACAACGTCAGCTGATTAAGCCCCAGACAGCTCAGACTAGCATTGGGAGAAGGGGCCCGAGGAAGGAGGGTGCGGCCATGCTTCCTTTCCAGGGACGGCTTCTCCTTGTCCCCAGCTGTGCCGCCTGCTGATGTGGACCTTAGCCAGTCTCCTCCAGCCTTAGCTTGAATAAAGCAGGATTACATACGAAGGCAAGTAAGTATTCAAGATGTGTTTATAGATACACAGTTAAGCTTGTGAATACATTAACGAGTTTTCTGGGGGAAAAGTTCTAGATCTCATCAAGTTGACTGTCAGCGCCAACCACCACCATGACCACCGTTGGCAGGAAGGGTTTACACGATCTCTCCTGTGTGTTCTTCTTGAGGCCGCTGGTACCTTATTCTGCATCCTGTTCTCCTCCTTTGCATCAGCACAATGGCATGAATCCTCTCTCAGCACGGGAGCTGGACTGGGATCAAATACTATACGCACATTCTTTTTCCTCCCCTTCCGTTTGGAGTAGTTCCCGACTATGACTTTTAAAAAAAAAACAGCAAAAACGATAACACGGCGTCTGTCTTATATCATTAGTGTTATTTATAGGCACCCGGCAGATTGTGAGCTAAATCACACGCCGAAAGGTAGAAATCCGGTACTCCGTGGTAGAAAAAGAGAGGCATTTTGTAGTTACATGTAATTCAATTAAAAAGGGAAGTTACAGAAGAACCATAGAAACATAAAGACTCTGCCCCAAATTGGAAAACTGCTTATGGAAATTAGAACAGGAAGCATTGTTCTTTCATCACTTAGAAGCTTCAGGAGTGATTAATGAAGGCGCGTTTGTGCATTTCACACAGTAATTAAACACTCACCGTGCTCTGAAGTGATAGGCTTTAAAGCTTAGCTAAGAAAATTTGTTCTATTCTAACTTAAACAAATACTGCTAATTTGCCTGTCCAGCCATGCAGCTTGACACAGTATCTTTATCTAAGCGCCAGGGAAATCATGTTAGGCACAGACGTACCATTAGCCTGCGTGATCACCTTCATGGTTCAAGGAACTGCCTCATTCTCCACAGGTTACAGTCCAGTGTCTTGGGCATGCCTTGGGAATGCACTGGAATGAAAAGGGCCTGGTGTGGGATGGTGTGAGGAAAACATTTGGCAGCTGGAGGTCGTCCTGTGGTCCTTGCATGTTAGCAGTTCCTTCTTGGTCTGTGCTAGAAGTACTAGCTTCAGAATCTTAGAGTCTTCATCACACCCAGGACCAGCTGAATGCTGTGTTCATCTTTCTTGAGGCTGGTGGCAATGAAAACAATTCTCACCTCAAAGGTGATAAAAGATAGTTTATTCTGAAATGCAGATTAAAGCTACCCTGAAGCCAGTGTGGTAACGGTTTTGTGAAGTTTTATATAAGCAATAGAACAAGGAAAGGTGCAAATCAAGATGCCTTTGAAACACATTGATGGGAACATCAGGCTGAGGGTTACAGAAAAGCAAGACAATCTCTTTCAGGTCTCAGATGCTCTAGTGATAACCCTCACTTTTGGATTGGTGGAAGCTAGGTATTTGCTAAAAACACATTTTTAAGTTTTCAGTAGTCACAGGATGATAGGCCAGACATTGGACTGGCAATGAATGACCTTCAAAACAAATAGATAATCCAAGATGGTTTGGTTCTGGTCTTCAACATTTAAACTCTCTGTAATCCTCAAATTTAGCCATTTGGCCTTGTAGAATTTTTAATGCAAGTATGATTTCTTCCTTCCCCTTGGAACTTCAATTCACTTGTGGAAACCACGTGATTCCTTTTGTATGACTTTTCGTGGGAGATTTGAACAAACATTTATTTACCCCAGATACACCCAGCCTCCCTTGGTGAATTTAGCCAGCATTACTTATAGGAGGCTGGGTGACTCAAGGTATCTGCATCACACAAAAAAGGCCTTGCCGGTTTGACTCTTGAAAGCTACATCCTTGGAGCTCACTCTGTACAATCTGCAGGCAGCTACGACACCCAAGCATCTCTCTTCCCCCAGTACTGTTTACTGCTCATGTAATCTCTGAGAGGGGCCTCATTTCATGAGTTTCTATCCTTCTTTCCACTGGGGGATGTCACGATAACTGGAACTTCCATTTATGGTGCAGGACAATTCTGTATTCTGTCAATCATGTTTTAAATAAATGCTGATTGGCCAGGCAGGAAGTATAGGCAGGAAACCAGACAGGAAGTAGAGGTGAGAACAGGAGAATTCTGGGAAGCAGGAAGCTCCCTTGGCATTCCTGCGCAGTCCATCTAAGAAGCAGGATGTAAGCTGCCCCACTGAGAAAAGGTACCGGCCATGTGGCTAACATAGATAAGAACAATGGGTTAATATAAGTTACAAGAGCTAGTAAGAAGACTGAGCTAACGGGTCAATCAGTTTATAACCTAATGCAGACTTTCTGAGTGATTTCCTTTGGGGCTTGCCAACTGTGGGGTACCGGGTGGGACAGAAACCCCAACAAGCAGGCTCTCAACATTACACATTTACAAGAGGAATCCCTGCCCTGCTCCTAGAGAAGGAAAGAGATATTCATCAATACCCTGGTCTGATGAGATCTGGAAAAAACAGACAGTGAGGGATCACTGCACGGGAAACCCATCTTCATCTCTGGAGAACTTCCTGCAGGATTTTAAACAATATGACAAGATCACGTGTAGAACTCCTGCTCAGGGCCAGTGCTGCCTAGGTGCTAGAGACGGGAAAGTGAAGGGGCCACAGTTCCTCTCCCCCAAGAACGGCCAGTGAGCTTTGGATGCAGAGACTCTGCCTGGCGTCAAGATGGAAGCGAGTGACAGCAGCAGTTCATGGGGCTGGCATGAGGGACAGAGGGGTTTCCCGAGCAGGGTAGGCTGAAGGTTTGACCTCCCCCAGTGGTGTAGGAGGGTTCTTGTGTATTTCTGTGCTTTCGTTGTTTAATAAAGAGAATGCCTTGGCCTGTAGGATAGGACAGCCCTTAGGTGGGCGGAGTAGACAGAACAGAAGGCTGGGGAGAAGGGAAGACACAAGACACCATGATGCCTTTACCTGAGATGGAGATAGGTTAGAATCTTCCGGTAAGCCACCACCTCGTGGTGATGCACAGACTACTAGAAATGGGTTAGTTTAAGATGTAAGAGTTAGCTATGAAAAGGCTAGAGATAATGGGCCAGGCAGTAATTTAATTAATACAGTTTTTGTGTGGTTATTTCGGGCATAAGCTAGCTGGCGGCTGGGAGCTGGGCAGCCCGCACCCTTATACTACACCCCAGGAAAAGGCAAGCCAGACTGTATAATTTGTGGCAGCTGTAAATGGCTGCCAGCCTCCCTCATCTTACGACCAAGGATGAAGGATTGGGAACTGGTGGAGTAAAACATCTGTCCTGGCTTGAGAAAGGCTCAGAGAAGTGGCTATTTATTCAGAAAGAGCTTCACCTCCCTGCCACTCTGGTGGCATCTGAGTGGCTTATGAGGGAGCAAGTAGATCTTTATTATAGTCCATCAGACCCAGGTTCAATCTCAGCTTTTCATTTGCTGAGTGGTGACCCTGGATAAGCCACTAACCCTGTCTGAGGAAGCTTTCCCTTCTTGTGTAGTCCATGAGACAATCATTTCTGCGTTCATTTACATGCTGAGCCTGAAAATGGTAATTGTTAGATCACCTATGGGGGGAAATCTGGCCCTCCTAGGAATGGGTCCGTTCCAAACAGAAAGCCCTAGGTGGCAAGGGCTCCAGGCAGAACAAGTGACCATCATCACATACTAACTAGTCCCTTGTTCTCCCAGGAATGCTCTTGAGACTTTTCAAACACCTGCCTCAGCCAGAAATATAAGAAAACATAATGTCTCTTAGTTTATTTTAATGTCAGCCTAACTTGGACCCATTACCTCATGGGAACCTTGAAAGAACAGGCTCTGCTCTCCCCCGGCAGGCCTGGAGCATCTTATTTTAAACACCACTCTGCGCCGTGTTGCCCATTTCCCTGACAGCATGAATAAAGCTGTTGCCTGAGGATGATTTGACTGTCTGTCTCTTGAAACCTCCCTTCTCCTGCAGAACCCTAAAATCTAACAACAGCAATCACAGCAAGAGCGACCTTCCAAGTAAACGAACCGACAGCCCACAGAGCGTGCGCTGTGTACCGTGGCTAGCGAAGGCTTGTGCAAACAAGCACGCAGAACCGTTTTTTGCAGATTCACTCGTTTGGAAGCGTGAGGATGCCGAGTTCAAAATCACAGATTTCCGTGCAATTGTTGAACTCAGATGTGTGAGCAAGTCAGAGATACCGGAGTATCTGTGGGGCACTCTATATGCAGTGTGTCCCTTGGAAAAGCAACTGCCCCCGTGTTCTGTATGTCTATCAGCTGGAAGTACGCCAGACAGGTAGTGGAGAAGCTTGTTTTCAGATCTTTGTCTAGTCGGACCCGGCCAAGTCCTTTCAGGATGGACTCCAGGGATGGCAGTAGGGCTGCTTCAGGGTTTGCAGAGTTTCTTTATGCAGAACTGATTGGTCCCATCTTTCCCCATGTATAATACACTTTCATCCCTAAACACACCCCACCTTAGAGTTACGCCACATGGCCTCTCCACGCTGTAATTCTTACGGACAGCTTGTGCGTCTTCTCAGCAATAGGCCTGTGCCTATAGTCCTGTGTATGGTGTCGGCTCAGTGTCTTGAAGAATTCAAGGAGAGTTTGTGAGTTACAATAAGTCACTGAGCCCACGCTCATACCTAGAGCAAAACGAGAAGGGCCTCAGACTTTGGGAGCGTTGTGATGTTTTACCACAACATGGTATTCACCAACAATGTTTGGTGGCCCGGGAGGAGCACGAGGTTGGGCTGAGATTCCGAGTTATGGAGTGGCTGGGTAGAAGCGTGTGATCACACTTGGTGATTTGGCCCTTCCCACACCCACCTGGACAGAACTCTCTCTTTGCAGCTGTGTATATGCAAGCAATTGTAGGTGATAAAATCTGGAACCGACCTGAATAATAAAGGGAGCTTCAAGATGGATTGTTATAGAGTAAATAAATTAGTCAGCACGTGTAAAATAGTGTTGAGCGCATAGAAAGTATTCAGTCAAGGGTCTGATATCTCAACATGGTAAGTCCAGCCTCCAGTTTGCAACTCTCTTATCTGCTATCAGCTTTTCCTGGTCTGTCTCCAAAGGAAAAGGCCTACCCCATCATTTCTGTTACAGAAAGGTGAGGGATCCTCTTTTTTAAATATACCACAGCTCATTAGTATGATCTGAGTTACATTTCTATTCCACTGTCCATGGTCAAACCAATGCCACTTGTTTAATGACATCATCTGTTTCAACTGAGACAATTGTCCAGGCAAGAGAGATGGATTTCACTGAGATAGAAAGGCAGAAACTGTTGGACAAGACACCCTTCCTCGGTCCTGCATGAGTATCAGACAAGGATGGCTTGCTTTGGGACGCTGAGATGGTGAAAATTGGGGAGAGGGGGACAATTCTGTATTTGGTCAATCATGTTTTAAATAAACGCTAATTGGCCAGTAGCCAGGCGGGAAGTATAGGCGGGATAACCAAACAGGAAGCAGAGGTGGGGCAATGAGAACAAGAGTATTCTGGGAAGAAGAAAGCTCTCTCCACAGTCCTGCCCAGACAGGGAAGAAGGAAGACGTGACCTGCTCCA
>JAQHUG010000226.1:2271490-2285248 GCA_028555095.1 Dicrostonyx torquatus | reverse complement strand
CTGATTTCTCTTTGTAATTTGGTAAGAGTTTGCATTATTTTGGCCTTAGATTCTCTTGCATGTCCAAAACTATCTTCATTGGCATTTGGTGATGTAGTGTTATTTTATCTGTCTTTTAGTAGATAAAGCTTGCCTGTTGTAAAGAGGCCACTTGGTTGTTTCCCGGCCACCCGGCAGCTCAGACCCAAAATGAACACACAGATACTATATTATTTAAAACACTGCTTGGCCCATTAGTTCTAGGTTCTTACTGGCTAACACTTATATCTTGATTTAACCCATTTCTAGTAATCTGTGCATCCCCATGGGCCTGTGGCTTACCGGATAATGTTCCGTCCAGCTCTGGAGGAGCTCCATGGCTTCTCTCTGACTCTGCCCTTCTTTCTCCCAGCATTCAGTTTAGTTTTCCCTGCCTACCTAAGTTCTGCCCTATCAACAGGCCAAAGCAGTTTCTTTATTCACCAATGATATTCACAGTGTACAGAGGGGAATCCCACATCACTTGCCTGAAGACCAGAGTTCAAAGCAGCCTTACAAACCAGGCAATGGTGGCACACACCTTTAATCCCAGCAGTCACACTAGTTTGCCATACAAACCAGGTGGTAGTGGTGCACACCTTGAATCCCAGCCCTAGAGAGGAATATAAGGTGGAAGGAGACAGCTTTCAGGCATAGTCTTATTCTGAGGATTCCTGGAGGCAGGATCGCCATTTCAGTCTGAGGTAGAGGTAAGAGCCAGTGGCTGGCTGTTTGCTTTTCTGATCTTCAAGTTGAACCCCAATATCTGTCTCTGGGTTTCTGTTAACAGTGCTACATGGTTATATGCACAGTCTTAAGATTGCTACAGTGGAGTTAGCAGTAGCAGTAACTGTCGGAGAATCAACTATGTGGTGTTCTGGTGTAGAAGGGTTCTTCTATATTTTGTATTGCTTTCATTGGTTAATAAAGAGACTGCCTGGCCTGTAGGACAGGACAGCCCTTAGGTGGGTGGAGTAGAGAGAATGGAAAGCTGTGAGAGAGAAGGCATTGGGAGACGCCATGATCCTCCTACCCGAGATGGACGTATATTAGAATCGTCCAGTAAGCCACCATCTCGTGGTGACACACAGACTTTTAGAACTGGGTTAAAAGAAGATGTAAGAATTAGACAAGCAAAGGCTAGAGATAATGGGCCAGGCAGTAATTTAATTAATATAATTTTTGTGTGGTTATTTCAGGCATAAGCTAGCTGTGCAGCTGCGGCCAGGAGGCAGGCGCTGGGAACAAACAGCAGCGCTCCTCTCAGATGCTGGGAACACAACCTCCTCTCATTACAACAGTGTTCTTAGTCACAGTGGCCCTGGTAAAACTGTGGCAGCTGTTACTACAATTAGGATCTCTTCTTCTTCCCAAGTCTGCTGTCTGCTCAACACATCCCTGCTACCTTTTGTCCACTCCCTGCCTGCTCTCACCCCAGTTTCAGGATTCCAGGTCCCAGGTTCAGTTTCCTTCCTCCCTTCACAGCCATGCACAGGCCTTTCTCCTTCCAGAGTTAGACCCAGCCTCAGAGCTCTCCCTGGCCTACCCCATGCCCTCCTCAACTCTGCCCAGGGATCCTCACTGCTCCTGGAGCACAGTGACAGGGATAGCCCCGCCCCTGTGCTTCGGCCATGCTGTTCCCTCTATGTAAAGCTATTCCTCACTTCATTCTGGCCTCTCTAACTTTGCAGATTAAGATGTTGCCAATAAGAAATCCTGTTTCCTGTCTGCTTTCCAGACTCTATGCTGTGAATTTTTGATTGAAGTTAAAAAGAACAACTGAATTTCTGTTATATTTTATAGCATATATTTGTTGTACAAAATGGTGTTGTTAGTATATTTTCTTTTTTCTTTTTTCGAGACAGGGTTTCTCTGTAGCTTTGGAGCCTGCACTGGAACTAGCTCTTGTAGACCAGGCTGGTCTCGAACTTACAGAGATCTGCCTGCCACTGCCTCCCAAGTGCTGGGATTAAAGGCGTGCACCACCACTGCCCGGCATATATATATAATGTTCTTTGATATTTGGTGCCAGGTTCCCATTCTTCATTCTTGAAGTGGTATGGGACCATGGTCTGTATTCTGTCAATTATATTTTAAATTTAAAACTATAAACTGATTGTCCAGTAGCCACACAGGAAGTACAGGCGGGACAACCAGACAGGAAATAGAGGCAGGCCAATGGGAACAGGAGAATTCTTGGAAGAAGGAAGTTCCTTCGGCAGTTGTGAGCCCACCACAGAAGAAGCAAGATGTGACTGCCTCATTGAAAAAGGTACCGAGCCATGTGGCTAACACAGATAAGAATAATGGGCTAATCTAAGTTATAAGAGTTAATAAGAAGCCTGAGCTAATGGGCCAATCAGTTTATAGTTAATGTAGACATCTCTGTGATTTCTTTGAGGGAACAGGGCAGGAAAGAAAACCCCTTCCTCTCCCTAGATGGTTTCCCTTCTCTTTCCATGACACTCCCCCAAGTCTATCTTCTATATATAAGAAGAAACTTACGCTATTTGTCTTTCTGAGTCTGAATTATTTTGCTTTATTTTTCCAAAATACTCAGGAAACAAAATTCTGTGAATTTCTAAACATTTTCCTCTTCAACAGCTTTCCATAATGCTATACTTTTCAGGGACATAGTAATGATATAACACGGTAAGAAGCAAATATTTTTACCCCTGGTTTTCTGAAAATTGAATTTACATGACTTCTGTCTTTAAGAATTGGTTTCTAAAAGTGAAATGAATTAGCAAAAAAGAAGAAGCAATTATTCCAGTGGAAGAGTTAATTAATAGCTACATACCTGCCATTTCTTTAGTTGATCATTATCCTCTAAAGTTTAATTATTATTAATTAAAACTCAAAGATTTCCTCAAGATATTTGCTCCCTCGTATTGTATAAATGTCGCTGCTTTTTTTTTTTAAAAATAAAAACTTAGAATTATTTTGTTTTATGTGTATGGGTGTTTTCCCTACATGTATGTATATACAACATATGTGTGCCTAGTAACCAGGGAGGTCAAAAGAGGGCACAGATATCCTGGGACTAGAACCATTCCTCCAGCCCCTGAGCATCTCTTCTTAATAATATGATTAACATAGTAATTATGTCAATCAAAATTTTATTGGCACATAGTCACTGTGTATAAGTATCCTGGGACATTTTCACACAAGGAAATAGTATCCTTTGAGTATGTTCTACCCTCATCATTCCCTATTATCTACTTTCTCCCTCTGACCATTATTCTATTTTGATTCCTTAGACAATTTAGAATCCGCTTTCATGCTTTATATATTTTAGTTTTTTCTTTTGTTTCTTTGAGACAGGGTTTCTCTGTGTAACAGTCCTGGCTGTCCTGGAACTCACTGTAGACAGAAGTTTCTGTCCTACATGGTCCTGCAGCTGTTCAGGCCC
The DNA here is from genome assembly GCA_028555095.1 of Dicrostonyx torquatus. Lineage (NCBI taxonomy): Eukaryota > Metazoa > Chordata > Mammalia > Rodentia > Cricetidae > Dicrostonyx > Dicrostonyx torquatus. The sequence goes on along the minus strand of JAQHUG010000226.1, from coordinate 2,281,818 downwards.
AAAGAAGCACACAGAGGTGTATAGTAATTATAAATTGGTTGGCCTGTTAGCTCAAGCTCATTATTAACTAGCTCTTACAACTTAAATTAACCCACAGTTCTTGCCTGTATTAGCCATGTGGCTTGGTACCCTTTTAGCAGTGAGGCATTCTTATCTTGCTTCCTCTGTTTGGTTGGTGATTGACTTTCTGCCTTTCCTCTTCCCAGAATTCTCCTAGTCTGGTCACCCCACCTATATACTTCCTGCCTGGCTACTAACAAATCAGTATTTTTAAAATCAATGTGAGTGACAAATCTTTCAAGAACATTTCTCACAGCAACTCACTCTGTAGACCAGGCTGGCTTCAACGTCACAGAGATCCATCTGCCTCTGCCTCCCAAGTGCTGAGATTAAAGGCTTTACTGTTGTAAAGGGGGGGGGGGCTATGTCCTGCTGCCGAGAAGTGGGGCCATTTTCCTGGCACCTGGCTCCCAGCCGCCAGCTAGCTTAGGTCTGAAATAACCACACGACAATTATATTTATTTAAATACTGCCTTGCCCATTATCTCTAGCCTTTTCTTGGCTAGCTCTCATATCTAAAACTAACCCATTATAAAAGTCTGTATGTCACCACGAGATGGTGACTTAGCGGAAGATTCTAACCTGTATCCATCTGGGCCAGAGGATCATGGCATCTGCCTCACTTCCTTCTCTCCCGCCACCTTCTGTTCTGTCTACTCCGCCCACCTAAGGGCTATGTCCTATTTTACAGGCCAAGGCAGCTTCTTTATTAACCAATGAAAGCAAAAAAAAAAAAACCACACACACACAAAAGAACTCTTCTACACCAATGCACCACCACTGCTTGACTTATATTTATAATTTTTATATTCATTTAAAATCTGGAATTCATAAATGAGAGAGAACATGCAATATTTGTCTTTCTGACTTCATAAGATGATACCCTCCTGTTGAGTTCATGGACCACACTTTCTTTGCCCATTCCTCCATTGGTAGATACTTAGGTCACTAGCTATTGTGAACAGTACAGCAATAGACATGGAGGTGCAGTATCTCTGATATGCTGACTTAGAATCTTTTCGGTAAATACCAGGAGGTGTAAAGGGACTGTTCAGTCTTAAGGGAACCTCCATATAAATTTCTGTAGAGGCTGTATCAGTTCACATACACACCCAGTGTACAGGGACTCCCTTCTGGCCACATCTGCACCGGCATTTGTTGCTTCTTGTTGTCTTGAGGACGACCATTCCAGAACGAGCAGAACTTCAGTGTGCTTTTAATTTGCATTTCTCTGATAGCTAGTGATGTTAGACAATTCTCATATGCCTATGGGCCATCTCTAATCCATCTTATTGATATAATTTTTATTCTTTAAGATTTATCTTATTTTTAATTATGTGTATGTGTGTGTCTGCATGGGATTACATAAACACGAGAATAGGTGTCCTCAGAGACCAAAGGTGTTGAACTTCTAGAGCTGGAGTTACAGGCAGTTGTGAGATACTCCACATGGATTCTGGGAACTGAACTCAGGTCCTCTGGAAGAGCAGCCAGGGCTCTTAAATTGCTGGACTGTCTCTTCAGCCTTGATATACTTTTTTAATGACTTATTTCTTTCAGCTATGATTTCCTTACCTGTAAGTAGTCATCTTACCTTAAAGAAGAGTGAAGATGGTATGGACTAAGGAGTAGAAAAACCTTTATAAACTATAAAATATAATAATACTAGAAACCCAGGGCCACAGCTTTTATCTTGTCTCTCATTTTTCCTTTAGACACAGACTTCCTCTCAAAGACTGTGTCCTTGTTACAATGATTAATGTGGAAGAGGAGTAATGTTGTTTTCACCTAATGGAAATGACGTTGGCTATAAACCATGAGCTCCTTAATGATCAAATAGCTGTGTTAATTAAGAATTTACACTTTCGGTGTTTAATTGAGAAGATTAACATTCCCAGGAATTAGACATTGTTTTCTTGATTGCTAATTTATCCTGTTTCTGTTCAACATAGTAACATCTATGCCTTCATCTTTCAGGTGAAAATATGCTCTCTTTATTGGAACTATTAAGAGTATTGAGTGCAGTATCTTATAATGGATAAATTTTTAAAAATTCAATTTACAAAAAAAAGAGCAATCCCAAGAGACATAAAGAAGTAGAGGTTGAACAGGGAAATTGGAGAGCCATTCAGACCGTCTGTAAATACAGTGCCCGTCATCATTGGCTGCAGCTCAGAAGAGTGTTGGTATCATAGCAATCTGAGTTTATTTTTTTCCAGATGAAATAGAGATTATTCTCTAACAGGATTTTGTGTGACATACCTGTAGAAGACAAAACCGAAATGATCTTAAATTAGCAGTTCTAAAAGACGGCTCTTGAATTATTCATCTTTTCAGTAGAAAATACGCCCCATCCCCTTGTCTCATCTAAAGACCTCAAGCTACAGTTTAGTTCAAATATAGGTGTAAAAGACAAATACACAAAGTATGTATTGCATCTTCATGCATATAGAGTACATTTTTAAAGTACATATTTTAAGATAACATATTTAAAGCAAATCAAAATAAAAAGTGTTTTTTTTTTAACCTCATTGTCGTAGAATCCTTTGAGGAAGGAGCTTTGTCTCATAACTAATGCAATGCTAGCATTAATTGGTTGAACCCGAAGGAATTTTCACCTAATTAGATACCCAGAGAGAGTGGGTATTGCTTCCAGGCAATTCACATTCCCGGAAGCAAAAACTACCTGCACGTTGTTGACACGGAGGTTGCACATTGCTGTTGATGCTGGCCGCCCTGCTCCATGGCAGAGTTCTGTCAAGGCTGTGAGCCTCACGGAGTCTCTCCCTGCCACTGTGGGACTCCGCAGCTGTCCTGTGAGCATGTGGTGCCCTCTGCTCACAGGGGTCATGGCTTCTCATGCGATCCAGGATAGAAATGGTCAGGAAGCACTTTCTGTCAATGCATCTCATGAAGAGGATGACCTGTATGGGAATCGCCTCCCTGAACCCCCTGGGCACCTCTCATGTCTGAGGCTTGTCATGGAGCTGAGTGTAGCATGAGCGAAATGTAAACAAATAACTCAAACTTGGAATTACAGCCACGCTGCAGCAAACTCTTAGAGCAGGAGCTGGCACATGGCCTCAGTGGGTGGCCATGTCTATGACTTCCACTGACCATGGATGGCATCTGGGGTTTCCTGTCCCTTGACCATGTCCTACTCTGTGGTGGAGGGCTATGGAGTCCCTTAAGTCAACTTCTGGCCAGCAGAGCCTTCCCACAGTGAAACAGAGGCGCTTCCTGAGGCTCAGGGTGATTTCTGTCAGGCCGCTGTGTCCCTAAGCTCTTCTATGGCTTGTGAGCTAATATTAGCGGCTTGCCTTTTCAGTAGAAATTCTTTCTGTCCTCAGAAGGAATTAAACTGATGGGGCAGAATGGGCAGGGGTGGGGTGGGGTAGAATGACATTTAATCACCCAGCAACTTGACAAGCACTGATCCTGTTTTTATTACTTGGGAGTTATCATGGCTTTTCTACGTTATTAGCTATCCCCTTTGTCTCATTTTTAGAACATTGTGTGATGGAGATGGAAAGTGAATATTAAATAGCCAATATCTAATCCAAAGGAAGTAGAAACAGCTAAGCTAGACAGTGGTCATCCTCTGGGCATCTTTAAGCTTTTCAGTGAGAATGTAACACTAATTCTCTGCTTCCTCCGCTGTGCACCTTGGCCCGTGGCAGTCCAGGCAGTTGGTTCTCCTTCGTATCTGCTTTTGTCACTGGGAAGGGTTGTTTGGAGGTTTCCTTGCGTCATGGCAAATTGCTTAATCGTTCTGCCAGGGTTTCAGTCCTAAAGTATAAGCCTGGCAGGACTTGGAAATGGCTCCATAAATAAAATGCTTGCTATAGATGTGTGAAGACCTGGGTTTAGATCTCAGCACCCTCTCAAGAAGCAGGACATGGAGGAGCCTGCTTGTAATTCCAGCACTGGAGAGGTAGAGATAAGATGATCCTCAGCCCCTGGCCAGCTAGCCTGGCTGAACCCATGAACTTTAGGTTCAGTAGAGAGAGACTGGGGAAGATGCCTAATGTTGTCCTCTGGCCTCTACAACACACAGGGTCTGAACACAGATCTGTTGTAAGAGGCGAGCAGGCTGCGTCCCGCTGCCCAGCTAGCTTAACCCCAGAAATAACTACACAAAAACTGTATTCATTTAAACACTGCCTGGTCCATTATTTCTAACCTCTTATTGGCTAACTCTTACATATTCATTTAACCTATCTCCATTAATGTGTATCGCCACTTGACTGTGGCTTACTAGCATGAGTCTAACCAGCGTCCGTCTCAGGCAGGAGAAACGTGACATCTGCCACACTGCCCTTCTTCCCAGCAATCTGTTCTGTCTACTCCACCTACCTGATTTCTGCCCTATCAAAAGGCCAAGACAGTTTTCTTTATTCACCAATACAAAATGAAGAAGCACCTCCTGCACCATGAACCGAACCCAAAGGGACATTCTGCTGTAAGGAATCGCAGTGTGTGTATTAGGTCACGTTTGCCTGGTAGTATATGTTACTAGATGGTTATTTATTTTCATGACAATTTTCTGATTGAGGCAAAATCCACCAGTGTTTTATTTTGAGAGTGGAATATCCCATAGAGATCAAAGAACAGGCTACTCTGTGCCTTGCTTGCTTGTTTGTTTGTTTGGTACAACAGATGTTGTAATATTTTTCTTCTTTCCACCATCCGAGCACTCTGAGCAGTGATTCCAGTGCAGGTAGGGTGGGGGTTTTTATCAACATGTTCTTCAGCCGGATCAAGCTCTGATGGTCCAGATGAAACCCTGCAAATGCCTTTAAGAAAGTAGAGTGTCCGGGAGGCAGAGGCAGGTGAAGCTATGTGAGTTCGAGGTCAACCTAGTCTACAGAGCGAGTTCCAGGACACAGAGAAACCCTGTGTTGAAAAACAAAACAAAACAAAAAAAGAAAGTGGGGTGTCAAGGGCTTTGTAATCACACAGCTTTGGCTCTGAAGCCACAGTCTCTTTCAGAGCCACCACGGGCTTCGGGAGGATGTGAAATCCTCCCAATGGATGCTTTCATTTGTTGCTTAACAGCATCCGTCCAAGTGTCTTTCTGAAGATGCTGTTTCCATAGCTATTCCTAAATGATAAAAATAGGTGTGGGGCATTTGCCACTCAGATAGGTTTGGGAAATGATGGGTTTAGCATAGAGACAGACTCTCTCTCTCTCTCATTATTTTCTTATACATTACATCCTGACCACAGTTTTCCCTCCTTCCACTCCCCCCAGTTCTCCCTCTCCAACCTCCCCTCTCCCCAAGATCCTCTCCTCCTGGAAGTGGCTTTTGTCAGGCATGTTATCACAGATGTGAGACATGGAGCAAATACACGCTGGCTCTCCTGCTCTCCACAACAGAGTTGGTGTGTTGTGCAGTATAAATGCGCCTGCGTTACTGCCCGATTGCACTGCACCTAGGGCTGTGTTCCTAGGGAGACCTGTGCTTCTCACTGATCGTGTGGATGCTCGTCTGTAAGTCTGTGTGCTTATCATTTCTCCAGCCTCACTGAGTGGAATATTGTTAACCGTGGAGCCACTTTTGTGTAGCTAACAGTTATCATGGGTGTGGAAGTCAGCTTTATACTCAAAAAAATAATCTCAGCTCTCATGATAGAATATAATATGAAGAGGCTGAAATTATGCATATATGTGCATGCATGTATGTGCATGCATGCATGCACGCACACACGCATACACATACAAACACAGAGTATACACCATTACCCTACTGTTGAAGGTGTATTGAATATAAATCACTTTTTAAGAAAGGTTAAAAATAAAATCTGGATACTTAAAGATAGAAACTAAGAAGGAAGGTACTTTCTGAAACAGAAATTTCTCACTAGGAGGATCCCCAAGAAAACAAAGGGAGTCAAAGATACAGGAAACCAGAGAGTGGTTGTTGTGGTATTTATTTAGATTACAGGACTCCAGAGTGTCTGGGATTTTGTTCTACTGCTATTGGTTTTATGGTTTCTCCTTCCTTCTAAAGACTCATTCGTTAAAGTTACTGCTGCTTCTCAACATTCTACTTGTAGCCCCAAAGATGGAAAAGCTGAAAGATGGGTTCTGATGCCTTTAGGGGACTGATCATATAATAAAATGAAAAACTGTTTTCAAGTCAAGAGACATGTGGAGGGTTTTCCTCAGGTTCTTCCCGGGATAGCTAGTTCTCAGGGCTTGTCAGTGCAAATACCCAGCTCTCAGAAAGAGGTCCTGAAGCTTCAGTTCCAGAAACTCTCCTGAACCGTTTTTCTACGATCTAAGAAAGAGGATCGATACTACCATCTTCCCTTTCAAGTCACATAAATTTCTAACAACCTTTTTATTATTATATTTGAATCTAACTTCAAGATGTGTGTGTGTGTATGTGAGCAAGCGTGCATGCGTATGTACATGTGTGTGAGTGTATGTGCATTGTGTGCATGTGTGTGTGTCTGTGTGTTGTGTGTGCGCTCGAGCATGCACGCGTATGTGTGTGTGAGCGTATGTGCATTGTGTGCATGTGTCTGTGTGTTGTGTGTGTGAGTGTATGTGTGCGTGTGTGTGTATCTGTGTGTGTGTGTGTGTGTGTGTGTGTGTGTGAAGGTGAAAAGGCAATAAAAAGAAAAGTAAAACAAGGACTATGTCGTCCACGACAGGAGTACTCTGTACTGTTCCAATGAGGCCCAAGCTGGGGCTATAGCTTAGTGGTACAACATTTGCCTGGTATGACCAAAGCTTGGGTTCAGTCCCTGGCATTGTAATAAATGCATAAATAAATAAGGTGTAGGTGTGGTCTTTATTTTATGAGCACTGCTAGTCTAGGAAATAGATAAGAGTAAAGAGGCCCTAATCTGTTGAGGACTGAGATCCTTGGCTTCCTTTGCAGCTACATTGTTGCTTGTTGATCCTTGCAGCTACATTGTTGCTTGTTGTTTTTGCATGACTGGATTTCAGTGTAGACAATTCAGAACAGTAGACTGGGAAAACTTGAACAGTTAGCACTGGTATGGTAGTCTCTGTTTCCCAGGCTGACTTCGTGCCCTCCACCTGACTTGGTTTCAGCAAGACGCTTGTTAGAGCGGCTACTGTAACCCTTGGTCTTCCTTCCTAGAGTCTGACAAAGCCCAATGACCTCAAGTGGCCCGAGATTGAACCCCTGCTTGGAACTCCTCATCCGGGTCAATTTCTTTTACTTCCCAAATTTGCGTAGGTTCCTATTTTACCGTTTTATTTCCTCTTTGGAGGAAAGCACCGTCCTCACTGTGTCTCAAGAAAATATTGAATTTTGTTTCCATCCACCTGAGCTAGCATCTCTGATCCAGAAGAGGTGACCCAGAAAGCAGCAGGACGAATCCACATTTAGATAGCTCCGGGTTTTATTTCTACCTTCCATAAGCTATTTATGCTTCCGTGTGTCAGAGGCTGCAAGTCCAGCAGCAAACACCAAAATTTCAAACTGGTTTTTTTTAAAACTTGATTTGTTTTTCTCCTGTTTTGTCTCTGCCGCAGTAGAATTCAGCTGATGTTTCAGTGTGTCCTTAAAAAGCATGGTCTGTAAAAGGCAAGAATTTGATCTAGTTGTTTCTTCTAAGAGCTAGTCTCAGCTCTTTGGATGGGAGCAAGCCGAATTAGATTTGAGCATCCCTACAAAGTGGGGCAAAGTCGATACTGTTATTTTCTAAGGAAAGCAGCCTCCTGGAAAAGGCCTCAAGACACTGCCAAGATCAGCTGGCTACTACTTCTCCTTCAGCCTACAGTCCCCTGGGGCCAACTCAGAGCAGCGAGTCTCTATCCAAAGTCTGCAGGGAATGCTATTAGCTGAATTAAACATGCAGTGTTGCTCAGTTGAGAATACAAAGACCGACTGGTTGGCTATATTGTGTAGTACATGGATTATATCTCGATAAAACTGGTTTTTAAAAAAATAAAAGGGGAGCCGGGCGGTGGTGGCGCACGCCTTTAATCCCAGCACTCGAGAGGCAGAGGCAGGCAGATCTCTGTGAGTTCGAGACCAGCCTGGTCTACAAGAGCTAGTTCCAGGACAGGCTCCAAAGCCACAGAGAAACCAAAAACCAAAAAGTAAAAAAATAAAAAAAAATTAAAAAAAAATAAAAGGGGAAAAACAGAAGTCGTTAGAAATGTAGGTGAGATGGGCAAGCTTCTTAAGTAGTTTTTCCTAGGAGCTAATTAAATATGTGGGCATTTAAAAAGAAGATACACAGGAAGCTCCGGACAAGTGTCAGTCAATTTCTTTTTTCTTTCTTTTTCTTTTTTTGTTTTTGTTTTTCGAGATAGGGTTTCTTTGTAGCTTTGGAGCCTGTCCTGGAACTAGCTCTTTGTAGACAAGGCTGGTCTCAAACTCACAAAGATCCACCTGTCTCTGCCTCCCAAGTGCTGGGATTAAAGGCGTGCGCCACCACCGCCTGGCCTGTCAGTCAATTTCTTAACAGTACAGATGGACAATATTTACTGTGATGACCTAGGTCACCTTGAGATTGCAGCCAATAACAAACTTCCTGATGTGTTTTACCACATCATAATAATGTGGTAAATTATGAATGAATGATTAAGCAACAAAGCCAGAATGTTGATTATTTTGTATTGTATTGATATTTCTAGACTTTCCTTTATACTTGTTGAAAGCAATGAACTGAGGGCTGATGAGATGGCTCTGTCTGCAAAGTGCTTATGTTGTGAGCCTTGAAGATCCGAGTTAGATCTGCTAGAACCCATGCGAAAACAACAGCTGAGTACGGGAATGTGTGCCTGCCGTCCCAGCATTGGGGAGGTGGAGACAGAGTGAGCTGTAGGATTCACTGGTTGGCTAGCCTAGCCAAACCGAAAGTTCTGGGTTCAGTGAGAGACCCTGCCTCAAAACAAGATGAAGAGTGATGGACGAAGACACCAAACCTCTGGCCTCCACACGCATATATACACATAGATACATAAAAGGCAGTGGATTAAATAAAAATGGTTGAATAAGCTTAGGAATGCTGTAACACTTCAGGACTGGCTCTCCCCAGTTAGCCACAGGCTCACATTGTCATGAGGTGGAAGACAAGACCTCTCTGACTTCCTGATGCCATTCTGTTTGGCCCTGGATGGAACCAAGGTCTTTCAAAGTGGCACAGATCTCCATCATTTGGAGCAGCCCAGGGCTGGGTGCCATTGTGTGGTTCTGGGTGCTTTTCTTTGCTATGGGATTTTTCAGAGCTGTGGCTCCCCATAAAGATGCAGTTTCCAGTGAGCAATTCTGATGATGTATCTTGGCGAGTGAAAAACATATATTTAAATTCACCATCCCTGTTTGAGTGACATGAACTCCAGCAGAAATGCTATAGAGGAGGTCAATCTTGGGATTAAAAACAAGCCAATTAAGCAGTCAGAACTTTATTTTAGTTTATTTTACTTATTCTTTTTGTTTTGTTTTGGTTTTTTGAGGCAGGGTTTCTCTGTATAGTTTTGGTGCCTGTCCTGGAACTCACTCTCTAGATCAGGTTGGCCTTGAGCTCACAAAGATCCGCCTGCCTCTGCCTCCAGAGTACTCAGATTAAAGGCGTGCGCCACCGCCACCTCTTGGCTATTTATTCTTATTTAATTCTTTTGTCTTATATACTATTACCACGTGCACAGATATGCATGTGCCTCAGTCTGCAGAAGGAGGTCAGAGGGCAACTTTGCGGAGTCAGTTTACTGGGAACCAACACAAAAGTGGATTCCCAGGACTGAACTTGGGTTGGCGGGCTTGTGTGGCGAGGGCCTTTGCCCACTGAGCCATCTCTTCAACACCCATGGGTCAATGCTCTAGCGCTACATTTCTTTTACCCTCTGACTTTGGAACACATGCAGGTTAAGGGGTCTGCTTCCTGAATTCACTTCTCTGGGGGAAGATATTAGTGAGGAGTTTTAAAAGCCTTTAACTGAAACAGCGCTATTGGCCATAAAACCCGAGATACAAATTGCCGGTACTTAGATAACAGCAACAAAAGCTTCATTTAAAGATGTATGCCGGAGGAAGTCACTCTAGGGAGTGCTGTGATGTAAGGTGGGGGTATGTGCCATCATGAAAGGCCTCACAGCGTCCGTGTGTCTGCTGAATGTGTGTGGAGTGAACGAGGGGCTCCTTGGGAAGGCAGACTGAAGGTACAGCTTTATGACAATCTGGCACTCAGAGCCGTAATGGGCTGTCTCTCAGAGGAGCGGAGTAGAGGGACAGCCTCCTCCTTGGGAACGATCCAAGACTACACTTCACGTGTGAATG
>JAQHUG010000226.1:2239786-2255929 GCA_028555095.1 Dicrostonyx torquatus | reverse complement strand
CCCTTTTGTTCCATCCCGCCTGGCTCCCAGCTCCCAGCCACTGGGCTAGCTTACATTTGAAATAACCACACAAAATTGCATTAATTTAATTACTGCCTGGCCCATTATCACTAGCCTCTTGTTGGCTAACTCTTACATCTGATTCAGCCCATTTCTAATAATCTGTGTGTCACCATGAGGTAGTGGTCTTACGGGGAATCATTCAGCAGCATGTCTGACTCTGGCAGCTTCATGGCGGCTCTCTCTGAGCTTTCCCTATCCCAGAATTCTGTTCTGTCCTCCCTGCCAATCTAAGATTTTGCTCTATCAAATGGCCAAGGCAGTTTCTTTATTAACCAATGAAAGCACAGAAACACAGAAGGACCCTCCTACACCAGTTGAGGCTAGCCTTGGCTAAATAGCAAAACCTTATCACAAGGAAAACTAAATACAGAGTTTATTTTGCATATTGTTGATTTTATAAGGAACAGTGTTAAGCAAATAAGGCATTTGAAAAGATGACTTTTAAGATGAACACTCAACATAGAAACCGGGACAGATTAGAAAAAGGGATTATCTAAATATTGTTTACTTGAAATATTTTTCTAGCAGCATATTTTAATTAATATGACTTAGTGTATAGACTGTAGATGCTGACATATGTGGTGATTTATGATTCTTGAACATACACGTTTATATGGAAAGAGTAAAGTTAAATAACTTACCTCTATGTGTAGTCCTAGATTTGAGTCTTACTCTCAGTTGTTCTGAGATGCATTATTGTGGACTGCCACTCTCAGGGACAAACTTCAAGTTTATCCGTCTGTTTAACTGAAGATTGAACCCTTCAATAACAATTCCCAGGCCCTCCTTCCCACTGCAGTTTTGGGTACCATTTAGGACACTTTGGGTGAGCAAGCGTGAGATCAACTTTCTTAGACTCTGTGCTAAAGAGCCTGGAACACTAGCTGTGGTGGTTTGGAATGAGAATTGGCGTCCTGTATGTTTACGTGTTTAACCAGTGGAGGTGCTGTTTGGGGAGGTTGTGGAACCTTTAGGTGGTCATGCCTTGCTGAAAGAAGGGTCTCTGGGGTAGGCTCTGAGGTTTTATAGCCTGTCCCTCCTTCTCCTCCTCCTTTCCCACTCCTTTGTGTGTGTGTGTGTGTGTGTGTGTGTTTGTGTGTGTGTGCGTGTGTGTGTGTGTGTGTTTGTGTGGGTGTGCGTGTGTGAAAATGTCATCAGCAAGTTTCCTAGCCTACAATTAGGCTTCTCCAGTTGCTGTTATGCCATTCCTGCCATGATAGATTCATCACTTTGGAACTGGAAGACAAAATAAACCATTTCTTCCTTGTATTGCGTTTCTCAGTGTATCACAACAATAGGAAAGTAGGTAACACACTTGCCTCTCTGTGCCTCTCTGAAGCCTCTTCTGGCTTATTTTACTTTGCTTAATGTCTTACTAGTTCATTCACATTACCTTAAATGAAAGGATCTCCAGTTTTAAGGCTGAGTAGTGCATATAGATCAGGTTCCAAAATCTCTGCTTTCCTAAGTTTGAAAAAAATGCCCCTCGAAAGGAAGACACTCTTAGGAGTTACAGCCTTGTTGGAGGAAGTACATCACTATGAAGGTGGACTTTAAAGTCTTATATACGCTCAAGCCATGCCCAGTGTGTCCGACCACTTCCTGTGGCCCGTGAGTCAAGATGTAAGAACTCTTACCTCCCTCTCCAGCACCATGCCTCTCGGCACACTGCCATGTCCTACCGTGATGATAATGGACTAAACCTCTGAAACTGTAAGCCACCACAATTAAATATTTTCCCCTTTTAAAAGTGGCGTGGTCATGGTGTCTCTTCACACCATAGGAACCCTAAAACGCTAAGTGGCATTGTGCAATAAACAACATAATTTACTTTGTAAATATATGCACGTGTGCATCAACATACACTACTAAATGTATCCATGCATTGATTTGAACGGACAGAATTAATGATCAATATAAAGAGAACAGGTAGAGTATGATATTGTTCTTTAGAGGAAGAAACAGCACATATTTTAAGTGTTTAAATTCTGAGGTGGTTAATTTAGTTTGTCAAACTGACTGGATTTGGAAATGCCCAGGGCATACTGAGGCACATCTTTGGGTATCTGTGAAGATGTTTCCAGAGCAAGTTAACTGAGGAAGACCCACTCTGAATATGGGAGGTGCCATCTCATTATCTGTGATCCAAGATATAATAAATGAATAAAATGAGGAAAGGAGAAAGCTGTGCTGTGAGGCAATGGTCTATATCCTGTCAATTATATTTTAAATAAATGCTGATTGGCCAGTAGCCAGGCAGGAAGTATAGATGGGACAACCAGACAGGAAACAGAGGTGGGTCAATGAGAACAGGAGAATTCTGGGAAGAAGGAAGTCCTTTTCAGCCGTCTTGTACAGACACAGAAAAAGCAAGATGTGACTGCCTTGCTGAATAAGGTACTGAGCCACATGGCTAGCATAGGCAAGAATAATAGGTTAATATAAGTTATAAGAGTTAATAAGAAGCCTGAGCTAATGGGCCAATCAGTTTATAGTTAATGTAAACTTCTGTGTGATTTCTTTGGGACTTAACGACTGCAGGAACCCAGCAGGACAGAAAACTCAGCCAACACACCTGGACATCAGCATCTGTGGCTTTGCTTCCTGGTTCACTTAGATGTGAGCACATGCTTAGCGCCCACCCCGGCTCCCTGAAGTAGCCGACAGATGCTCCTGCTGCTGTTGACCCTCCCCAAATCATAAGTCAAAATAAACCCGTAACAGCGACAAGAAAGAGAAATAGCAAACACCTTTCATACGGGAAGGGAACCTGATGTGGTGCTATATACATTTGTTTAAGTAAACGTGTTCTAGGGTTTATAGGCAATTGGTAGTTGGTGGGGTAGAGGGGAGAATTTTCTTCATTGGTAGCCACTGGTGAAGTATCTTCCCTCCTATAAACAGCCCTTCACCTTTGCTCCTGAAAGCAACCTTCATGAAACTAATAGGGTCACGTAAATGTGCGTGCGCGCACACACACACACACACACACACACACACACCGTGAAAGTAGAAGGGGACCTGACTAGTGGGGAGGGGAGGCAAGCAAGCACCTATTCTAGGACTGAACAGGTCATATACATTATACCCATGTGTGAAAATGCCTCAACGAAATCCATTGTTTTATATATATAATTAATATGTGCTAATAAAAACGCTGAAAATATTCTAGTAATTAAAACTCTCACCAGGGAAGTCAACTCCCTTAGGGCGTGAAGAGCCTTGGTCTGCTCATAGGTTTATACAAACAGGCTCAATCCCAGGGTTGGTAGTATTGTCAAAGCCTGTCTACCTTGAGAATTGAACTGCAGGAGGCAGCTGCTTGAAGACTCCACGGTAATAAGAAATTTTTATTACAAACCCCGTTTATGCTGAAAACCACAGTTTTCTTATAGGTCAACAGCAGCGAGGAAGTGAAGCATGGTAAGAGAAAATGCCTGGATTCCCTGCAGGCTTCTTCAGCCTCTTTTCATCCACGAGGTTGGCTCCGCAGGGAAATTACACCTTTTCCTTCCTTCCTTCCACTTCGGGTCAGCTGTGAACAAGATTTTGGAAAATAACAGGAAGGGGCCATCTGTGGGCTGGTCCTGGGTGGCTCCCTGGGGATAAGTGAGAGTTACTCCGTTCGTCTTAGGTGCGAGGAAAGTGCTCTCCCTGTTGGTTTTATGACACAAAGGTAAACAAGGTTTTACATTTTAAAATGCATTTGAGTCTCTAACGCAGTTGTGGAGGTGAGCTGAGATGAAGCCCCTCGCGGAATGAGCTGGGGGCGGACACCAGCGCTCGGTGGGTTGAGAAGACAGTATTGTCATACGGCCGTAGCTTTCCTGGTTACTCCCTTTGTATCTTCACCCCGGGGCTCAAATATTGCAGGTTCGACGCATAAAATGGGAATCGGTGCTCTCTAAGCCGCTTACCTGGTATGCGACAGTGCGGATCTCCTTTTCTGGTTTTGCTTTTAATATCCGTACAAATCAGAGGTGCTCTGATTCTGCTGATGGCAAAGAGAGCCGTGTATACTTATGGAAAGTGTGATCTGACATCGTTGTAGAGCTTTTTCTGTGAACTAAGATCCTGTCCGAGCATGGGGCTCTCACCTGAGGTTGTGCCACACAGGGAAGACTCGACGCCGCTTGGTGCCTGGAAAACCAGTGTAGGCCACGCCTGTTTCACCGTTTATGGGTCTATTTTTCATCTTCAGAGAATCCAGTGATGGATGAGGGTCTTTCAGAACGCTGTTATGGATTTAGCGTACACAGTCACACGAGTGTGAACCTGTGAAATCACCCTGGAAATCCCACAGCCCTGTGTATCGTATGGGGAACCTGGAAAGGTAGTCTAGTAGGTCCGGGAATATCCAGGCAGCGGACAAGGCCACACCTTCCCCCTTACGTCAAGATAGCAGGGAGGAAAGTGCAGCCTAAGGCTGCCTAAACACAGCACAGTAAATATGAGACTGTCGTCTGTTCGTTTCACCAACAATGCTTGCAGTTTCCCTTAACCTGGACTATGTAAGAATTCACACCACTGTGATTAGCCTTGATTATCAACTTAATCGTCAAAAACACATCTCTGCATGTCTGTGATGTTGTTTTGAGAGAGAATTAACTAAATGGCGAGACCCTCCTGAATGTGGGCACAACATCCCACAGGTTGGAGAGGGGCTGACAAAATGCTGATACCAGGAACAAGTGGACACTCTGCATCTAGGCAGATGAGCCCCGTCAGACGCCTGGTCGTCTCTGTTTATGCCCACAGCTGGGGGTTAGACGAGGCCAAAGGATTTCCGCCTCTGCGTAGTTGTGAGGAGCTTTTTATGACATTTTCCATTCTTGAAGAAGTCAGGGTCTGGACACTGACTATCCTCTGGAGTACATTATTTATTGCACAGACTGCCTATCTGACAGTTTTGAGAAATGCACCTGGAGTTTTTTTTTTAATGCTTGCAATAAAACAGACACTTTATTAGATGTTATTCCTTATCTGCTTAGGTCCTGGCAGCTGCCATGCAAGCTGAGCCACTCATGGCAACTCAGGAGACCAGCGTATAAGTTCATACAAGTGGCTACTGGGGAGAATTCCAGCAGTTTCTTTTTCAAACCATCTCAAAGCATACAAGACAAAGGAAGCCAGGCTTGCAGGGCTCAGAATGACTGTCCGGGAATACCAGAGCTGTTGCTTCAAAGTTAATGTTCTAGTTGCTAACTATGACCATAGGGATGGAGGGAGGGATGGGACTGAGAACTGACGGCAGTTCACTATCTAATGAAGCCCAGTGTCCTGGGGTGCAGGTGCAGGGCTGCGGCCATGGCACCAATGAACCTGGAGAATCTGAGCCCTAGATTAGGAAGGAAAACTTTCTCTGCCTCCTCCATCCCAATTCTAGATGCTTGATTCCATAATAACGAGGGTTCAAATGCTTTCTAGTGTTTTTTTTTTCCTGTTTGTTTGCTTGTTTTTTGCCTTTCTTCTTGCTGTTTATTATTTTTTAATGGTTCACCTTAAGGGTTTTTATTCAATGTTCACAGCGGCTATTTTTCATAATATCACATGAAATTCAGACAATTTCAACATTGTTCAACTTACTTTTCTCATCACTGGCCCACAGTTGGAAGGTACAGCCACAGAGGAGGCATTGCTGTGGGACAATGGTCTTGTACCCTGTCACTTATATTCTATTGTTTTAATAAGATGCTGATTGGCCAGTAGCCAGGCAGGAAGTATAGGCAGGGCAACCAGGTAGGAAGTAGAGGCGGGGCAATGAGAACAGGAGAATTCTGAGAAGAGAAAAGAGTCAGTCTGCAGTCGTCACAGAGGAAGCCAGACATAGAGCAAGCAAGATGAGAATGCCTCACTGATCAAAGTTACCAAGCCACGTGACTAACACAGACAAGAATTATGGGCTAATTTAAGGTGTAAGAATTAGTTAATAAGAAGCCTGAGCTAACAGGCCAACCAGTTTATCATTAATGTAAGTCTCTGTGTGTTTCTTTGGGGCTGAACGGCTGCAGGATCAGGCAGGACAGAAACCCCAGTCAACAAGTCATGGTGGAGGGAAAGTACCTAATCACATGGATCTACAAATAGGAAGCAAAGAGAGGTGAATGTTGGTGCTTAGCTCAGCTTCCCTCTTTTATTCAGTCTGGGACCTCACAGGGTAGTGTCACCCACACATTCAGGGTATCTCTTAAGCTGGACATGGTCCCTAGGTGATTCTAAGTCCATCCGGTCAACTATACAAATGAACCATGATAAATATTTGATTCAGGAACTTGTGGAAATGGAGTGAGCTGGGAGAAATATGGAGCTGTTTATATCATGCACATAGTGGGTCAGATTATTAGAAATGGGTTAATTTAGGATGCGAGAGCTAGCTAGAAATATGCCTGAGCCATTTACATAATTACAATAATTACAACAAAACAGTGTTGTAATTAATATAGTTTTTTGTGTGATTATTTGGGTCTAGGTGGCTGTCAAAGCAGAGCCTCCGTTCATATTTGTGGAGAGATATGTCTGCAGAACTGTCCTTCTGACATGCCTCTCCACTCTTGGGGTGTCCTTTCAATACCTCAAATTTATGCTCAACTTGAAGTCTCGTGTACAGCAATGCATGTGTTTGAAATGAGCTATGAGACACAAATCCAAGACCTGGACTATCCTCATAGCATGGCAACACAGGCTTCAGTTCTTCAGGTGTCTTGTCTGTCACTGATTGTTATGTGACGGTCTTGTCATTTTGTTTATTCATGTAGAAAACCAACAATTAAAATAATAGACCGTACTTTCAATGAGACTCCATACAATATTGTGTATCTCGACAACTGGACAGCTGAGAGACTGCTGTAAAGATATTTTATAATTGATTGATTTTACCATTCCATACCTTAATAAGATTGTAAATGTGCCTGGGGGTGGGTATCTAATTCATGACACTAGCATAGCATTATACTCTAAATGCTAGATTTTTTTTAACCTTTTTACTAAATAAATTCACTAAACTAAGTTTAAAATTAAATTTGGTTGCTAAGCCAGGCTGTGGTGGCGCATGCCTTTTATCCCAGCACTCGGGAGGCAGAGGCAGGCGGATCTTTGTGAGTTCAAGACCAGCCTGATCTACAAGAGCTAGTTCCAGGACAGGCTCCAAAGGTACAGAGAAACCCTGTCTCGAAAAACCAATAAATAAAAATAAATTTGGTTGCTAAACAAAAAGATATTCTATTAGTTACTTTTCTGTGGCTATGATCAAATACCATAGCCAAAAGCAGTTCATAGTGGAAGCGTTTATTTTGGTTTATGTTTCTAGAGGGCTAAATGTCCATATCAGTAGGGAAGAGATGTTGACAGAAGGCCGTAACAGGAAGCTGAGAGATCGTTTGTCAGCCATACACAGGGAACAGAAACCAAACAGTAAGTGGGGCTTGGCTATAAACCCTTAGAGCCTCCCCCAGTGTTGTACTTCCTTCAACAAGGCTGAACCTTCTAAAGGTTTCATAACCTCCCCAAAGACCACCACCAAATGGGAACCAATTGTTCAAATACTAGAGCTTATGGGGGTCATTTCTTACTAAGTCACAACAAATAGCAAATTGTGTGACATCTTAGTGACTCTTCTTATTGCTGTGATGAAACACCACGGCCGAAAGCAAGTTGGGGAGAAAAGTGTTTATTTTACTTAAAGTCCGTCACTGAAAGAAGTTAGGGCGGGAACTCAAGCAGGACAGGAACCTGGAGGCAGGAGCTGTTGCAGAGAGCCATGGAGGAGTGCGGCTTACTGGCTTGCTCTCATGGCTTGTTCAGCCTTCCTTCTTACAGTATCCGGGACCACCAACCCAGAGATGGCACCTCTTATAATGAATACAGGTCTGCCTACAGTCCAATCTTATGGAGACATTTTCTCATTTGGGGTCCTCTCCTCTATTCTGTGTCAAGTTGCCATAAAATTAACCAGCACACATGGAAAGATACTGTGGGGAGGGTGAATGTACCTTCGTTTAGATAACTCTTGTATAACAAAGAACAAAACCACTAGACTTAGAGCCCCACCGTTGAAGACGTACAAATGTTACTAAGAGTCTGGATATGGTCTTAGCCAATTCTGTGTTCTGCTCTTTCCCCCATGAGTGTTATAGCTGAGTTGGGAAGGGCTCATAAAGCCAAATTTCCAGGAGCCACTTTTGGTTATTCACACAAATCCAGAGCAAGGGGAGACAGATTACTTGTCTGTTAGAATCTTAAAGTATTTTTGTTGGGATGCATTTCCAGATACTTAGGAAGACTACCAATGGGCCTACTAACTTGTGTTACTATTTGTCAATAAGTAGACCAAGGAGACGTTGAGGGACTCGCCGCTGTGCAAACTCCTGGCCTTGGCTCGGAGTGACTGTGAGCTCTCATTTCTCCTTTTCTTCAAGTTTTCGTTGTTTTACTTGAGACTCACTATTGTCACAGATTCATAATACTGATCTTGAGCTTTGGAGATGGAAATCTGATATATCCTGAATGTATTTACTGTGCAGGTAAAACAAAGACAAGGCAATGGGTCCAAGTCAGAATGAACTCGAGTGCATGTTTACATGTGGTGGCAGGCTTTCCATCGCTGTAGCTGATACCTGAGATAAACAAACATAAAAAGAGGAAGGTCTTATTTTAGCTCACAGTTTTGGAGGCTTCCATGACTGGTTGCTTGCTCCCATTGCCTTAACCTTGATAGGAGCATGTGGAAGAGAAGGTCTGTTAACCTTATGGACATAAAGAAGAAACAAGAAGATACAAGAAGAAATGAGGTCCCAAATATCTATCTCAAGGACACAGCCCCAATGACCTACCTTCATTTCATTGGGACTTGCATTCTAAAAGTTCTACCAACTTCCATTAGCACAAGACTGAACCAAACTTTTCAGCACATGGGTCTTTAAGGAACATTCAAAGTTCAAGCCATGATACGTAACATTAGAAACCTGCGACTTAGATTTAAATCACTTTTTAAATTGATGCTTTAATGTCAGTCCTAGTCTAAATTGTTTCTAAATCCCTGCACGGTTAGAGCTCTAAAATCATATAATATGTATAATCACATCTGGTTGGATAAGTAGGCATTAGAATGTGGTATTAATAATGAAAATTAAATTGTGAACGGGCCTGGAAGATGCTATAGCTACCGATAAAGATGACTAGTATCTGTTCCTATCCCCCAAATTCACACTCCGGTCCAGGGTTTGACATGTGTCTGGGCACGTACTCTAGGAGTTTGGATGTTATTTGTTAACTTCCGAGTCTTCAACTCCCTATTTCTTTTTTTTTTCTATTTCTCAGTAGTTCAGCCCACGGCCAAGAGTGTGATGATACCCATTCCCCAAAGACATAATTAACTATAGTTATCATTATGTTCTAATGATTATGATTAGCATAACTATTTCAGATGATGAAAACATTTGTAATAACAAAGAGCGAAGAGTGTGGATCTGGAAGATCATTCTTCCCTCCATTTCACTCTCTGATGAAACAAGAGTACTGGGCTTGAAAAGTTCTGATCTATAGCCAGATTTGTTCAAAAGCAATGAATGATATAGTTGCCAGAAACTAGGTTGTTTTTTAAACTTAATTTAGTTGAAAAGTAAAAATGAAGAGTTGCCATAAGCTTTTTGTAATCATGCGCTGGGCGGGGCGGAGTTGTTACTGCCTTGGTTTTGTGAGGTACGTACGGTCCTGCTACACAGCCCAGGCTGGCCCTTTATTTGTGGTATTCCCTGGCCTCTGCCTGGAATGACAAGCATGAGCTACCTCACCCAGCCAAAAGTTTGTTCTTCTTTGTCTGCTTGGTGGTTAGTTTTTGAGAATGAGTCTCCTGTAACCCAGGCTTCCTTCCAACTTGCTGGGTAGTCAAGGACAACCCGCCACCTCGCGTGTGCTGGATTGCAGGCTGAGCTGCTATACTTAGCTCTGAGTTTCTGCATATTTAAGCAGAGAACTAATCTCTTTTATGCTCTAGATTAGGCTCCATGATACCATTTGCCAAAGGAGCTGGTCCCTGTTTATGGAGACAGATAGTGAGTTTGGAATGAACTTCCCTGTAGGCATGCTGTCTTGACCATTCTCTACTTCCACTCTTAAACATTTTTATAAGGCTTGTACTTATTGGTCCCTAATAAGTTCTAATTAAGTGGATCATGACGTCAAAGACAGAAAATAAAAATCTGTGCAAAAAACCATCACCCTGTCTTTGTTCAAGAAGTGCTATTTGAGGAAGCAATGGTTTCACAATAACGTTGGGTGACATCCTCCCAAGTTAGTCTGGTTTGAGGTATTTTGACATTAGAAAAATTCTCTGATGCAGCTGAACAGGGTTTCCCTTTTTCTCCATGTCGCAATGACTGACAGTTTCTATTTATAACCGGTTTTATCTCCCCACGAAAGCAATAAAATGTTCCCAGCAAGAAGGTTATCAAAGACGCGCAACTGTGGCATGTAGCACTTCATCCACCCATCAGCTTTACTCGACTTCTCTGACTCCTAGTATCAGTGATAAGAAGAAGCATGAATGAAGACATCTAATTAGAAATCAGGATTCCGATTCTGTGGGGGACTAAAGAAAGGGTCTTAAGCTGTACAGATTTTTAAGAGGAACAATTCAGGGCAGAAAGAATCCATTCATCCATCCATCCATCCATCCAGTTTTACAAGAGGTATGTGTAGTCTGACATTTTTTTACTTATTTAGTACTTATTTATTTATTGAGATAGGGTCTCACATATTCAGACTGGCTCAAACTTACTACGTAGCTTGGGATGACGCTGACCTTCTAAATTTTGGGCTTGAATGTGTACACTACCACAGCCCATTTACGCAGTGTTGAAGAGCCAATCCAGGGTTTTTATACATGCTAGGTAAGCATTCCACCAACCATGCTATACCTTCAATTCCATAATTAAAAAAAATGTATGTTTTTGTACTCTTCAGCAATTTTTACTCAAGACTTTTGTGCAACTATACTTTGCTGTTCTTCCCCATCTACTTTGTGGTTAAATGTGACAGAGCTTTTTAAAATTTTAGAGTTAATCTCCGAACCACCTTCTTGGAAGAGGTTCGAGGTAGGAATAAAGAGTAGTTAGGGCTAACATGGCATTTCTAGATGTGTGCAGCTATTTTATCCCATGGAATATTCCCTTCTAGAGGAGGAGAGAAGCTCATTAAGTCATAGGAAGCAAACGAAACATACAAGGCCCAGGAAGTAAACCAATTTTACAAGGCTGACATAGCTTCTGAAACTTAAAAGAGTCACAAGGCCCCTTCTTAGGGTTATAGAAGCCATAATAGTTGCCTAAAGCCCCATTCAGCAAGCTCCAGGGATGCAGTTTTCCTAAGGAAACCTGCTGGGCTAGGCTTTTAGGTGGTGTAGCTGCCTTTGAGTCATCCCTGCTCCTGTATGAGCAGTCTTAATCAGTTTACTGTTTCACTAATTTAGACAGAATCATTTCTTTGAGCTGTCCGCAGTACCCTATCTAGGATGAGCAGATAATTCGTTCAAGCCTTTCCAGGAAGTCTGCGGTGTTTAAGTTTGAATTAGAACACCCCACAGATTTAAATGTTTGAAGACTTGGTTTCCAGCTGGTGGAACTGTTAGGGAAGATTAGGAGGTGTGGCCTTGTGGGTGGAGCCTTGTCGCTGGGAACTGGCTCATACTCTTCCCAGTGAACTCTCCCTTCTCTGGCTTGGGGTTAGAGATTTGAGCTCTTGACTGTTCTTGACACCATGCCCTCTTGGTGCAGGAGAAGTCTCTGTATTCTGTCAATCATGTTTTAAATAAATGCTGATTGGCCAGGCAGGAAGTATAGGCGGGAAAATCAGACAGGAAGTAGAGGTGAGAACAGGAGAATTCTGGGAAGCAGGAAGCTCCCTCGCCATTCCTGCACAGGATGTGACCCTGTCCCGCTGAGAAAAAGGTACCGAGCCATGTGGCTAACGTAGATAAGAATAATGGGTTAATATAAGCTACAAGAGTTAATAAGAAGCCTGAGCTAATGGGCCAAACAGTTTATAACCTAATGCAGACTCTCTGTATGATTTTTCTTTGGGGCTTGCCGACTGTGGGGTACCGGGCGGGACAGAAACCCCAACAAGCAGGCCCTCCATGCTACACCCTCTCTCCCCAGTTATGGATTCTAACCCTCTGAAACCATAAACCCAACTGAATACTTCCTTTTACAAATTGTCTTGCTCATGGCAGAGACAAGGGCAGCTGCAGAGCTGACCTCCCTTTAGCCTGATGGAGGGACTGTCAATTTTACGGCTCCTGGGGTGGAACCACATCCCTGTGCCTGCCTATGTTAACCCAAGTTCACCCCCACTCCTCCAGTGGCTTTGCTGTTACAACCAAGGAGCAGGATTGCCTTGGGAAGCCATCTCTACATGGTCAGCGTTTGTTTGTTGGCGATTTGTGACTTATGCCAACTCAGATCCTTCCTCCCGCCCCCTGATCTAACTCCTGCTTGCAAATCTCTTTTCCCTATAAAATGGCATCTTCCCTTCAGAGGGAATAATTTTCTGATTTCTGGGGTTCAATCCCTGGAAGGTGCTTCACAGTTCTTACAAGCGAAGGCGAAGGGTTAGCAGAACAGGTTTGTCCTGGCTGCATTGGGAACAAGGTTCACCCTCCTTAAAACACTCTCTTTGTGGCTTCCAAGAAGGGTTGAGGCAGGCTGTAGAATTAAAGCTGGCATCAAATTCATAGCAGAAGTCCTGCAGCAGTGTCATTGTATTTTCTTTGCAACCTGTTCTCAGTCTTTCACAAGGAAGGTGTGAGGAATGCAGTTGGCCTGGGATCTGAGGCAGATGTTTCCACTGAATTGCATTAATCTCAGTTAATTGTTTTCTTTGGGGCTTGGGGCCAGTCAAGTGTAGAGGAATTTAGTGTACATGGGAAATTTAATACGGGAGAGAGCATGGGCAAATGCTCTCACTAGACCTAACGCTGTGCAGGGTTGACTTTAATTTCCCTATGAGTTTTTTTTTTTTTTTTTGCAATTAATCTTGGCAAAGAAGTTGAAAGGGCAGAGAAAGTGGAGGGAGGGATTCACTGGGCATTTGCCATTTTGCCTGTGAAATACGGATAGGAGGTGCCAAGAAGACTAACATCTGAGCTACATGGAGCCAGGAATTTAAAATTACTCCCTCTGCCAAGAAAAGCAATTACACGAATGTTGGTTCAGATATAGTTTCAAAGCTGCATAATTTGAAAAAAAAACACACCATAATTTTGGAAGCTAAGCCTAAATCAAATTGTAAATGATAAGAAATCTTAATGTAACGAAGCACGCTCTTCACCAGGACGGTGTCAAATGCAGTCGCTCTTGCATTTTAGCCGGTAGGTCTTTTTTAAAAAGGTATATGAGGCGGAAAAGGCATAACTACAAAGATCATGGCCTCTCTGGTTATCTGTGCTTAGCTGAATTGCTGTATGTCTGGTAGATACGGCAAGTCCTGTCTTGAAGAATCGGCACGCCTCCTTGGCAGCAGAGCTGTCGGAAAGTCTGGAAGAACCTTACCATGTAGAAGACTATATCCACCATGGCTGGATCCCAGACATCCTGACTGGGCATGGATGATATACTTAGACAAGAACTGTCGGAAAGTCTGGGAGAACCTTACAATGTAGAAGACTATATCCACCATGGCTGGATCCCAGACATCCTGACTGGGCATGGATGATACTTAGACAAGAGTCTCTTTCCAAAATCCCTCAAATGCCCGAATAGCTAAGTGATGATTCATTTACTTTCTGCCCCTAATTATGGACCCCAATTCACCCTAACACCCTTGGCCAGACACCTTATTAATGTATTGGCCATTTCTGCCCTGATGGATGCACGCCACAGGAGCTGGGTGCTACAGAGCTGAGTCTCCTCAGCCTGGGCTCGGGTCTGATTTGCAGATGTGGTAACACTGGGCTTCATTACAGGGATTAAGACCCTGTCACTTCGTCTCCATTGCTCTGGTAATGACTCAGCAGCTGCTGTTTGAAGCCATGGCGTTAGTCCGTTGACTTAATGCAATATAGTGGAGTGGGTTTCCGTCCTGGATCTCATCTACTTTAATTGCTGTATTTGGAGGTTGGCTGTTGAGCCTTTAATCACTCTTGATGGCAGTGATATTTAATTGAATAGAATTAGACTCAATTACTCTAAGTGGTGGTAAGGAGTGCCCATCTGCTTGTACTGCATTAATTTTTAAAATTTTTTAAATTTCCGAAACAGTCAGACTTGAAGGTGTGGACCAGATTATTTTGTGGCTTCTCACACAAATTTAAAATGTCATTAATAAAACAACATTCTGGCGAGGCAACTGGTAGCGGTTTCTGACCTTTTTTTCCCCAGAAACATTTGCCATGGGTTTTTGTTGTTCTTTTGTTTGAGACATGACCTCATGTAGCCCAGGCTGGCCTAAAATGGCCTATGTAGCTGAAGATGGCCTTAAAGTCTTGATCTGCTTGTCTAAGCCACCAGAGTGCTGGGATGACAGATATGTGCCACCAAGCCCTGATGTTTGTCACGTCTTAACATACCTGTATGTGTGTTCTGCTTTTCTCTTGTGCTGTATTAGCTTACAATAAAAAACCATAAGTATTGTTCTGCTATTAAGTAAAATCAGAATTGACACACTGAGTAGCAAAGCAGAAAGACAAAAATGAGAAAACAATCATTTCTAGGAAGGTAAGAATATTGAACACAGGGCAGCGGGCTTTGGTTGACTAGGAAAAGACTCCGAGCAATGTCTTTGCTCTTGTTAAAGTCAACAGAACTGACACTCTGGGTGTCTAACTGCTGCTGGGCCAGCCTTGGCTTCACTACGAAATGTGAGGGAGAGAAGACATAGCACACTCAGTGCACCCTCGGCACCCAAGTCTTTCTGTGGAGTCCACCAACTAATGGGGGGGGGCTGCTAACGGAACCAAAACTTTAAAAAATGTTCCCACTTGTGGCCCCTTTCCACTCAATACCCTCTTTTTACAGCTTTATAAAGTAGATATTTATTGATAATATAAAAATAACATAAATATATAATAAAAAATTATTGATATAAATCACAAAGGAATTTATTATAAAACAGTTCCTTAATATAGACGTAATCAATTTTGTAACATATTAGAGAGGAAAGCGAATTTGCATACTATAAGGAAATGAATACGCAGGTTTGTATAACACAATACAACCCAAAGATGTACTAATTTGATACTTAGAAACCAAGGAATAGTGGTAGTAAAACACTAGAGTTCATTGAAGAACAATTAATTGCTGTAGGAAATCCTACAGCCAGTAGTTACCCGCCCACTGGGGCCTGGCCTCTTATACTATTTATGCCAGTGTAGAGCATGTGTCATGCCTCTTTTCCAGCTGCGGGATTTGGTTTCTGTTCTCCATCCCGGCAGAGGATTCTGATTTTTGAGTCTACCTCTAAATAAATAACCACCTATTATTCTCAATTCTGAGCTAGTGTGGGATTTCTTTTAAGTGTCTTTCTTCAATTAATAAAAACTCAGAGATAGATACTGGGGTTCAACCTGAAGACCAGAAAAGCAAAGCAGCCAGACACTGGCTCTTACCTTGACCTCAGTCTGAAAATGGCGATCCCGCCTCCAGGAACTCTCAGAATGAGACTGAGACTGAGAACTGTCTTCTCCCGTTCTTCAATCCTCTCTAGCTCTGGGATTAAGGGCATGCACCACTACTGGCTAGTTTCTATGGCAAGCTAGTGTGGCTTTCAAAGGTGGGTGTCATTGCTGCCTGGTCTGTGAGGCTGGCCAGTGTGGCTGTTTTACTTTTCTGATCTTCAGACAAGCTTTATTTATTAAAATACAAATGAAATGCCACTACACTTTATTTTCTGTGATTAAATCATTATGTTTCTGTAAGAGCAGAAGGTTTTATATGTTCGGTACAAATTCTGTCCTTCATAACATGCTGTTAAAAAAATGAGCCAACTTGTTGCATTGATTGGCATTTCACGGCACGTTGGGATGTACAGTACAAAGTCTTTACATTGTATTCCAGAATCAAGGCTACGGTAACATCAGGAATGGGATTT
>JAQHUG010000226.1:2223355-2236156 GCA_028555095.1 Dicrostonyx torquatus | reverse complement strand
AATAAATGGGACCTCCTGAAACTGAGAAGCTTCTGTAAAGCAAAGGCCACAGTCAGTAAGACAAAAAGGCATCCTACTGGATGGGAGAAGATCTTCACTTGCCCCATGCTTGTAAAGTGCTGAGCCTCAGTGACCTGCACTGTCCTGGATACAGCCTAGAAAGTTCTATGGGTGTCTGAGGGAGCCTCTGACAGGGCTGCGTACACAAAGCAGTCTGGAAAAGAAACGTGATACCAGGGGTTGCGGAACACACATTGCAGGTGTCTTTAGGAAGATACAACGACCAAGTTTACAATGGGAGAGAAGGATCTGACTCGTGATGGGCAATTGGATAGAAGGGAAAGTGATTTTGATGGAACAAAACTCCATTTAAGTTTGGTATCTGTCCCTCTACAATCTGATGGGTAGAGAAATGTAAATGCTTTTGGACTGGAAAATGCTGAACTATCATTTTCTTTTATTCAGTTTAAATTAATTTTGAGTTAGCGCTCAACTAGAGACATTCTAGAATTAAAGAAGGAAGTGCTAGGTAGGCAAACCCGTGGGCTTACCACTCAACGCTTTCAAATTCAGTGTATTTAGATAGAAGTTGTGTGAAAGTCTCTTGAATTTCAGCACTGCAGGAGGTGCTGAGATACTGATTTATAAATTAGGGAACAGTAACAACTCTCAACAAAGCCCTAGAAAACACATTAAGAGCATTAAAATACACAAGGAACATAAGATGACAAAGCTGGATAAATATTTGTGGGTGTATGAATGAATGGGCACGTTATAAAGGAAATTACCCTTGTTATTCTCAAAGCCAACCTTTGTGGGATTTGTTGTTGTTGTTGTAGTTTCTGAAATGGATCAAGGACTCAGGAGTCTAGACAATAAATTCATTTTTTAAGATTTAAGAAGCTTTTTGATTATGTGCATGTTGGTGTGTCTATATGCACGCATGAGTGCAGTGTCTTTAAAGGCCAGAATAGAGAGTCTTATCCCCTGGGCTAGAGTTACGGATGGTTGTACACATCTGAACTCTGGTCTTCTGCAATCTCTCTTAACTGCTGAGCCGTCTCGTTAGCCCCAAGACCGAGTTCTGTTGTGGAATATTAGTTTAAGATGTGTTATATTTGTTTATGCTGTGGAGTGTTTGTTTAATGATGCAAAGATGTGTCGCATTCTTTCATGTTGCATTTGTTTAACTCTGGAAAACTGTTAGTCTTTCTGCCTGAAACACCTGGTTGATTAATAAAGAACTGAACGGCCAATGACTGGGCAGAATAAAGAGTAAGTGGGGCTGCCAGGCAGAGAACAAATAGGGGGAGAAATCTAGGCTTGGGGTAAGTAAAAGAGGAAAAGCAAGAAAAGGAGATCCAGCAAGAAAAGCCATCCAGCCACGTAACCAGCCACGGAGTAAGAAGGAAAGAAAGGAATATAGATTAGAGAAAGGTAAAAGCACAGAGGCAAAAGGTAGATCGGATCAATTAAGTTAAGAAAAGCCGGCTAGAAACAAGTCATGCTAAGGCTGGGCGTTCATAAGCCAGAATAAGTCTCTGTGTATTTATTTAGAAGCTGGGTGGTGGGCCCCCAAAGAGAAAAGAGAAAAGAAAAACAACTACATAGTTCTGTTTAGCTCACAGTTTCATACCAACTAAAAATGAAATCTTGGTTGTTTGACCTGAATCTAGGACTCAGTACTTAAAACTTTATAACTAGAACAAGTAAATTCAGCTACTCATCCGTCCTTCAGTTTTTCTATTGAAAATGGGGGTGACGACAGCACCAACCCCACAGCACTGCCATGAGTGCTTGGGGGTTTTGTCACCATGAGGGACCCTCTTCTTTGGAGCGACTGCAGTCCCACCCAGCCAACTTGTTCCTTTCTTATCACTCGGGCTCAGATGCCATCTTCACAGTCATCAGAGACTTGAGCTGAGATCCCTTGTGGCGCCCTCCCTGCCTATTTCACACCTGGTTCTGAGCCAATCCACGGCCTCATGGTCTCTTGGTTGCTCACACTGTATTGACCTGCTCTTCTACCCCATTCCTGTGGCCACGACTTTCAGGTCTTTAGTTTACAGATCCATTTATCTGAAATCTGAGCATCTCATAGCTGTGATTCTCCTGGATCCTTTACTCTCTCTCTCCCGCTTCCCCTGTTATTTGATCTCTAAGTCGACCCCAGTATCTTTTTGCTTCATTTTCTCCAAAGCAGCCATTTCACTTCATGTCTCGGATCCTTTGTACAGATTGTGCGTCTCATTGGCGTAGCATGGCCTGGGATTCCAGAGAGTAACAACGCCCGTGTTCAACTACCAACAAGGAAAACATATCTCAATAACAAACTGTCAGGATAATTCCACAAATGATTTGTGCTATGGCTATGTGGTGCAAGGAGTGGTGACCCCTAAGAGAGCTAGTAACTATGAGAGAGATTTGGGGATGATTCCAGGAAGAGCGATGGGCAAATCTAAAGTCTATGAAGGGGAAGCATAGCCTTCAAAGTTTCCCAGAAATAGAACCATGCAAGATAAATAGATTGGAATTGGGGAGGGAAAGAGGCAGAAGAAGGAAATGAACAGCTAACAACTTTAGTCTATCTGAGGTTTCATTTCCCACTGTTGCCCATAAGGCAAGCAAGCCCTGACTCTCTTATCCACATTCCCGTTATTTCTTAAGTGTGTCTGCTACCCTGTCCCTTGGGTCATTTTGTCTCTCACCAAAACTCTCCTGAATTTCCAAATGTCTTTAGTTTTTACCATCCTAAGACTAATCCAAATACTCAACTAATCCAAAATGAAAGTCTAATTATCTCACTATGTAAAATCTAATTCTCTACGGGATGTAAAATGCAGCTTCCCATCATGATAGAATGGTTTGTAGAGTCTGATGGTACCATCTGCCAACAGCTTAAAGAAAAACACATCAGGATTCCCTCAACTCCCAAGGCATTCGATAAGTCTATTTTTTTCCTGATAACTGCTAGTAGTAATTTTATACTTCCATACAGTTGTAAACAGATTTAAAGATTGTCCGCATTCTTTCTTCCCTCTTTCTACTCCCAG
Organism: Dicrostonyx torquatus; assembly: GCA_028555095.1. NCBI lineage: Eukaryota > Metazoa > Chordata > Mammalia > Rodentia > Cricetidae > Dicrostonyx > Dicrostonyx torquatus. The sequence goes on along the minus strand of JAQHUG010000226.1, from coordinate 2,233,103 downwards.
AATTATATCACCCACTCATTAACACCTGCAAGGAAGGCCTGCCCTTGTTCCTAGGCAACAGAACATGGTAAAGTCAAAGACTGTTTCTTCCGTGACTACATTAGTGTTATATCACTATTTCTGAGATTCTTCTTTGCTTGTTTTGAAAAGGGCAGCTGCTGTGGTGAGGGAAGCAAGAATGATGCCAGGAACTAAGCAAGACTCCCGTCAGGAGCCTCAGAACCTCAGTTGAACAGTAACGACTAAGTGAATTATGATAATACTGTCAGCATGACAGGATCTATAATTACCTACGAGACAAACTGCTAGCCAAGCCTGTAGGATGTGGGATTCCCCTCTGTATGCTGTAAATACCATTGGTTAATAAAGGAACTGCTTTGGGCCTATAGCAGAGCTTTAGGGGAACAGAGCTAGGTGGGAAAAACTAAACTGAATGCTGGGAGAAAAACTAAACTGAATGCTGGGAGAAAAACTAAACTGAATGCTGGGAGAAAGGAGGCCAGGTCAGAGAGAAGCCATGGAGCTGCCGCTGGAGACAGACATGCTGAAACTTTGCTGGTAGGCCATGACCTCGTGGTGATGCACAGATTAATGGAGATGGGTTAAGTTAAGATGTAAGAGTTAGCTAATAAGAAGCTAGTGCTAATGGGACAAGCAGTGATTTAAATAATTTGGTTTCTTTGTGATTATTTTGGGAGTCTGGGCAGCCGGGTAATGAACAAGCAGCCTCCTTCTTACAACACCTATAAAGGATTACCTGGATAGTGTTAATAAAGGCAGGAAGACCCGCCTTACCTGGGAGTGGCGCTATTTCATTGAGTGAGGTCCTGGACTGAAAGCTGAAAGTGAACTGAGCACCAGCACTCATCTCTCTGTTTCCCGGATGCAGATGCAATGTGACCAGCTGCCCACACTCCTGCTGCCGTGGCTTCCCCACTATGACCGACTGCACCTTCTGTGAGCCAAAAGAAGCCCTTCCTCCCTTACGCTGTTTTCTGTGATGTGTTTGTCACTACAACAAGACAAATACCCATCACACAGATGCTGCAACCAGGATGTGCATGGAGACAGATGTTCTCAGCTGCCCCAGTTGAGCTCGGCTGAGATCATAGCCCCAGACGATACTTGGAAGCCACGGAAGACAATAAAACAGAGGTTCCCAGTGAGCTGTGTTTCAAAACCACAGGCATCTTACCTTATTCTTCAGGCATTATCTCATTTTTTTTTAAAAAAAAATAGGGTCTCTTTTAGTCCATGTTGGCCTTGAACTCACTATGCCACCAAAAAATGATTTTGAACTCTTAATTTTCCTGCCTCTGCCTCCCAGCGCAGGGACAACAGGTGTACGCCAGCCACCCTGTCTGGCTCTTTCTGCAGCCCTACGGGCCACCATGTCATTCTGAGCCTACAAGCAATTATTTCTGTGCCCTGGCTCACACATCCTTCAAAGATGGACATCATTCTCCTCGGCTCCCGCCACCCCCTGTCCCCGCCCAAAGTTAGACAGATAAAGTTATGTATCTCTGTTCTTTCCTTAGCAGAACACGGATTCCTCCCAGTGACACCACCTCCCTGGAGAAACGGCAAGCACCTGATGGAGGAGTCAGGGGGGTCATACTTCATACTCTTGATTAAAGTAGGTTATTAACTGTGTCAGACTTACATCCTTACTTAGTACCTATGTAGTCCAATTTCATTTCCTAAAAATATTTAGGTAAGTTTTTTTCCCCCGTAAGATCCCCCAGATACTGTTTTTTAGGATGACAGCTCTTATGTGTAGAGAGAACTAATTTCTCTGCTCTCTGATGAGTCCCAGTGTTCCTTTTAATCCTTCTATTATAATTTTCATTCGCAAATGTGTGATCATCTTTCCAAACTCCCTACAACTGTAAAGATTTTTAGAATTACACAGGGTGTTGCATGAGGCGCAGAGGGCTGTGTTTCGCCGCGGCTAGCTTATACCCGAAAAAATTACACACAAACTGTATTCACTTAAACTCTGCCTGGCCCATTAGTTTTAGCCTCTTGTTGGCTAACTCTTACATCTTGAATCAACCCATTTCTAATAGTCTGTAAGTCACCACGAGGTAGTGGTCTTACCGGGAAAGATTCAGCATGTTTGACTCTGGCGATTTCATGGCAGTTCTTTCCCTGACTCAGTCTTCTTCCCAGCATACCATTCTTTTTTCCCTGCCTATCTAAGTCCTGCCCTATCAAAAGGCCAAGACAGTTTCTTTATTAACCAATGAAAGTAACAGAAATACAGAAAGACCCTCCTACACCACACAGGGTGTGGGGGAGAGAGCCCAGTCGTGACTAGAGCAGTTGACGGGCCCTGGAATCTCGCTCTGTGTGTTTTCCCCCCCTGTTCTTGAATTCAATGATACAGTTTCTTCCCTGTACCCCAAATCTATCTATCTTACACTAATGTCATCTTTTATCTTCCCAGTCTCCAACTTCCCCTGGGGAAACTTGTTGAGAAAGAAGCTAATTTTCTCTAATTGAGGTATGCGATTTGAAATTCTAATTCTCAGTGATAGCTTTATTTCTTCTGTAGCATGATGGCACTTGATGGCTATGAGCAGATTCTCTGTTGGGTCATTGGTGGGGAAAATTCAGTTCCAGCAAGCTCAGCTTTGCACATCTAAATCAGGGCACGGCGGTAATGGGAACGTCTGTGCGTAACTCACAATGTTGTCAGGAGCTTGGAAATAAGACTTGCAAATGAAGCCATGAGCGGGTACACCAGTTGGCTGCAGACTCCTGGGTGCAAGCCTGAGATGGCCATTCTGATTCTTTGCTGCGTTTTACTTCGGTCTTGAATATGGCAGCGTTTTTCTTCCTAGATGCTGTCATTTCTCAGGTCCTTTTCCCATCAGGTGTGCAGCTGTAATAGACTTCTCTGTAGATGTGGCATGGCCATCAGCTAGGGGAAAAAAAATCTCTCATTTGGAAAATTGCTCTTCACATAGAATAAATAGTCCCCAAACGTCTGCTATCTCCAGAGCTCTGATGAGTGTAAAAGCAGAACACTATGCCCCGGTAGCTTAATAACCTATGTTATCATTTAGCAGTGGTAATGAAAATGATGTCTTAAGTAGCATTCTCCTAATTCTGCAAGCATTTGCACACGAATTACTGTATTACAGGACTGCCGAAATCTTGTGTTTTGGTGCGTAATGCAATCCCTCTCTTAGGATGGGGATTCAGAGAGCACTTCATGTCCCCACAATCAGCACACCAACAGGGCTGGAAAGTCTTTGTGTTTCCCACACCAGCCTACATCTCTTCTCATCTTTTTAACAGTGCGTCTTCACTATCTAGTCGTAAACAACCTTTGTTCACCTTGACGCTTAAGATCCTTTCCAAGTTGGGAGTGATTTTACTGCTCCGGTTCCACCACACAAACCCCTCAGTAGTGGCCTGTCAGTCAGTTAGCCCTGTGTTCATCAGGGAGCAGACCTCCTGGAGAGAGGTGGAAAGGGCTCCATTTGGTTTCATTTTTACTTCTGAGAGACCTTGCTTGAAGATGAGCTCCGAGTTGCCTTCTCTCCCCTTTTAGTGACATTTATTTGTCATCTTCTGCCTTATATTGCTCTTGTGTTTATCTTTTCCCTTAAATAGTGTGTGTGTGTGTGTGTGTGTGTGTGTGTGCGCGCACGCGCGCACGTGTGTAAATGTGTGTACATGCTTGTAGAGGCCAGACGTGGACATGTGTATCTCTCTCCATGGCTCTCCATCTTATTTTTGAGACAGGGTTTCTCACTGAACTGAGAGCGCATAGAATTAGCTAGACTGGCTGTCCAATGAGCTCCAGGGATCCACCTGTCTCTACCTGCCAGCCCTAGGATTACAGAATGCCGGTTCTCACGCGTGTACTTTCCCCACCCCCAGCCCTAGGATTACAGAATGCCGGTTCTCACGTATGTACTTTCCCCACCCCAAATACTTGACGATATTTACAGCCATTTTTTTAAAAAAATCTTTTTCTATCAACCCTATCATCTATGTTGTTTGGGGAGCTATTGTCATTGGTAGCTTTGACAGATTTTTTTCTTGGCTGTTGGCCATATTTACGACTTTGTGTATGTTAAGTACTTTTGGGAGGACTATTTGAATTTGGTTATTTATTTTTAATTATGCTGAACTTGCTTTGGCAACTTTGAAGGTCCGTGGCCGTGGGCGAACTTGGCCTTTTTGAGACATGTTTCTGTATATTACCGCCTCTCATCTAGGATGCCCCTTACTTCTGAGCTTGTTTTGCTTTATTATCACAATAACTCTTAGTCTGGTGGTCCCAAATATTCTACCAGGAACAAATTGGAAAGCAAGAACTCACCAGCCCCAGGGACTTGAGACCTGCTTAGCTTTTAGTTGCCTTTAGCCTCTGATCTCACCAGATTTTCCTCCATTCATGGACCGATTTAAAATAATGACTGCTTTAAAGAAAATAATGGATTTTGAAGGTCAACAAGAGGGCTCAGGTGGTAAAGGCACCCACTGGTACTCCTGGTAATGACCTTGTTAATCTCCATAATCCACATGGCAGAAGGAGAGAACTGACTCCCACAAGATGACCCCCACCGATGTGCTACCACACACAAGCACATACACACTAATAAGTAAATAAAAAAAATAAGGAAAGGAAATAGTTTATTTTGAGCCATGCATGAGTTACTAACAGCACCAGGAGCATGGACTCACACTACTCTGAATGAATGTCTGGCCATCAAAGAGGTTACATGAACTTTATGGTCAACAGAATGAAAGAAAGCCAGAAATCAAAGCATTCACCAAATATATCAATGGAGAATGGGGAAGTGAAGCTACTGCAAAGTGGTGAAGTCAATGAGACTCTGTTGTCACTCAAAAGCACTCTTAGCTCTAGAGCTGCTGGAGGCTGGGGGTCTATGAAGCTTAGCTGTGCCCTCAGAATTCTCCCTGACAATGTCAGGCCAGATACAGAGGTTAAGATAAACAGCATTTTAAGGGACTGAGATGGTCCTAGATGGCCTGGGTGATAAACTACAGCTTCCTGTCACTCCAGAAGCGTGATGCTCTGGGTCACACAGTGTGTGGGGTCTCAACAGAGATGCAAGCGTATTTGAAGCTGTGTCATATATACATGTGTGACCATGTGATCCAGTACCAGTCAACATTCATTGTTCCATCATATGGACCCAGCACCATATTCATAGCACAGGCTGAGTATTCCTTATCCCCCAAATGCTCCAAACTAGAGTTTTCAAATGTTCACAGATGTTATAATATTTACATATTCATGATAGTTTTATTACAATTTTTACTTATGTTTCACATATATACATATATATATATTGCACATAGCCTAAAAGTTAAAGATAATCTTACATACTATTTTTAGCCCTTCAGCTAAATCCAGCCCACTAAGTCAAGTGGAATTTTCCATTCATGACATCATGTCAATGCTAGAGTTTCAGGTTTTAGATGGGGGTTAGATTTGACCAATATTTTAAATCACCACAAAACACCTTTTAGAGTAGAGGATATAAAGTCTAAGTGATTGGCCTGTGGTCAATTGACTTCTAGGTGGAAAGTTGAGACTCTGAGGGGTGTGTGTGTGTGTGTGTGTGTGTGTGTGTGTGTGTGTGTGTGTGTGTGTTGGGTATGGAACATAAGGCCTTGTACATTTTAGGCAAGTTCTATCTGTTAAGTTATAGTCCCAGCCCAAGACTGAAATCTGAACACATATAGTCTGATCACAAGTTCCCGTGTCCTGTGTTTTTAACCGTGGTAACTCTGGCTTTCCCAAGACCTTTCTTGATTGTCAGAGATGCTCTGTTCAGTTTAATAATCACAATAAAGAGAATGCCATAAATGATAATTTTGCTTTGATAGATGGTATTTTAAATAGTCATTAGAATCATTTTGTTTTCAAAGGATCCTAAGAACTGGGCACTGTGGCTGCTTCCCAGTTGAGGAAGGTGGAGCTTGTGAAGGTTAAGGAAACCTTTTCAAGGTCACACAGGAAGGAGACAAAAAGAAAAAACTTGACTCCAGTGACTCAGGTCCAGAGGCCCTGACCTTAAACTGTTCCCAGTAAAGGCATACATCCCAGAGTTAGGGTTGGACCACAGGCCTTGTCTGTCTCTTCTGCCCCAGCCCTCTGCCCTAGCCTCCTCTGCCTCCTGAGTTTTGGTCTAACCTCCTCTGTCCCAGCCCTCTTTCCTGGACTACGCCTCCAGCTGTTTTCCTAAAGTAGGGTTGGTGCTAGCTGATGACCTAGAATAATGCTAAAGAAACAAGGCTGGGATGGGCAAGGGAGGGTGTTGCTTTGCTATGCTATTGAAGGGAGCCCTGCTTCTCCTTAGATTGATTAATTGCAGGTTTTGTACTTCTGAATGTAATTGCCTTAAAAACATGGTTCGAGTCTGAAAGGGGGTGGGGTCTTCATTAGGCTGGCTATTGTGCACAAATCACTTAAGCTTAACGTATTTATAGAAGTTCTCTCTATCACCGGGCCTTGGGGAATACTTGCACTATTTAAAATATAAATTAGAAAAATATGCTGATGTAATTGTCTGTCCTGAGGAATTTTCCCCTCATCACTGCCTTCATGCCAACATGAAAACTCCCGCTTGGCCATTCCTCCCCAGGCAGATTGGAGTACGCGCGGCAAGTTAGTGAGGCATTCTTGGTCTGAACATTAAATGCTTTGTAGTCTAGGGTTCTTCATGGACATTATTGTCTCCTGCTTCTCTTATATCCTACTTGCTGGTGTCAGTGGATTTGTGTGATATTCCCTTCTTGGGCATCTTCAGTGTTTGCTTGTCTCTAACTGTGAGGCTCTATAAGTGACCTTCACTTTTTTCTTCTGTGTGAAGAAAAGAAAAGTTACAACATCTGATTTGAAGTAGATGATCAGTAATTATTTTTGAAATGATTATAATTAAAGAGAAATTAATCCTAAGTTGTTTAAGCTGTTTACTGTTTCTTTCTTTCTTCTTTCTTTCTCTCTCTCTCTTTCTCTCTCTCTCTCTCTCCCTTCTTCTCTCCCTCCCTCCCTTCTTCTGTTTCTTTTCTTTTTCTTTTTTTATATGGGTCTCACACACGCTCTGCGGTGGTGGCGCACGCCTTTAATCCCAGCACTTAGGAGGCAGAGGCAGGCGGATCTCTGTGAGTTTGAGGCCAGCCTGGTCTACGCAGATAGTTTTAGGATAGTCAAGGCTATGTATGCAAAGAAATACTGTCTCACAAGCAAAACAAAAACCAACCAAATAGATGGGTCTCCCGTGGTGCATGCTGACTTTGGCCTAGGTCTTCATGCATGTGCCTCCACCCCAAGTATAAGCGGGTTAGAGAACAAACCCAGGGAGTCATGTGTGTTGGGCAAGCACTCTGTCAACTGAGCCACATTTCCAACTCAACAATTGGGTTCCGAAGAAAGCTTTCTAGACTCTATATGATTTTCTTTTCGGGGAGTTTGGAGTCTGACAGCAGGCTAGTGCTTTTCAAAATAATGACCGTGGGAGCCTGTGAAACTGCAAGTCAAATCATGATTAAGTTTGAAGCCCAGAAACTGTTAGAGACTTCACATCCACTCGATGATGCCTGTGGAGCCTCACACCCCAAACCAAGCTCATCCAAAACCCTGTCCTCTCCAGCTGCACCTCCGTCTGTCACTCTTTCTCAGTCTGTCCAACCACCTCCTCCATGCTCCTTCGTCAAACAAGACTTAGTTCTGTGCTTCCTGGTGTTGGTCTAGAGCCGTGGTTCTCAACCCTCCTGATGCTGCAAACCTTCTTGGTGTTGGCCTAGCACAATGGTTCTCAACCCTCCTGATGCTGCAAACCTTCCTGGTGTTGGCCTAGAGCAATGGTTCTCAACTCTTCTGATGCTGCAAACCTTCCTGGTGTTGGTCTAGAGCAATGGTTCTCAACCTTGCTGATGCTGCAAACCTTCTTGGTGTTGGCCTAGCACAATGGTTCTCAACCTTTCTGATGCTGTAAACCTTCCTGGTGTTGGCCTAGAGCAATGGTTCTCAACCCTCCTGATGCTGCAAACCTTCAACACAGTTCCTCATGTTGTGGTGACTCCAAAACCTTCCTGGTGTTGGCCTAGAGCAATGGTTCTCAACCCTCCTGATGCTGCAAACCTTCAACACAGTTCCTCATGTTGTGGTGACTCCAACCATAAAACTACTTTTGTTACTACTTCATAACTGTAATTTTGCTACTGTTATGAATCATAATGTACATATCTGATATGTGGCCCTGTGAAACTGTTTGACCCCTCAAAGGGTTGAAGCCCATGGTTGAGAACAACTGGTCTAGAATATTCTTAAGACATGTATACACATCTTCCCTCTCTCATTCAAGGTGTCTCTCTACGTTACCTTCTCAGTGATGCTTTTCCTAGCTATCTCACTTTGAATTACACACACACACACACACACACACAGAGAGAGAGAGAGAGGGGGGGGGTTATTTCCCTGTTCATATCCTTTTTCCTAAAGCCATTATTACTTTTCCATATACTGTATTTTATTGCTTAATTTTCTCTGCTTTTCCTTAAAAGACTCTTTGATGGCCATGTTCTCCTTTTCTTATTCTCTATTGTATCCCTTGCCTAGACCAGTGCTTGGCATGCAGCCAGCCGTAATGTGTATTTATGGCACTGATGAATGAAAGTCACTGGTTGGCAAGATGCCAGCTTCTTCCAGCTCTCTAAAAGGATGTCCCTTTCATTTATGGCATTTTATTTTATTTTTTTTTACTGTGATGGTCTCTCAGTCACATTTTCTAACAAACCATGCTTGCATTTCATTTAAATAAATGCTTTTTCTTGTTCTTTTGTGTCTTAGTATTGTTACCCAGTTTTATTGCTATAATAACAATTGCCAAAATAGTCATAGAAAAAAATCACTAACACTGTGGAAGTGGCAAAAGTAAATAAATAAATTCAAAGACTGCCTTACGGGCATAAAGCAGAATAATGTTTATTCTATTAAAACTACAACATTAATCATTTAAAATAAATTTCCTGGGAAGCCCACCCACTACCCATTATGCTCCAGGCTCAGTTCTAAGAGCGGGAGTCACCATGATGAATTAGTCCCCGTCTTCTTGGAGCTACGTTGTTGGATAATTAACAAACAAAACACATGGTCCAGGCTGAGATGAGCTGGAAGTTAACTCAGTGTGTTGCACAGAGATGCGAAGCAGAGCCTATTTCAAGTAGAACGATCAGGAAAGAATGTGTTGGTTAGGCTTTCCTTCGGCGTGAAAAACACTTGAGGAATGGATTAAAGGGAGGGAATCTATCTTTTGACTCACCGTTGTCCTTGGCTTCTTGGATGCTGAGCCTATGGTGAAGCAGAATGGTCACAGTGGCAGGAACAAGTGGGTGAAGCCACTCACCCCATAGAAGATAAAAAAATACAGAGAAAGGAGTCCTGGGCCAGGCATGCTCCCAGTGACCCACTTGCTCCAGGTAACACCTCTCCCAAATACGTCCATCCTCTGCCAAAATAGTTCCAATGACTTGGGATGTCGTATATAGAAGCTTCTGAGTGACATCTCAAAATTCAAACCACAGGAGACAGTGGTGGTATCTTGTTTGTACTCTAACAAATAAAGCTTGCCTGAAGATTGGAGGGTGGAGCTAACCTCTATTAACCATAGAGGTCTGAAGGTATGTACAGACAGGCAGGAAGACATATGGCTGGGGAGCGAGAGGAATATAAGGCAGGAGGAGACAGGGTTCCTAA